>OZ014452.1:13348534-13426672 GCA_963966035.1 Acleris laterana
CGGTGCTCTTCAGGTTGCTCACCTGGAGCGGATGGCCGTTATAGTGATGGCCAGAACTTAACTCAAATCTGACACCTGTCATTCTGGTGCTAATTATAACCTCAAATCTAGTAGGTTGCAAACTGTATAATGGCAGGTGTCAAGATCGACTAACAATCTGCATATTTACTAGTTTTATTGGACCGAAGTTTCAGTATTCAAGAGCACACAATAAGTAGAAGAAATCTTGATCTTATACAAAATTTACAAATAAGAAACGAACCTTAGCATCATCAGGTATGCTCCCCTCGCTGACTAGTTTCTCGAACCTCGCCCGTTCCGACCTCTCTTGATTCAGCTGAAAACAATAAATATATTTAGAAACACTTATAAAAATACGGAATATATTCCTCTTCCTGGTCGAAAGTATTTTACAGTATTCTCATTAATCAGAATAAAACAAGTGTCCTCATATTAAAGCTTCAATCCAATATCTTTTGACACGCAATTTAACCTTGACAAATATGACCTTGAAAAAAAAGGACTCTTAGCGCAAGTGACCTAGAAACAAACGACCTTGGAAAAGATGACCTTGGAATAAAAACCTGCATGAAAATCTATCTCGAATTTTAGACCCCTTAATTCCATACCTGTTGTTCAAGCTGGCAGGCCCGTACAGACTGGTGCCTGGCTCTCTCGGTGCTCTCCATATGCGCGGCGGTTTCCTTCTCTAACCGCTCCTTGAGCCTCGCAACGACTCCCTCCAGTTCCTCTCGCTCCTGGCTCTGCTGGTCCACCTGCTTCTCCTGCTCATGCGGTGGTGGTTATAGGGTTAGTGTGCGAGTGGGGGATGGTTGGGAAGCTTGACCAGGGACTGACAGGTCTTTAATATGAAATGATGCCAGCCGAAAATATAGACATTAGTCTACCAATTGGCCTTTAGTTAAAAAAACGTCATCATCATGATATATCAGCCAGAAGACGTCCATTGCTAGACATGACCCTTCCCCAAGGATCTCCACGACGGCCGGTTTTGTACGACTCGCATCCATTGGCTCCAGTTAAAAAAAAGTAGATGCATAAAAATAATGAGTAGTATTCTTCTTATATAACTGGTCAAGCTTCAAAATGATATTTAATATTTGTAATGGTAATAAAATTAAATGTTTCAGTTAGATACTGTTTAAAAGTTAATAAAAATGTGACTTATAAAAAGCATGGTATTCGATGCCTTGTCATAAAAAGGTATTTCGGCACAGAAATATAATAATTATATCTTTCAACCATAAATAAACGATGTAATGGCTCATCACCGTTTAATTAATTCTAGAATCATTCGAAATGTAAATGTAAATGTAACAATTAATTAACCATTACCCATGGCAATATTTTAGGTGAAAATTAACAGGTCTTACCTTTTTGGCTAACTCCGTGGCTAGATCAACGTTTTCTTTCTCTAGATTCTCGGCCTTCGTTCTTGCGGCGACCAACTCTTCTTCCTTTGCTAGGAGATGTACTATTTCTCCAACGTTGATTTCAAGCGGAGACATGTCTGGATCGTAGACCTGAAAGAGATTTACAAAAGACCATGTTAACGTCTGACTGACCAAATATTTCATCATAATCATCAAGTTCGCCTCTCTAATCTCAAGAAACTTCATTATTTGAGAGTTGCATATACTAATATTACTAACAGTATACTCTAATGTACTAGGAGCACATAAATCGAGAGTTTCACCTTGGTGATGTCGCTACGGTCATCGCTCACGTTCTCCTGCGAGCTGGTCGAGCGGCTCCCGGCGTTGGGCTGCTGCAGCACCAGCTGTTGGACCACGCGGTCCAGTAGCAGCCAGTGCTGGCTGTGCGGGTTGTACTCCACTGCAAAGGAAACAAACACTTCTAAAGGACCGTAGTCACTTAAATTAAAAACTGCGGTAATGGGTCTGGGAGGACCTATGAGGGTATCTTCAACAACCCCTTATTTGATATCATCATCGACACAATCTTCGTCCTCCAAGGGCAAGAGTTAGTCAAGAGCAAAGTCATTATCATTTCATTAATAAAGAAATAAACAATTTGGAACCGAGGCCAGTTCCTTAGTTCACCATTCAGATCCTCACCCACTTCTTAGCTCTAGAAAAGAAAAAACTTCTGGAAGGTTCGACTCACAGGGCAACAATAGCAGGTGCTCCAACATAGACAGCAGATGCGGGTAGCCGGCGGTGTGGCTCAGCTTGCGCCGCAGCAGCTCGAACATGCCGCCGGCGCTCTTCGTGTCCACGTGCTGCTTGTCGAACCGGCGCGCTAACTCCTTCTCGTCCTCGTTACGGACCATCTCGAAGAAGTCGATGTGCCGGTCCAACGTCTCGTTTTCGTATTTACGGAGTTTTTCGATCACTAAAAAACAAATAATGTATTATAAATAGGGAGCGAATAAGTGGAGTAATGATACATCATGTAGGATCGACAGGGAGAAATTAGAGGAAACATTACTGAATAAGGCTATCAAACCATCGTTCAGAACAGGTATACGACTTTGTTTATCTTGAGCCCCGCCGATCGTCGCTTGACGAAGATGTCAAAATATCCCGAATATTTATATGTATCTACAGTTTATATACCTTCTTTACACTGCATAGAACCAGCGAATTCGAAGATGTAAACCCATTAGTAGCCACATCATGTCATCAACATAAACACCTATGTTTAGAAACAATGCCGAAAATCCCCGAGCAAAACTCACCAGGCTGTATCCCAAGCATCAGGAACTCGTATCGCAAATGAAGCCTGAACTCCAGGCTTTCTTCCCCCGCTCCGTAGTTCAGCACAGCGTTGACGAAGGACATGATGGCAGTTTTGAGGCCGAGGTCGTCGCGGTACGCGCCGGTGCTTCGGTCCAGTTCGTTAATGATTGATTGGAAGCGAGCCCGCTCCGCTGCATATTTCTGGTAATGGACCATTGCTTCTAAAACCTGAAAAACAAGACATTCAATTGTGTCACAAGGTATAACAAGGATTCTTACTGGTCAATGTAAATTCAATAAACATTTGTCACAAATGGGCGTGAAACAAGACGCATGTCCAAGGAGAAACACGAGACAGCCTATGTAGCACATGATTGTTTAGCACGAATTACTGTCTCCAATTTCTAAGTCGATCGTACGTATGTAAACCGCCACGTTGTGAACCCAAATTAAATATATATATATTACTTTATTACACTTCTTTGCCCAAAATAACCAAAGCTTTCTGACTGAACACAATGACCAGATTCTAGCGGAAGAAAGAATATGATGCAAACTTTCGCATCCTCTAGCTTTGAACACACATTGTGCTGTCAGTTGGCATATAATACACATATCAGTTCACTGCTCAAATAATATAAGGCTCTGGTTACAATAAGCTTAAGTAGAGAACTCAATCCAAAATCTGTCTTATTAAAGATTGGCAGATGTTACACCATGTCATGTTCCATCAAGCAATTAAAATAATATTAAAAGGAAATTGCAGGTTAACGTACCTTTTTATGGCCACCAGGTACAAGACAGACAGCTCCAAGGATCTCCAAAGCAGCCACCTTGGTCTTGGCGTTCTCCGTGTCGAGGGACTGCGCAATCAGATCTATGCTGGTCGGGTGCGCTAACACGTGGGCACGACCCGTCTGGAAACATACATTCACATTGTAAGGATAAAATTCAGGATGGATGTTGTCACAATAATTTCAGCCTAGAACCCCCGAGAACACCCGAGACGCGTGAATATGATATGTTTCTCGCCTTCCCTATACCTAAGTGGTCTCCTGTTAAATTGACCTGCCTTTCAAAAGACGACTTTTTTTTACTCTATATTTAGGGATTTCCGACGGTGTACTCCTTTTACTTAAAAAATTACTTTAGATAAGATGATTATTAATCAACTGTAACTGTTTACAGGTAACGTTAGTAGTGACTTTTAAAGGGGTGCTACATCGCGAGCTCTAGACTGAAACTTGGACGTTGTGAGACTTCATAATGACAATATGACTAAGTAATGTCCCTGCCTACGATCCCGGGGCCAAATCCCGATCGGGGCAGATATTTTTGTGTGATGAGCGCAAATATTTGTTACTAAGTCTTGTAGGTTTTCTAAGTATGTATTTTTCTATTGATGTCTAGTAGCCATATTACAAGCCTACAGCTTAGTTTGAGGCTAGGTCGATTTGTGTGATATTTTCCCCGATATTTATCATCAGGGCCCGTAATTTTCATGCCGTTGACGTAAAAATGACGTCACGCAACATACAGTATGATTCCAATTAGTATTTCGTCATAATTATTATTGTCAACCTCTTTAGTATGTATGTATGTAATGTAAGTAAAACTCTTCATTGCACAATAAAAAAAAACAATTACAAGTAAATTTGTACATAAACTTAAGATTAACATGTACAAAGGCGAACTTATCCCTATAAGGGATCTCTCCAGTTAACCTGACCGGTATCGATGAAATAATCAGTACAATGAAGTTTAACTAAATCTTACTGTCACTCAAATAAAGAACAAAATGTCAGTTTATTAAATAATTCATACTTATGTTCCTTAGATTTTAATAGTGTCTTAGTTATTGTTTACATTTGCTATTGTGACAGGAGTTTTGCAACAAATATCCGTTTTTAATCGTAAACGACAAAAACAATTATTGTACTAAGTAATTGTGATCAAAATATAACATCAAAAATCAGCAATGTCACAACACATAGGTATCTAATATGCGAACAACTAAACATATTGAAAGAGAAGAACGAAATTTAAGACAAGGTGTTTAACCTGGATCTTACGAATTTTAAGATGCATCAGGAGCATAAAATACAAAACAAATAGTTTCATTTACGTTTCATGTATCAAGTAGGTATTTATTTTTCTACGCGTCAATAGATTACTTGACTCTGTTGTACATGATTAAATGGTTAACGACTAATGGTTAATAATTACAATAAAACCATTTGAAATCATACTCTATGTTGCGTGACGTCATTTTTGCGTCAGCGGCATGAAAATTACGGGCCCTGGTCATCATTTACTCGCTGATCGTGCCCAGCGTCGCCTGGGTGTTTCTTTCATAGAAACCTTGTCCTGACCATAATGACAACAACTTTTTTTTATTCAACTCTGTCTAAACATTCTCGAGTTATTGCAAGACTAACGAACGGCAATTATTTTTTAAATATGAGTTGTTTTTTATGAAATAGCACTTACTGAGTTATTCATAAGCGCCTTGATCCCCGCGATGAGGTTGTGCCGGTTGGCGGCGTCGTCCCGGGGCGCCCGCTGCAGCGCGTCGAGCAGCGCGCCGAGCCCGCCCTGCTTCACGAAGCGCAGCACGAAGCTGTGCGCGCGCGTGCGCAGAGCTGTCTTGAGCCCGTCGAGGAGAGCGCACGATTCGGGGGTTATGCTTTCGGATGAGGCGAAGGCCTGGAATTATCGACATTATATTAAACCACAGTGTTTTTTCCACAACCCTTAATTTGGCAAAAATAAAAAAAGTCGGGAATTCAAACCCTTTTTGATTTTGAATCAGCAAAAAAATAATAACACAATCCAAACAAAAAAAGTGGTCATTATGGTATGTTCGCTGTGACGAACATTACCAAATTAAGGGGAGGACGTCTTAAAAACGTTTTTTAGACTAGGATAGCATAAGCAACAAGGAAACTAAGAAAACAACACTTTAGTCCATTTTAGAGGATGATAAGTGAAACGTAAGTACTTTAAGTGTTCCTTGTGGTTCAGTTTGCTTCGTTTAAGTTATAAAGCAATAAGTTTACACCACCTGCCATGTTTCTATGAGGTTGTACTCGTATATCGCTATTTAGCTGTAAAACTGTCGACAGTGTGTACCGTTTCTTTGGTTCCTAGCAGTTCTTTTGTTACTCACGTCAGCGATCTCGTTGAGTGCCTTGATGTACTCCTCGACCTGTGGTGCGGTGGCCAGTGGCAGCACCTGTCCCGGCGGCGGCCGCCGGCTGCAATAGATCTGCCACTTCTTCGCTGCCGGCAGATCCATCATGGCGGCTTTATTAACAGCTGTAAGGTCCAACTCTTCCTGCAAATATAGAACACATCGTTAGGGTTTGTCGAGGAAAGGAAAGGTGTGAAACGGCACTTCACAGCCAGCAAACACAGCTGTCTAACTCTATTTTGTACTTTAAAACTAGAGCTCCATAGAATTCTGGCAAAAATCTACGAAAAATAAGTTGCTTGTCCTAAGACACTCATATTAGATCACGGGCTTCTATTGCACTTTGTCCTAAACCAAATTGTTTCGATCATTTTCATCTTTGTTTATGACATATCTTGCTAAATATAACTATACAGAAATCTATAGGAAATATTATTGTTTAAGCAATGTCGAATAACGACAAAAATACAAATGTGAGTAACAGTCGTGATACGTATTTTTGAACGTAAGAAGTTCCCACTAATACGCGTCGCCACTGAGTAGTTATAAATACAAAGCAAAAGAAAAAAAAACTCAGTATTAGTCAGTATCCTCCCCTTGTTCGTAAACAGTCTTAAACTAGTACTAAAATGAATCAGGTTTTATTATTATTATAGTCTCTTGCTCAGCAACAGCGCCTTAGAGTTTAATGCCGCAACTCCGCAAGTATTTCTTGCTATAAAGTTTTGTCAGGCGCTCGAATAGCCTCTGAAGTAACATTTCAACCATTGATTACTCATAAAGTGCCACTAACTTAATCCCCAGTAGATTCAAACTTACACGAGTAACAAAATTCGCAAACCATCTGGAGCTTCGTAATATGAAATGTCCTTTAGGATTGCTAGGTTGGCTTAGGATGTTGCTTGTTATACCAGAAAGTGGAAATTTAAAATACACTGCATGCAGCCGTTATACCAAAGAAGGCGGCTAACTACATAGTAATAGTATAACCATGTTAAAATTTATGTGGTTACAATACATTGCAGTTTGCCGACTTTTTTGGTTTGCATAGGCATATGTTTGTATCGTTCCGCTCAACATTGCGATTTCCACATATCATCAACTTCTGGTCAAGATCGCTCTCATACACACACGAATCGCGATTTAATTATAAAGAAAATGACGGAAACACCAATTGGTAAAGCAGCTAATATGCCATTTTAACGTTAAATACAAATACAGCTGCAGAACTAAGATATATTAGATAACGTTAATTAAAATAAACTATTAGATCCCAATAAATCTTCACCGGTTCAATCTACTTCCATGAGCGAACCAGGTTATCAGGTTACATCCTTATTATGGAGACGTAATGGTTCCGTCCTTGAGTACATTCACATCATTAGGGCGTGCTTTAAGAAATATTTCCACTGCAGAGTAACGCCGCGGACTCAGGAATCGCATTCCGCGCCTTATGAGGAAATTAAAACTGGTCATCCAAATAAATGGCATTCATGATTTTTAAATCATGCTAGTTTTTTCTGGTATAATTAAGATTAAAGTCTGAGCTAATGCATAATACATATCGAATAAAATATTAGATTTATTACAGATTCCGCCTTTGGCATGGCAATCCGGCAATTAAAAATGTTCCCAGGAGCACGCTGCCGTATACCAGATTAGACGGCTAACTGCAATGTAGTAGTCGAAGCATTCTATACTCTATTAGTAACCATATAAAATTAAAAATGCTTATACTATTACTATGCAGTTAGGTGCCTTTTTTTGTATCACGACAGCATGGTGTTTTTTTTTTGGAATGTAATAAAAATGGTCCCAGAATAGTACCCCTAACAAAAATTATTATCGTAGTATTATTTACTACTGGTTGCCTAAGGTATGGCTTGACTAACTAGTCAATATCAAGCTTTAGTTTACTTAACTAAAATATTAGATGTAATTTAACAAACTGTCATCTATATTTTAGTCAATACATTTTTAACAAATATTCATAATCGTTTAATCACCCCCGCATCGAATCAATAAACGACACGACTAACTCCACAAGTCACGAACCAATTAGCTAAAACAAAACTATCCTCTTACTTAGGAATAATTGGCAATGACAGACGCCCGCGCAGCCTTTATGGGCATTCCTAACGACCTATAGATCCAAATGTCAAATATTGAGTAGCGGATTTCCTTGATCATAGGAAAGCTGATCGATCAATATCGATAAAATAATAGTAATATAAGGGTCGTGACAGCTTACTAATGGCTATGGTTCTGATATGGGAAATGTCAGTGAACGGTTTGGACCAGTTGACATTTAAAAAAATCTTTGAACATAACATAGAGAAACAGAAACTGCGTAGAGCAATGACATACTACTTCCGTGCAATAAATGAAGCCATTAGGAAAGGCGGTTCTACGCAATTCGTTTTCCAGAAACGAAGAAAAGGCCGACGCATTAATACATTTGTACATAACACCGGGAGGAGTGAGGACGGCCAATTTCGTCATTAAAGCGATTCCGACTAACGCTTCCATTTCGCGGTGGTAAAGACACGTCGTGTGTGAGCGATCAGCGGAGCGTTCTAGAAGTAGGCGGAGGTTATTTTCGTATTACTGATGTAACTTTTTTATCTTTTATCTTTTAACGAAACATTGTAGGATATATGTATACCTACTTAGGTATATCTGCATTTTCATGATTATGTTTACACAGCCAGGTTTCTGACATATACTCGGCGTCAAAAAAATCGCAACTTTTCTAAAATTCGTTTCAAGCGATTATTACTCCTAAGATACTTACTGTATCTTTATCAACGCTTTCGTTTATTTTGAAAACGAAACAAATCTTCGACGTGTCTGCGATTCACAAAAAAATACCAAAATATAAGTACGGTTCCTACTCATAAATTTCCGTTTTTTTAAATGTTTGGTCTCTCTGCCTTTCTGAAAGTTTGTCTTGCATAGGTTCCGAAACGTTACAAAAAAATACGGGATAATACATAATACAGCAATTTTAACTAAAATGTTCATCTATGTTTCATTTCAACAACTTGGATCCATACCGAAGCGAAGCGATCGCTAGTACATAATACGTGTACCACAACACTTCCAAACCTCGATACCACTGAAAGAAGATGGTCTCAAGTCGCTACTGCGCTCAGCGCTGCAGCGGTGTAAGCAGTCGCTCCGCTACCTGTACCGCTGTGTTTGTGACCACATCCTTACAGTAATCGCAGCATAATCGTAATAATCGCAGCGACAGCCCCGGGAGCGGCGCAGGCGCCGGCGTCGGATAAACGGCGCCATTACGCGCCCATTGTTGCGCGTAAGTGAATACGGAACTAGACGCACTTAGTGCTTAGTGGGATTAGAAAGGTTTACACTGAAAGTTTAGAGGCATACTTAAATACATTATTTAGTAAGAATGTCATGTATGAAGCAGTGAAGCTGGTAGTTATTATTTATTAAACTGTTTTATAACAAACGTTTTTCTGTCGGTAAAGCCCCTTTTTTGTAACGTCAAATATAAAACACCATCAAAAACGCACTGATTCATGAGGTTAAAAATTTCGGGTGAAGCAGGGGGTAATTTTTAGTTCTTATTGTAGGTACAGGTCTTGCAAACTTTAAGTGTCCTCTGCATGACTATAGTTAAATTATTACAATCACCGGAATTTCATAAACCCTACACTCAAATAAAACTAAACAACCAAACCTTTATTTATCACGCCCTCCACCTATATTTTTTACACTATACAAATTAATATTGAAAAACTCAACATAAAACTAATAGAGTATTCAAAATCGAATGCCAAGGTCCGCCGCGCCCTGCATTTATTAGGAAAGCAACCATCAGCCATTTGACTGACGACCGTGACAAAAATGACACTTGACAAATTGCCGATTGCCGTAACCAAGATATATTTACTATCGTCAATGTAGCTAGCAAGGAACGGTACAAACAAATTTGTATGAAGCGATGTTTTTTCCAGAATTTGAGAACCGCAGAGAAAACTTTATGCTGAGCCCATGTAAGACTTACGTCAAATTCTACTGCTTGAATTCTGAATCTTTTGTTCCTCAAGTTTAAAATGTATTTGGGACCAATGCTTATGGAAATATGCCTGTCACGGTAGTGACAATTCAAATATGATTATTAAGGGTTTTGTTTTTACTGAAAAGTTTGGAGCGTCGGAGTTCGTTAACATTTAGACAATTTCACTTGATTCTTATTACAGAGGAACTTGGATTGTGACAGAAATGTTCAACAATGTCAAGCATTTTACATGTTTTGTCACGCGTAACAAAAGCCAAGCCGTAAGTGTTAAATATTTGTAAAACTACTTCAGAACAATAAAGAAAGTTTTACAAGACCTTTAGAGCAGTATGTTTACTGATTTATGACCCTTTTTGTCTAAAACTCCCGTTACAAGTACCTTTTTCCATTAAACAGTGGCTGGGTCAGAAATATCAGTGTAGCGCTTGGGTTATGAGATAATCAGGTATTTTAAATAGCAGTCAACATTTTTAGTATGTCTGATCTGACGCTCGACAGTCAGTTTTGTGAGATTTGCATACCAAATGTGCGAGGCTTACCAACACTTTGCTCAAGTTGTTTAACGGTGTTAAAAATGTTATTATAACAACGTCATAATCGATGACCTATACTATAGGCTATACTTTTATGTATTTAAAAAAAATGTAACAATCCAAACCACGTGACATTGTTAAACAGCCAATCAAAACTGTTTTATTGCACTTTGACGCATCAGTGTTCCGCTTCTATTGGCTGACGAACTATATCACGTGGTAGTTTTGTTTACATTTTTTTAAATATCTAAAACTAAGCATTTTGTGTCCATTAAACACATAAAGACACACAAACGGCCAGACTCAGCACCAACATAAATCATTTATGTACGACGTGATACGTTAAGACCATGATTGACCCATCAAATGCGCATACCAAGTTGGTATGCCAATATTATACCAACCTGTTTAAAGTTTTTTTTTTAAAAAACCTCATAATTGCGTCTCTTACTTTCAAAGCTGATAACTGTGATAACTCTTAAACGGCCCAACCGATTATCATAAAATTTACCTAAAACCACCTTAGTTAAAACTAGCTTTCTATTTTAAAAAAACGGGTCCGAATCCATGTATCCTTTTAGAAACTACGAAGCCACAGACACGTAAAACTTATAAAATAATACGTTAACTTTTAAGGTTTACGTATGTGTGCATCATACTCGGAAATAAAAAGTGTAGCGTCACGCAAGGTTCAGTGATAGGCCCGGTGCATTTAAATCCCTACAGTACGTAACAGTTTAAACGCGCACAATTATGTGAAGAAAAATGCGTAGATTTTAGGCCAGCAGTCGCAATAATTGCTCCTCGGAATTCACGCAATCCAGGCTTCTGAATAGTCGGCATACGAGACTATTACGCTGCAATTATAGTTGTAGTTAGAGATCGTCGACCTTTGGCGTAAACAACTGGCCGGTGGTGTATGAGGAAAAGTGTATGGAGCAGTCATTATGTGTTATTATTTGGAGAGCGTGATGGATTTTAGCTGTGTTTTGGCCTGAGGGGACGGCTGGTGCAATACGTAATATTTTATGAGTTGCAGTGGCTTCTAGGATTTTCTAACAGGAACGCTTGATGGTTAATAGTAAGGGTACGAAAAAAAATAAGCGGTTATAGCTGTTTGATGTCTTTCAAAATTTATGTTACACTAATACTTGTTCGTGTTGAAAAGATTTAAATAGATTAATAATATCAGATCTGATTGTTCGAAGATGGAAACCGAAAGTGTTAAAATTATTATTTGAAAAAAGAACTCAGTAGGTAGGTACTCCTTTAATCAATAAATAAGTGGTCATTAGCAGAACAATATTGGTAAAAGTATTCAAAAATGTTAATTGAAAAAAACAAATAAGCGATATCTTACTTTGTGAAAATTTAAACAAAACCAAAGCGCAACGAACGTCTATCACGAAAGCGAAGTAAAAATTTAAATACCATTTTACTAGTCATTAAATATATAACAAAATGTGAAATATCCTAACAAAGTGCGAAGACTTTCCCATTCCAAGGAAAGTTATGAAGCTGTTTACACGCCGTAAATCACGCGCGTCGGTGCGCCGGAGTCGCGCCGAACTGACCTAACCCAACATTGCGTACAGTCCGATACGGATTTCTGTCATTCCATTAGCATTTCTACAAGAGACATTCGTATCGGTATTTTGTTCAAAGGGGTTTGTATTCAAATTTAAACCAGCGCGCGGTTTTACGGTGAACGGTGTACGTAACCTTTTAAAAACAGTTCAGAGTATAGGATCAACTCCACACCGAAGCTTAAAAACGCCGCCGCCGCAATGTTAACGCGGTGACGCATCTAATGCTTTTAGGCAATTTAGATTAATTTACGCAGCTTGAATCTATAATTTGATGAACCGACCAGCTTTTAACTGGACGTAGTGAATAGGCGGCGTTCCGTGTCAGAGCATTTTTTCAAGTGTCAAATTTGACATTTATGAGGTATATCTGTGATAGTCATTTGATTATGTCCAACCTGTCATTTAGTAACAATAATATTTAGTTTCTCATAATAACTCCTTATTGCTCGTTTTTTTACATACAATGACGCGCTTTCCGAAGTTGGACTTGTCCTGGCGGGCCGCGTGCCAAAAGAAAGTCTCGTGCCTTTGTAATAGTATCGATACATAAGACTTATTTAATAAGGAGTGTCACAATGTGACCTTTAACGTTGGCTATCACACTAATTAACAAGACACCATAAAGAGCTTCACGATAATGACTTGTACAATTTCTTCACTTAGTAACTGTACATCTAAAATTTCTAATGAAGTATGGAACGAATCCGCGACTCTCCCCCCTTGACACAATGGACACATCTTTAACAAAGTCTTATATTAATTTTAGACTTATTTATACATAGGGAAAGTTGAATTTCCTTTGGCTAGTAACTTGCAAATACGCCCGAGTAACTTGAGGCAGCATAGTTTGAAAGCGCCTTTGGCCCACCGCCTCTGACAGTTTCATTAACGTATTCAGGGCCGGTGTAAGTGATTTATAAACAAATTGGACCCGATAAGGAGTTGTCGGCGTTCACCAACGGGCTTTCTACACCCTATGCGCTTAGGCATATAATTTAGATAAGGCACCGTTATGGTTCATAACCACTATAATGTAACAACCAGAGATGGTATACTCTTGTCCGTTCCTAATATACAAAACGCGGATAGATTCGGACAGTTTTGGTTATAATTTAACATTTTCTACATGTTCCACTCCACGTTTTAAAGTTTGGAAACGAGTAATATAAGCCAACAAGCTCACTTTGTAGCTCATAGCTCGATCCCTGAGCTCGTAGGAATTATACCGCGTTAGGAACCTACGCCTTGGCTTAGAAATAGAAATAGAAGAAATAAATTAAGTAGTCCCGTCAGTGCAAAAAAAACACATTTTAGCGCTTGCATTTTCAATTAAGCAGCGTTATACGTTCGATCCATCGGCAGAAACCATGCTGCTAAATTGAAAATGCACGCGCTAAAATATGTTTTGTTCACACTGACGGGACTACTTAAACTCGCCGCTTGGACCTTCACTCGTCCGTCCGACCGTCGTTGTTGAGAGAATCACCACCCTGAACACCGATGCGTCGAAGCTCGACACAACAGTATTGATTGGCTATTTAAGAGAGTCACGTGGTTTGGTTGACATTTGCTTAACTAAACAAATATAAATAGAGTAAGGTATAGGCTTGTAGGCATTGAACTAACAATATTTAAGAAGTCAAGAACTTTAACCGTGAGCAGTGTATTATAGTTTAGTTTAGTACTCTTATGCCCGGTTTTATAAAAACCCATCAGTAAATACCTATGTCAGATCAAATTTTAGTAACTTCACACAAGTTTTGAGCTTCCTGACCAAAATTTGATCTAACGAATATTTATACAACCCAGCATTAACGTAGCATATGCCAATGAAAAAAAACTACATAACTTTAAATTACTGTGGTTACCCAATAAGGAGTGTCACAATGACGCATACATGTGATAAGACAAAACATAATGAAAGTGCCAACACGCATTTCTATGTTGACATATCCTTCTTTACCGTCATTAAAGATGACATAACTCGTCGATAAGAGTTTTCACAGACCAAACCAGACATTAAAATTAACTAACATTAACGACTGCAGGAAAAACTTTAGTACGGACATGGTTTCCTCGTTAACTTTTTCAAAACGTCGTCAGCTCAATCATGTCATGCCAGGATGACGATAACTTAGAATGGAAAGAGACTGGAAGGTTATTTTTGGGGTTCAATTACTAAGCCTATACGCTGTCTATCCCTCTATCTATCTGTCTCCCTTAACTTAAAAGAGCTGTATCTTTAGAACCGTAAATATACCCGTTATGTGTTTTTTTAAGATAGTAAAATAATAAAGGCGGTCCCCGTACAAGAAACGTTTTTTAATGTATTTTCATTTTTTGACGTATCGTAAAAACGGTAAAACAAATAAGCGTTGTAGGTAGATCTATATCTACAAACCCTGATGAAAAACAACAAATACAAAAAATAGTCAAGTGTGAGTTGGGCTAGTGCTGGTTCGATTTGAAGTCGAATTCAAATCGAAATATAACAATACCTACTGTGTGGCGGTACAGAACCCTCAGTGCGCGACCAGTTTTTTCATGTTAACTATAAATCATTTCTTTTTTTTTACTTTCGCTGCACACATCGATTAAATAACGTCACAGATATACAATATACCATTTCCAATACCATCAGGACCCTCGACCAACGAGCGACAACTATATCGACAATGCTCACATAAACCTATCCTATGTCCGCAATGTCCGCACTGCGGCTTTCTTACGAAAGCTGCGTCCACTTTACATATACTTCTCTCCTGCTTATGCTCGCTCGCCTCTCAACTCAACTCGAAAGCGCATTCTGTTCGACTCGGAAATGTCACAGGTTAGGTATAAATGACAGGTTTGTCATTATGCTAATGCGTCGAGATAGCGAAATTGTGCAAATTGTTGTTTTTCCGTCTCAAATTATAGATAGCTTAAGCTCGGTTGGTGTTGCTAAAACTGCTTTCTACTTATGCAAAACATCCATTTGTTAGTCTTTAAATAATGATTCAATTATTATGATTGTGTTGTTATTATTCAATTAGTAAGAGTCGCTAGCTAGCTAGCATGTGTTAATGCCTACCTAAGTACAAAACAAAGACGCTCTGTACTATGTCTGAAACTACCAATGTAAATGGACGAACTAAATTAATCTACGTCGAAAATTTAATCGAATACAGTGAGTGAGAGAAATTACATAAAACAATATTGACCCCAGTTCTAGTTCCTGTTGACAAAAATCTAATCTCATTATATTTGAGAGCAATCAAACTCACTACCTGCTTCCTCTTTTTTTACGGCATGGAGAAGGCAAACGAGCACACAGGCCACCTGATGGTAAGTGGGATCTGTGACCCATAGACATTTGCATTCTCATAGGGACAATTAAATATTGCAATCGTATAGACCGCAAATGCGTTGCCAACGCTGAGGAGCAGGATGGAGTTACTCTGCCAGCAGTAATGTCTTTATCCTAGGGTAGAAGGTAATAGACAGTTTAAATAACATGTACAGAGGCATTGAATTCCTGTCCTCAGGGTTGGCAATGCATTTCCGAATATTATCGGGCCTCAGAGAGCCCACGAACGCGAACCACCAAGATGCTTGCGTGATCATTTGCCTTTTCCGTGTCCAAAAAAATCCGACATTCCTTTGTAACTTCTGGGTACAACTCCTTTTCTGTAACTTTTATCTGTTCATTGGAATACCGGGTCATAAGAGCGCATGCGCGTCCATGACCTTACGTTATACGCCAACGATGCAAGACCACAAACAAAGCGAGTCTCACGACAAACTGTTACTTGAACTTGGCTTATCTTCTTATCTTTTCATAACGCTCGTTTGCACTTTATGGAGACGACCAGAGGTTCCATATGGCTTGGCATATTATTTATTTGAGGTCCTTTGTTTAAGAGAAACTTTCTTCCATGTTGACATTGGAGTGAAGACAATACGTTTCGGGTTAAGAAGTTAACTGGCGTATCCCCTTCATTTAATCAGATACTGATTTCACAATCCCCAAGTAAAAGTGGATGGCGTATCAAACTGACAAATACAATTGACGTTTTAAAAATTAATGAACTTGGCATTTCTAGCAGTTACACTTACTGACATGTAGTGTAAAGAAACATTTATTCTACATGTATATTAGGAAGTTATTGGGAATTTCCGCAAGTTAAATGTACGTCGCATTGCGGTATTGGATCCGGGTAAAATTTACTGCGGACCCGCTTCATCGCACTTGTTCATTATAACGACTATAAAGAGTCAAGTATTCCGCCGAGCTAACAATTAGACATGACTATGATCAGCAAGTATATAATCATTTTGTACTGATTTAATTGGATCGTAAAATCTTAAGGCAGTTTCTAGACGATCCAACTTTTTTTCGGCATTGTGTGGCCGGCAACTATCACTTTTTTGCTTTTATTTGGAGCAAAAGTTGCCGGCTGTCGAACATGGATTAACCCCTTTAGGCAGTAAATGCAAACAGTGGATGGTTTCAATTCAAGATTGAACCAGTATTATCTACATAATGTAAGCTACGTAGACTGTAACTGTGTCCACCAGGTTGAAAATGTGATTAAAATTGGGCCCTATCAACAAATTACATACGAGGGGCGGCTGAAAAGTTCTAAGCCTAAGGTAGAAAAAAAATGTTCAGATTTTTTTTACTACTTTTATTTTTCAATATAATCTCCCTCTAATTCAATGCATTTATTACATTTTTTAAATAATGCTTTTAGACCGTTAAAAAAATAAGTTTTATTTTGGCTGTCGAAATGTTCCTGTACAGCCGCCTTCATCTCTTCATCACTGCCAAATCGCTTTCCCCTTAAATCTTTCTTCAAATTGCTGAATAGAAAATAATCACTAGGGGCCAGATCTGGACTGTAAGGTGGATGATCAATTTCCTCGAAGCCAGTTTCCTTCAGAGCAAGCTTGGCAACACGAGCGGTGTGAACGGGGGCGTTGTCTTGCAAAAACAAAATGCCTTTGCTCAGTTTGCCCCTTTGTTTCTCGACTATGGCTTGTCGCACTTTTCTTAATAGCTCAGCATAATAAACTGCATTTATAGTAGAGCCTTTCGCCAAATAGTCTATTAAAAGAATGCCATCGCAATCCCAGAACACGGTGGCCATTAGCTTAGACGCCGATCTTTGAACCTTGAATTTCTTTGGCGGCCTTTCACCCTTTTCGATCTACTGCATAGATTCAGACTTCGACTCTGGATCATACTGTCTGATCCATGTTTCATCAACAGTTACTATGCGGGAACAAACTTCATCTAAACCTTCTTCACATAATTCTAAAAATGCCTGAGAAGTTTGAACACGACGTTCTCTATCGAAAGCTGTGAGCATTTTCGGCACCCAACGAGCACTTACTTTTGTCATATGCAATGTTGATGCAAAATCTCTCCAACTCTTTCCTTACTAATACCTAAGGCTTCAGCTATTTGCCAAACCTTAATTCTCCGATCCTCTAATACTAACTTTTTGACTTTTTCAGTATTTTCTTCAGTCACAACCGATATTGGCCTTCCTGAGCGAGGATCGTCTTCGATCGACTCCCGTCCAAGTTTAAAAAGTCGACTCCATTTTTTAACAGTGGCATGAGATGGGCCAGATTCACCGTAAATACTAGACATTTCTTCAAAAATTCTTTTCGGCGATTTGTCACTTTTCGTGAGGAACTTAATGACTGCACGGTGCTCAATTTTCGTGATATGCGTTGATAATTCACGCATGATGACCTTTAGCGTCGGATATCTCGAGATGTAATAAACAAAAGACGACATTTTTTTCTTTTATTTATTAACTTTTTAAATGGTCTTTTTAGTGGCCAGTATCGCTAACGCATATGCAACCTCAAAATACCTTAGGCTTAGAACTTTTCAGCCGCCCCTCGTATACCTACAATGTCGAAGTAAATATTTAGTCATAGAAAACTGTAAATTCTGAGAGTAATTTAGGAAGTTACAAGACTTAGTCAAGATCACTTTATCAATAGACACGTAGGAATTACAGTTTTCTAAGTAAGAAGAAAAAAACATTTATTCGTAACAAACAGACACAACAAAATACGACGACGTATTTTTTTTTATATTTTTAGGGATGGGCATCTCAGCAAATTTAAGTTTATTAATACAAATACAGATCTCAGCCTTGCATGCTTGGTAGAGCCACAAATAAGTACAAACCTAAAACAATATTCTAGTTACGTTTGCTATCTAAAAATGCCTAACCTTCGAGGTAATCAGCGACCCAATCGGTTCTGAACGGGGCGTCAGTTAACCGGTTAACGAAGATGACGTTGACACAAGTGTCACTAATGGGTTGCCGACCTTTCGAACAATGACGCATTTGCTCCGGATGATCTCAGTTCACAAGGCAGTTAACTAAGGCATAGATACGTCTTTATATTCATTTAGTTAGGTACCAGAATTTGAAATGCGATAATATAATAAATCAGCGCGACTCCATCCGTCCAAAACTCTTCCCGTACCGTACCCGATGTCCTTGCCCGCGGTGTAGGCTATATTCAAACGAGATTTTATCGAAATTGGTTCAGCGGTTTAGACGTGAAAGTGTAACAAACACACAGAAAAGAGTTGCTTTCTTATTTATTATATTAGTATGAAATGGATATGGATACAAGCGATTTGAATTTCGTAGGACTAGGTAGATGGATGATGTACGAGTAAGCTATCGGAAGAAAAAAAATATTTTTTCTGGATTAAAAAGTATCCTATATTATGCTTCCCGACAATCTATCTCGTTGCCAAATTTCATGCAGATCCGTTCCACCGTTCTGGCGTGATTGAGTTACAAACATCCAAACACATAAGATGAAATTTGAATCGATAAAGGACATTAACCATGATTATGACAATTCATGGAGGATTTTCGATAAAAGTTCTTTAGTTTAATATATTTTCTACCTCTTTTTGTAAGTTATATAATTAAGAGTGGCTTGCTATCTTAATCATTCTCAAAATCATTGTGTTTTCACCATTTCTTGAC
This sequence comes from Acleris laterana, assembly GCA_963966035.1. Taxonomy (NCBI): domain Eukaryota; kingdom Metazoa; phylum Arthropoda; class Insecta; order Lepidoptera; family Tortricidae; genus Acleris; species Acleris laterana. Next base: position 13,367,640 of record OZ014452.1, read on the forward strand.
AAACAAAGTGCATGACACTAAAGTATCTTAAATAAATGTGGTCTCGCACGTCAAAAAAACTGTTATTAACTTATCAACAATCAAAATCAAGTAACGCTACTTAATCAAATCGACAACACAAATTAAACGGTAATCAATACAATCAAACAACTAACAAGAAATGGCCTACCGTCATCGGCATTCAAACAATTCTATTCATTGGGTGCGTGGGACCATACCGGAGCACCTTGGTGCGAGGATCGTGACTCCTCGCCACCCGAAGGTCGGAGGCATAACCAGTCTAATGAACCAGATTTAATAAAGCTATTGAAATTCTAATATAGATTAGAACGGGAAAGAGCTTGTGACCTTTGAAGAAGATAATTGGCCGGTTCGTGGAATAGTGGAAAAAAACTGCATTCAAATGTTTAGGTATGGAGTTGATAATGTTAATGATTATTAATATGAAGGGGATAAAACTTTAATATTGAACGAAATAAACGGAGCTATGTCTGCATTGAAGAGATATTTAAAAAATCTAATTGGGATCAACTATTTTAACCGCACCCAAAATAACAATTTTCAGAATTTCTGTATCTCTGCGAATGTTATGGAATCAAACAAAAACCACCGAATGTGATTTTGATATAAATTAAATTCTGAAAAATATACTAACATAATAACAAGGTAAAATTGCTAACGTATGTTGAGGGTAATCTTTGGAAAAAATAAACCTATTTTAAAAATCCTTCTTTTTTATCAATCGCGCTCCACCGCGGTCTTGCAGTGATTTCGCCAATGTCAAGTGAGTGAGAGTATAATCAACCAGTAAAGAATAAATCAAAAGTCAGATATTTTTTAATCATTCAACCAATACGAAGTTACATTATCCCCGGCTCATATAGTCTAGTGTATGTGTGTTACAGAAAAACTCATATAATCTGAAGGTCGCTAGTAAATAACAAAGAAGTTCCGAATTATTTACGAAATTAAAAACACAGAGTACAATGACCTCTCGAAAATAATCCGAAATCAAACTGACATAAAAAAGATAGATTAGACTGAACGTCATCAAGAGATCCTAACTATGATTGATGTGGTATCGAAGGTGTTAATGCTCCGACTACGGGAGAAATCATTAATAACTCATATTGGTCTGCAGCCGCCAATCATCTCATGACTCCGCAGGGGTCTGGAGAAAGTATGTACAATCAGCACGTTTCTGTATTGTCAAGTCATTTCGAAGAACGCAAAGTCAGCTTTTGCCAAATGTAAGCAGACTGTCTCTAAAAATGTAAAGAAATCGCAATGATTTTTACAATATAGGATCTCACGGTTAACAATGTTTGATGATAATGAAAATGGATGTACTTTTAGATTAAAGTAGGTTTCCGTCTAGGCCAGTGGTTCCCAACGTATTAGCGACCAAGGATAATTTTGAATGTTTTGTTGTTAGCACGAACTATAACAACAACAACAACAAAAACTAGAATTAGCATTATACATCCAGGGACTCGTGGAGATCTGCGAGAGAGACCTTTGCCCAGGAATGGGCCATTCACATAGACCTACCTGCTTTGTAGGTACTTACCTGTTCGTTGAACTGAACAGTAGGTATTTTTGAACTAGCAAAACATGTTACACACAGTGTACCTACTCATGTCCGGATAACTAGGTAAGTTGTGGAGAAGAGCATACAATCGAAAGACAATTTTTCGAGTTTAAAAAATCTGACAAACCCTTTTTATTTGCTTTATTTTATTTTCTTCTGGTACCTACGGAATACTCCTTTCGCGACCCACCTGTGGTCCCTGGCTGAACCATCAGGTTGGGAACCACTGGTCTAGACGAGGATTGAAAGTGAGTGCCTCAGTAACACCTAGTGTATGCATTCACTCGCTAATTTATTTTGCGACAGTTACATCTCTTATCTGGAGTGGAGTGATAGGTTACATAGAAATGGCGTCAAACAACCAGACATCTGAGAACATACACACGAGAGGCGTCAGGTATCTGGCGTCATCTTTATTTGTCTGTCCGTCTGGGCACGCACGGGCCACAGTTAACCTATTATCAAGAGTGAAAGTGATATATCACAATGACGTTACATCACTATCGTTTTGTAATTAACCCTTCATGTACTTGACAGAGACAATCGCGTTAATTTTAAATGGTGCCGTTATGCAACCGATGCAGAAAATAATGATAAGATGCACGTAATCACCTTTCATGTTCTTGGTTGTAAATAAGATTACCAAAGCTGGTTTAAAAACCGATTTTAATGCTCATCTCTTTACGATTGACGTTAAAACCGCATGTAATTATGCAAAGATAAGTGTAATAAACTCAATAAGTAACATGGATAATGGTACGATTATAAATAAAGTACAAGCAATAAGGGTCGTACAGAAGCACCCAATAGCCAATTAGCATTTCAACTCGTACCCCCGGGGACCAGTTTCATAATTGCAAAAGAAATCCTTGCATGACCACATCGTAATCTTTTATTGATTATTGATCAGAGATTCGAGATACTAATTAAGCATTTCGAGGGGCCATTGGCTTTTTACGCCATGTTGTTTATATCTTAATGTGGTGAAATTTATAAGTTGATTTATGGTTGTGGTTTTACAACACCCGTTTGGATCTAGTTCGGCTGAAATTGTTGGCTATAAACAAACCACTTTCGATAAACAAGCTGTTAATTGTTCATTAATAACGTTACTAGCGTTACGAGATTTTTATGCAATAACATCATCAATGTAGATGGTCATCTAGTTGAAACCTACGAGTAATTTCAATTGCTTCAGAAATCCGCAGAAGGCATTTCAAAACTTCATTAAAATTGACAAGACTCATTGAATGGAACACATATGGCCTGCAATGATCATTGTTTTTTATAGGTTCAGAAATCATTTTTATGGTTCATAGAAAATCTGAATAAGTATTTGGTCTTCGGACACATTTAGTCTCTGCTCTTGTAATGGATATCTGTTTGACGCCAATTTTTAAAATGGTGAGTCGTAATGAGGTCTGAATTGTCATTTTCCCAAAGCGTATAATGTTGCCAACATTTTACCAAAATCTTTATGGCTTTCCCTGTTGGGTACTGCAGCTGTACTTAATATAGAAACTGCTAGTACTTAGAAACTCCTGTACTTACAAACAGTATCTCAGATTCAATTGCCAAAGTATATTCAATCCTCTCCTCTTAGTAATGAGGTTGTGAGTGGTACAGGAGTTTTTATTTGAGATACTGCTATTTGGCTTAGCAGGACAGTGTACGTATAGCGGAGGTGTCGTTTTGACAGATGCGCGGGAGTCACGCCTTCCGGGCGTCGGGAGTCGCCACTTTCTCGGTGGACCGTGGACGCGGCATAGGGTTGCCAAGTAGTCAAACTCAATCGTTATTTTCTCAATTAGTGTCCATATTCCTAGATTTATTTAGTTTATTTAGTGTAAGTATCTTCCTTTTGTAAAATAATGTAGCGTTTTCGTTTTTGCTTAGTTTATTTTTTATTTTCTGTTTTAGTTTTCATTTGTTGTTTTTTCAGTTATCGTCTTAAATGTTGAGTTGAGTATAATATAATCCCTGAAACTAGGTACTGAACCGATTTTAAACCCAACAAATCTTACAAAGGAGAGTTCTCATTTCCTAATTATTATTCCCACGTTGTTCATATCATAACCGCATGGACCTGAACATCGTAACTGTCAGCCATAAGGGCCCTTTTAAACTCTAGTTAAAAAGGGTATAAGTCTAATAGACTCTGTTTATGATTTATACCCTTGTTTATTAAAAGCTAAGTCGGCGAGGATCATAAGTAGTATTCGAAGTGGCAAACTCATGCGCACGGACAGCCCTGCGCGCGCGCCCATCAGATAACAAACCCGCACAGGAGCGATACGCGTCGTAGGTGGCGTTTAATTTGATTTAGTGCCGCGCAAATTATAGCGAGCGCCGCTATCGCAAGCGTCTCGTAATGTGCTATACTTTAGCTATCTAGGTAACACTATAAGCGCAATGTCGTTTGTTTGTCCCGTGACTTGTGTTGATTGGAAGAAACTGCTTGACTAGTATAGTATAGTCATAAGTTCTGTTACAAGAAAAAATAGACAAAAATTTGTCTAACTGTATTTCTATACACAAAACAAAACTACACAACTATAGTGCTCCCATGCATTGCATAAGCATGATTTAAATAAACAATAAGTCTAGTAAAAAGGCCAATTATCATTTACTAGCTGCAGCCCGCGACTCTGTCCGTGTAAAAGTCGATTATCACTATTCCCTCGGGAACTATCTCATATTCCAGGATATAAAAAGTACCCTACGTAAGAACGTAGACTGAGTCCCTGGGAAGGGATCTCCATACATAATTCCCTCGAAATTGGTTTAGCCGTGAAAGTGTAGCAAACAGACGGAAAGAGTTATATCTGCATTGAAAACACAATAGTATGGATAACAGTTATGTTTTCATGTATTCCATTACCTGTTTTAATTTTAATACAAAGTGCACCGGAAGATTTGAAAGTTAATACCCGGTAAAATCACAAATCAATTTTCTCGCATGGGACAGATGCATCTCAAGCGAGGAGTCCCACCTACGTTGTTATGAGAATGTTACAGTTATTACATCAGACTTTATTGTATCAACACATAATTATTATAAAACAAAGTCACCCCATCGCCTCTGTCTGTATGTTCGCGATGATCTCAAAAACGACTGAATGAATTTTTATGCGGTTTTCACCATCAGTTAGATATTTATACACGGAAGGTTTTTAAGTATATTAAATGCTGGTTTATGTTCGGGTGTTAGAGAAAACTCACATAAACCAAAGCGAAGCAAGGACGGGTCGCTAGTACATTAATTATTATACAGTGGGTCCCTGGACAAAGTTCTGAGAATAGGGATAAAACTAGATGCAATTTGACCAGCAAAAAAAATGGTATAATTTGCATGATATTCGTTGCTTAATTTAGGAGGAGATAGCGGATAAGGAGGGAAGCTACTTGTATTATACATACTATGTAAAGATTACAACTAGATCAAACCCCCTCAATGACCCTTCCTTCGTGATCTAAAAAGAACTTGACATGGAATTCCCATTAGCGATGAAGGTTGTGAAGAACGCGTGCTCTTCAATTTTTAATTGCAAATTAATTAGGCTTTGATTGACGTTGTTGATTGAAGCTCTCAAATCCGAAAGGTTATCATAACATTGTGAAATCAATGAAACACTTGAAAATATTTTTGACGCTGCTGCTTGTTACATAGGTACCTACTTATTAAAATTTTCGGTCAAGCAGAAAAATGTGAAAACAGATGAAGGTAATAACTCTCCTACCTGAAGTCAGAATTCTTCCCGAGCTACATATAAATCAAATAAGGTATTCGGTGCTGCTTAAGTCTAGTAATTAGGGTTGCCTTAATCAGGGCTTAACATCAAGTTTACAAGCTATCGAGGAAAATAATTTAGTTAGAGAGCCTCATAGTCTCTTATTTTTAATACACGGATTAACAGTATTTTTTTTTGGGCTAGTAACACGATTTTCTTATAAACTAACAACAATTCCGCAAGTGACATGACAAGTTGTCATGGTGTCTCTCAGGGAACCATCTTTGGTTGCAAACTACTACTGCTAACAAACTGATCTTGGGTGGAATGCCCGTTATTAAACTCATCAGATTTAAAAAAAAATATAAAGTATTATCTACGTATATGTGTCTTAAAACGAGCATCTCATCCAAGAATCGTTTATTAATACGGCCCTTGAAAACTGTAAATAGGCTGTAGGTACGTACCACGAGCTCGGCGAACTTGGCATCCAGCTCATCCTGTGGTGGCATGGGATGGGTGGGGGTGACGGCCTGCAGCGCCAGGCCGCCCTCGCCCCCCACCACACAGTACGTGATCTCGGGAGGCTCATCGTTCTGAAAGAAAACAAGCAAGTTAACAGGGGCAACAAAAAACGGGTGACTACTCGACCGCTTTAGAAGATATGGATTTTGACAGAACTGAGGAATTTGAAATTTAGTTGAAAAGGAAAGTATTTGCTTGACAGGTACAAAATAAGGAAGTTAAATATGCGCAGTGTATGCAAAAGTTGGCTTCGCTCAAATTAAACACATGATTAGGTAAAATGTGTAAGCAAACTTTCATAACCATACATTTATGTACTCCTGGTTGTCTTTCTCAGACAATATGGCGCATTTTGCATGTGTGCGCTTTCTATGTAGGTATCTCTTTTCCTGTTCTCTGATAGGTACATGACTAGTTAAGAGGCCTGATTAATTTTGTATTTTTTATTCCATGTGTGAACACTGTCAATGAACCATTTTCCTTGTACTTAAATAAGATCTATGTAAAATGACTGTTTGTGTTCCAAATAAATAAATATTGAAAACATGGCTGCCATAATTGATTTTTGTTTTAAGAACAATGACTTTCTTAATGATGAGTCTATAAATAAATAAATATACGATGATAATTATGCAACATCCTGCTACAAGTACACCATTATCGTTTAAATTTATGATCATTGTACTGTACATTTACGCAATCCTTGAGATGAAGAGATAAATCAGTCGAAGGACCGATTTGTCCGCGAAATGAAATACAACCGAAGAAAGAATCTCAATTTAAATTGCAAAGTTAAATATTAAATGAGGAAGACGGTAATTCCACAAAAGGCGTATCGCTAATAAGGAAGCACGGTAACGGAAAGGAAGAAAAACTTTAAAATGGCTGTCGCAAGTCAAAACGAATTACTCGAGGCGATTACCATAATCGGTAATTAATTGCATTGTGACACGGTAATGTTGTTGCTGTGTCCAAGAAACATGACAAAAAATAAGATGCTTATGGCATTCTTGTCTTTATAATTTAATGGTCCACTACTTGAATGGTGAGAGTCACATTATTTGAGGCGATTTAAATTGGGTTTCCACGGACCACGTACTCACTCTTACTCTTACTATTTTGATGGTTAACCTCTTTGTGATGTAATTTCCAACTGAGGTTAACAGGAGGACACACTATTTTAATTGTATTGAATCTAAGCGTAAAGCGAAGCTTCTGGGTATTTTGTTTTATCAGCAGAAGCTGACTTGTACCATGTTGTGGGTTTTTGGACAAGAGTGTTCACTTTTTATCAGGTAACCTGCGGGGCTGAGAGATGGTTTGCATCCTCTATCATTAAGTAACATTACTTCTTCCAATTCCCGTCATTGTCATCATCATCATCTCCTTACCGTAATGTTATCCCAATCATTTGGGGTCGGCAGTTCATTTTCTTCCAAATATCCCTATCCTAAGCCAGCCTAGCTAGTCCAACGTCAAAAACCCTAGTTTCGAGATAAACACGTTTAAAGATGATCTTTTGTTAGACTTATGCAGAGTTAACACGTTTTGGCAGTTTTCTACCGCCTAAACTAGAACATATTTTTAAAATTTATTGTGGTGGTATGATAAAAGCACTCATGAGGAATCGTTTGATGCAAGTTAACACAAATACTGTAACTCGAATTGCAGCGTTCTGCCGTTAGATGGCAGTGGGTAAATATGCATCTCCTGGGAGAGCTCATATTCGACAAAATCTTCATCCCCCAAGGACTTGGTCAAGAGTAAATCACATTCATTCCATACATCTCTTCTTAACTTTTATCGTCAACAATGAAATATTATGCAGTCATCATGAGTCAGAACGTCCATCATAGCCACATCATATGGCATCGCTATTGTCCGTCGATCTTTTAGTGTGTTTACAGTTACAGCCTCGCACGAGTTATGATACAATCTCACCGGGTGAGTCACTGTCCATGCCGACCCTTAAGCGGCGCCTGGACGCAATTCCTTGAATTGTCGCAAACGTCTCACGAAACTGTATAATGTAACTTTACAGTGATATACTTATCCTTGCCCCTAACATTCAAACAAAATTAATTAAGTAATACAGCAAGATAAATAAAGTACAAGAAAGACTTTTCGCTAGAAAAACACGTACATGATATCACATCCCACAACATAAGACAACATAAAACTATGTTAAATAGAAGAACTAGTCCAAGGACTCATCATCATCTTCACTATTAACATAGTGGACCGTGGACTCTTGGACTGAAACTCGATGCACAAGGCAATAGGTAATGTAATTAACCGACAATTATGTGGACAGGTGGACTCCTGACTCATCCGACCAAGCCCGGCCCTGTTTGTCACTTAAGAATGATCTCCTAGTCTATGTAACGTTGTACATCAATACAATAATTCATTGAACATCTGGTATAATTTCCAAATAAACGATAATTACTTGATAATAACAATAATGAATAGCAAACACAATGCAGGAAAGTGTTAATCCAACCAGTGTGTTGAAATAGCAAACAGTCTTTATCTAGCTGATAATAATAACGTGTACAAATATTACGAAGCCAACCAAGCGATATAATTAAACTTTTGTGTAAGGACAGCGGAAATTTACTTTAAATTATTTTGCGTGAGCAATTACTAGTCTATCCATCCAGTAAAAACACAGAGGTTAGTGGCAATTCTTGGAGGGAGGTCTATGTTTAGCAGCAGAGGTTGCGGTTAATAGTTTAAACTTAATGCAAATGCCTACGTAAATGTTTGTCAAATAAATATAACCATATCACAATTGAGAAGAACCGGCAGAAAAAGCCATAAATTCTAAAATAACTGTAAGCGATAACCCTTCGCAGTAAGAACCGTCCTTATTTCCGTCGATGACTTCACCAGGACCGCCGTCTGCCGCTAAATTATTTATGTTCATAAGGGCAGCCAGGATATTTCTCGCGTCGCTAACAAAACGTTAACAGCTTCGTTCAAACACCCATAAAAAAGTATTTACAACAAATCTGAACTCACGCCGGCGATCCTTGGAAGCCATTCGCTAATCAAATAATTCGTTAGGCGAGAAACTTCAAAGGATACCGGCTTCGGTTTATGCAATTCTCAGAAACATTATCTCTTTTAACTCATATTTGTTAATAGATACTCACAGCATGCAAAGCGAGGCTAAATTTTCTTTTCAACGTAAAAAATCCTTTGGTATGTGTCTTCGTGTCAATGCAACTCATAATCACTAATAATTAGAATACCACATTCACAATGTAAACCCGCACTTCCTGGGCTCTGGCACGCACCTAATCGACTGCGGCATGCAACATTTGCGCCCCGCAGTGTTCATTTAGTAAGGCACTGCACTCCTGGCGCCAGGCATTATGTCTCAATCAATTTGACAATTGTCTGGCCTCAATGACTACTTCCGTCGATACATCAAGACGTATTGTCTCGCTCGCGTTCGATAAACAGATCGACGTCTAATTACAACGGTAGTCGCTACACGAATAGCCCTTAAAAATTCTTTGTCTGACGGACAGCTCCTTTAATGACCGCGATAAGCGCTACGTGACTTTGACCTTGTTTATATTATTTCGTAAATGGTTACCGGTCACAAAAGGACCAATCAACCTTATCCGTTTCGTCAATCAAATGTTTTGATTCGAAAATATTTAAAATCGTAACGCATTCTGACCTTTTCGTAATGGCAAATCCATGTTGGAGCGCAATTGCGTAAATTCAAAGGTTCGTTTTCATATACAAAGCTATTGATCTCGTTATTTCTTCTATGATTTGTATAGAAGGCATCTTTTGTTCAATTAACGTTGACCCCAACGCTAAACTCTTTAACTGCACAATTGAAGCGTGTAATGCCAATCAATTTGGTGGGTAACTTTCTCGAAACGCCATCATTACCTTCAATCAATTTAATTGTTTGGTTCCGTAAAAACAAATATCAATTACGCCTTACGCCTTTGCGTTATGCAATTTATTGTAAGCTCATCAATCCTAAAGAGGGAAATTGATTTCAATCGGAACCTTCCTTGACTGACGTTCGAATACTGGTGACGGTGAGCGTATATTTGTAAACGTCGAGGCACGGGTCGGGGGTTCAATTCTCATGTCGGCTTAGGTCTTAAATGGATGGATTGGATTGTGTCGCGAGTATTTACTACTTTGCGGTTCTGGTTAATGATTCTTTGTTCTAATTGGACAATGTTATATTGTGTCAAGTGAATTGTTGCACACGTTGTTTTGATTCTGGAATTTAGTCGAGTTGTCCCATTTAGTATTATTATATCTGTTTTCGGCTTACGCACTAGACTAATCTGTATAAAGGTCAACAAAACTGAATAGTTGGAGCAAAATGTATGAGTTGATTGCAATCTTCTAGCATAAGTTCCATAACCTACAAATTTCCAGCAACAAACAATACACCAACATAAAAGTGAAGGCACACCTTAGCCGTCAACATTTCTACAATCTGAAAACAATACGACAATGAGCCGTGCACCATTCTCGAACAATTTCGCGAAATACATGGCCGCACACGCATCTCCGCCCGTTGTTAAAATATGTATTGACCGACATCTCCGGCGGCTTTCCAATCGAAACTGGTTGCCGATAGAGTCGGTAGGGCCGGCCCTAGCATTGTGGAGTTGTGGAGTTGTGGAGGTGAATATACCGTAATTAACATAGATGATAATTATGTATAGGTGTGAATGATTAGGGAAAGCACAGGTATTTAAGAGGCGATCGGTCAATGTCGGTAAAATTTTGAGGTTGAGACTGCTACCAATTTGTGAATCTAGTTTTCATTTCCGTTCTTGTAGCCTTCTTAGAACGAGAGTAGAAATGCCAAGAAATAAGCAAAATATTTACCAAATTCAACCCTCGCCAGATGGTACATTCGTCATGGTCAAACAAAATGATATTGCAAACGCTTTCTATTTCTCTACGTTTTGACCCTTCCTTTCTTTTCTGTACAAAGCAAGATTAAGTGAAATAAAAAAAGCTGACCTCATGACCATTTGGGATTTAGATTAGCCAGGTGGACAGAGAAGAGTCTCGATTATAGATTCAGTAAGAAACGAGATACAACATAAGGAATATACGATTTCTATATGCCCTCTTGATTCAGTGACGGGATAAACCTAAAGATATCTTTGAAGTAAACGAGCCAACCCTACAAACAGGCGTTTAATCTTATTCAAACCGAGTGCAATAAATTGTTTAATTATGGCATAATTTAACGGTGTAGCGACTGTCACGATCATAACAGTGATCAGATCTGTAACAGTGGCACTCGCAAACAACTTAGTATTACATCAAATTATACTAGAGATAAGAAATTAGCACTGAATCTAGAAGCATTACGAATATGACGGGATATATTCTAAGAACCGATGTAGAACCATTAGTTAACCCGAGTACAGGTTTGAGCTTAGTCAGGTGAAATTTTGAGAAAGGGAGCTAGAAACGCTCAAATCAGAGAAGTAAAAGCGAAAGGGTATAAGCATGCGATATGCATTGAACGTAAGATATGAGGGAAATCAAAAGCTTTGCATATTTCTGCGCATAATTTCGCTAAAACCTTTTTTAATATCCTTTTACATAAGACAGGTAATATTACTCGTGTATACGGCAATAAATAACTTTACGATCCGATAAAAAGTAAAAAACTCCGCGATCAAAATCGACCTGCAAGTCTGGTTTTAGGAATACATAATTTGATGTTTTTTTGATTGCCGATTAAACTAGACCGCAAATACAAACGTAAGGTAACGAAAAATATCTGTATAAAACTGATACAATATAAAGGAAAATTACTTAAGGATGGGATCTTTGTATTTGTAAACCCAACTCGTCATGATGATGGTGTGTATTGAATATTTGTTCTGGCATAACAAAATATGTACTTACACTGACAGATGCCAGTGAGTGTGTGACAGCGATAGAGGGCCGATTACAATGAATAAAGACTGTACACGATAAAATCTGGCCATGCATGATCTGGTGTATTTTTTTAATGAATGCTAATTTTCAAGCAGCACTTTTTTGTAATAGTCAGTGGTTATGAAACTACATAATAAAAATACAATCATAATAAAATGTAAGAGCGTCTGTATCTTAGACCCTTATATAATCCACAGTACCTTTATTTTTTTGTCCACGATCTTCTGACAGTCTTTACCAAATTCTCCGTTTTAAAACATTTTATTATTTTTAATTATACAAGCCAAATTATACGTTATTAAATTATCTTACCACAATAGTTAAAACTTTCCTAATTATATTCAGATTAAGATAGTTCTGAGGTTTTTTAACTTTGGCGAATTTGACTTTTTGACAAATAAATGCCTCCCACACAAAAACAACTTTCAGTGCTTGGAGTAAAAAGTCTTCCTGACTACTACAAATAGAAATGAGTTTCAAAAAGTATTTTTTTCGTAAGACGACATTCTATTATGGGTAAAACTGCTTGTAACAATAAAAATACAGTTGTGGCGTAGAAGCAGGAAGTGAGTGAATATTGTCAAAAAACGCTGTACAAGAGATGAAAGGTATGATAGAATATATTTGGCGAAAACTAACACATACCCATACATTATGATACGATTTTATTTCATTATATAGTATTATAATTATACAACATATTAAAAAAAAACTGCTTGAAAATATGCATTCATCGCAAAGATACACCAGATCATGCATGGCCAGATTTTATCGTGTACAGTCTTTACTCTGGTTTTACTGTAATAGCGATAAGGACTAGTGTTCGTATTGTGGTGTTTCGATGTGCAATTAAGGCGACCGGTGATATGATTACCATAGAAGCATTCTATCTTCCCCTATAGGTTCCTAGGTTTGGCAACGTATTTGCGGTGTTAGGATTGCAGTCTTAAAGCTGTATTCTTGAGATTGCTAATTTGTATGGATCACAGATCCTACTTATGATCATGTGGCCTGTGAGTTCGCTTCCCTTTCCCATGCCATAAAAAAAACATTGGACACATCTCTAGAACTATAGGTCTAACAGAATATCAAAAATTTCTGGGCGCAATGTTGGATAGTATATTTTTGCTGATGACTGTACATCAAAAGCTTTTCACATTTGAACTGCCAACAGATAAGACAGTCCACACCCTGGAGACCAAGTTGGTGAAAGCAGCCCGATCGATCCAAGCCCTTAGATCAAACGTAACGCGATAGCCAAGTAACAGATATCGATCTCGAGGATATTGATACGTTCTGGATCGACGCACGCGAAGCACTAGATCTCGTTTGATTTACTTGCTGTACGGTAGCAAAGGGCTATAAAGTCAGCAAGATTGATTTAGTTAAGGAAATGTGAGGAAAGCCATAGAAAATAAAGATTTGTAGTAATGTAAATCAATGGAAGAAAAATTATATGAATAAAATATCAACGTGTAGAAAGAAATATGTAAAGCGTAGTTTCAAAAAAATGGCATAGAAAAGGCAAACGAGCCCATAAACCACCTAAAGGTACTGAGATCTGTGGCCCATAGATATTTGCATCCTCAATTACTACTACTTTAATGGTCGTATTAATGAACTCGTCTTGACTGAGATGCCCATCTCGATAGACGTCAAAGTAAACGTCGACCCATAGAAAGCTGTCACTTTTGACGTGCCTTGTGACTGACATCTCAACCAAGATGAGTTTATTAATACGGCCCTAAGATTGAAATCTAAAGAGTCCAAACGCGTTGCCAGTCCTGAGGACTAAGATGGCCCCTATGCTAGTAATTCCACCGGGTGGCTGTCTTATCCCCGCGTCGAAAAAACTAAGAATTTTATATTATAACACTCGTTTAAATGGAAAATGTATGAACCACGGACGGACTTGCCGATACCGTCTAGTGATTTACGTGACTTATAAATATTTATTCAAAATTTCAACACTTTAATATTATAAAGCAAGATAGATTTGCCAGTTTTGCATAAGTAGGTTAGGTCTCACAATATAAAACCAATTAGGTTCCGAGTATTGAGAAACATATTTAGTCGGAAATGTCGAGGCGAGCGCAAAATTTATGGAAAATTTAATTTAAATTACTATGTTTTCCATTAAAATATTTAATGAAACTTAAATGATGGTAATTAAGTCCTACTTACTAATATTATAAATGCGAAAGTTAGTGTGTGAGTGTGTTAGTTTGTTACTCCTTCACGCTGCAACGGATATACGAAATTGGATGAAATTTGGAACGGAGGTTGCTTATATCCTGGATTAACACGTAGACTACTTTTAATCCCGGTAAATTTAACAGTTCCCGAAGGAATAACGATTATCGAAATCTACACGGCCGCAGCCGCCGGCAGAAGCTATTTGTAATAATTTAAAATAATCCTTATTTAATACGTGAAAAGACTTCTTATAATTAGAGACGCAATGAATATTCGGTCACTTTTCTGTATACGAAATATTCGGCCATGATTTTACTATTCGGCCGGACACCGGACAGTTGAAGTCTGTACTTAATTAGTTTACGTTGAAATAAGGATGAAAGACATAAGAAACCACGTATGACAGAATTATTTAGAAGATAATACTTTACTTATAATTTAATTCTTGATGGTATTTGTGTACTAACCTGGAGACATGGGCACAAAGGCCAGCGCCGGCGCAGCGCGTGCGGCATCTTCTTGCGCGGAGGGTCCTCCTGCGCAGGCTCGCCGCACGCCCAACGCACGAGGCGCGTGCGCGCCGCCTCCGCCGCCTCCAGTCCGCGCGACCACGACGGGAGACCCTGGGGGACATCAATGGTTAGAATTAGAACAGTGGAACATGGCTAGAAAGAAATAATAGGATTTGCTAAAGACTGGTTAGCCCCATGTTGCATTTTCTCGTTACAACCATGAAGATGAGAGCGACAATCAAGTCGAAAACAACTTACGCAAGCCGTCCTATCACTTATGTAATTCTAGTACCTAAAATTATTTTATTGAAGATAGACGAGTAAGCCCTATAAACACCTGCAACAGGGGATTGCATAGCAGTTTAGGAGATGTTCTGGAGAAGGCACAATGTTAGCTGGCTTCCTACTAGGTAGACCGTCGATCCTCATAATGGTCGCAGGAAACTGCTGAATGTAGGTAGCACAAGGCCGGGGTGAACATCTTTGGGGAAGCTCTGTCCACTTGTTTTGCAACAATGACGATATTTGCAACTAAGAGTAGGTACAGGCAAGATATTTAATCCCGAAATCTATGCATAAATCTACATAGGAAGCAACGCTTACCTACTGTGTACGTCATTTAATTAATTTGACTGAAGATAATGGTAGATAATAGTGCCGGCAACTATGTTATTCATATTCCAAAATACCTTAAAACTGCCATACATAAAGTGCATTTAACTTGCTTAAATTCAAAGTCTAAACTCTGTAAAAAACAAAATCACCAACCAATCCTCGCGATTTATTCCAAATAAACAAAGTAACTGTACTTAAAAACAACATTTAATGATTACTGCTTTCATGTACCGAAACGTTTCATGAAAAGATATCAATCAAGAATCGTGTTGCGTTCAGTTTATTGACCTTACTCAATTAAATAAAACGATTCTTTACTTAAGCATCGATTAAGTAATATAGGAAACAAAAACAATATAAAAGACCCTTAGTGATAATGTCTTTATTAAGTCATAATCATAACCATTGAAACGAATGAGCCATTAAAATATATGTACTTACATCAAAATACCACTAAAACAATCACCCTCGGAATCGCTCAAGATCTAGGATATACAGTGTCGGTTACTAAGTTCTGTTACTAAGGTTTAATCAAATAAAACTAACTTCTGTTTATTTTTTAATTTCAAAATATATAAAAATTAAAAGCTTAATTAATGTACATTTTTAGGAACTAATTATCATTCTATATAGTCGCCGCAATTTCCGATACGACCTTTTAACATAAAATAAAATACATCGATAAAATACGCACGACTTTTCTGAAAATTTCACTTTTTGAAAAGGCTTTAAAGGTTACTCTTTGTTAGTGACCGACCGAAACATGTTATTTTGCCGAAACCGAAACCGAAACCGAATGTTCGGTTTCATTGTAGTTTCGGCCGAAACCGAAACCGAAACCGAACCTTTTATATAAAAAAAAAAGTCCTTAAAAAGTCGAAAAAATGTTAGTAAGCCCGTTTTTTTCTAAAACTAAATTAATATCTCGCCGACCTATAATTACAGGTTTCTACTTTCAAAGATTTATCACAATGCAATTTCAGCACAGTTACAGAGGTTCTGTTTGAAAATTTAACTACCAGCCGTGCCGAGTGCGCCCAACGTTAGCCGAGCGCGACCCGAAGGTACGATGTTATAAGTTTCGGCGCGGCCGAAAGGTTCGGCCGTTTTTGGCCGAAACCGAAACTCGGGCCGAAACTTGATTTTTTGGCCGAAACTGGCCGAAACCGAAACCGAAACCGAAATTTCGGTCGGACACTACTCTTTGTTGACCAAGTATTTTTTTTATTTAATTTTGTGGAGCCCCTCTTCTCTGGGTATGTTCAGAGACCAGCATTATTGTCTTAGCGATACTCAAAAACCAAGCTTATGAAGCACGAAAGTTGGTCTGTTTTCGTATTTCTGCAAATTGATGTGAAATCGTAAGGTCAATTTAATGAGACTTGAAGATTGACCGGAGTATAAGCGGATCTTTAGTTGCTTGGAATAAATTCGTATCATTATTTAAAGATAAAAGTCTGGTCAATATGTCACGCAAATTTCGTCTCAATACGAGAACTCTTACAAAAGTTGTAGCCGTTATCAGTATCGTGGTCGTGCGTGTTTTGACCCATGCTTTCCTGCCCCGAATGGGAATGCTTAAAGCTCGTACACCAAATTATTGCAATAGTAAAGAATACAATTAACGCTTATTTTTGGTCTATATTAAATAAGGTTTCGATTGATGAACTACAGGTTTATGAAACTCTTTACTTTATTTTTTAAATTGTAATAAATCTTAGTAACAGAACTTAGTAACCGACTAGGTCAAGCACCCTAAATGAATCAGATACAGAGGCCATTGAACTAAAAACGTAAAAACTAGATCGTCTTAATCGATTTCAAGCCTAAATCGCGTACATCACTGATCGCAGTCAAGGACGCACATCGCACACGCAAGTCTCTCACGTACGTTACTATTTCAATGCCAAGAACTACACATCAGACTAATTTTAATTGAAAATTACAATACTGGGCGTAGAATGTTGTAACGGGATCGGACTTGTACCCAGACGTGATAACTCGTAAACATTACTTATGTTCAGTTCTCGCTTACTCCTAAAACAGACGACAGTGACTGATATAACGTCGATATTAAAAACGTTAAGTGATATTGATTAATGTTCAGATAAAAAGATTAACATGATGAACAGGACAGGAGTAATTTATCAGGTAATTTCAAGTTAACCATACTGTTTAGATTGAGTTTATTTAAAGACCGTCTAATACCGGATGAAGTTGTAAGTATCATGGCAATGCAGGATGTAGCCATTGGTTGACAGCTTCTCCGTGACGTGATGGTCATTTGCAAAACCATTGGCTCTTAATCATCATTTAATAAGGTTCTAAAGGACCCAGAGGGGCCTACTGCGGTCGCATGATGTCAAACCAGCCTTCAGGCAAAGCATCCTGGCCTCACGGCCGTCCTACAATCTTTATTCATAGAGAAGCATAACCAGGTTCTTTAATACAGTGCTTCTCAGTGGACACAACGGTGGTCAGACAGTAAGAGTGAATCAACGCTACCACAAGAGCAAGAGTAACGTAAAAGCGACAACGTTCGCCAATCAACTTTCTTCCAACTGACGCAACGCTAAAGAAGTGTAATATTTAATACCTAGTGAATATTTTTATTGTCAATAAAGCTATTTGCCTTGACAGGTTGTTAATTTATGGTAGCGGAATGCGGACCAATTACGATAAGTTTGTAATTTGAGATGACTTTTATGGTTATATTTAAGTGAAACTAAAGTTCAGAGTGTTTATAATAAATAACAAGCTTGTAGAATTTAGAAATTTCATAGAGGCTATTCATCAAGAGATCACCACATAGAAGTAAGTCATCATTAAAGTAAAGGTATCCGATTTAATCCAAACACATCCAAAAGTCCAATTATTTCCAATATCACTAATCCTCTATAACCTAAAAATAACCTCTACGGTGGATGATACAACTAAGTATTAAGTGATAATGACAAAAATGAGATGCCCCTAATTTTACACAGAGCGTCACACCAAATCAGGTTAGCGGACGTTCTAACCCTGGCATTAATAGGACGGATAACGCTCGTCGTAGTGGCGTAGGTCAGTGCAACGAACTCGTAGATAAGATCTGGGAACAAGCTAAAAGGCCTTCGGGATTGAAAAGTGAACTTAGAAAGTGTGACATACCAATAAACTTACGTTCAGTGAACTACCTAAGAATTCTTAACGGGGGTTTGTTAATTGCAAACATACTGTATGCTAATTAAGAAATCATCGATGTATATTTTAACAAGTTTGCACGAAACATGGAAAATGTTAATGATGATGATTTTATGATGGGTTTTTAACACTTCGCTAACTTTCCTTACCCGATTCTATTAATCAGCGACAACTTTAATAGTCAATATGTTATTATGATATAAACAATTTTAGTGGAAAACCAATGTAATACATTTTGCGATTGCGAAATCAGGAATGCAAAAAATAATTAAACAGCAACAGCACTTAATGGTATTTCATATCAGCGTTTTACAACAGTTTTTAACTGTACCAGCGCGTGCGTTGTGCAAATATCTGGTTTTACTCATTAGGAAGTGGTATAACAGGCTCCTAGGAATTCCACTCATTGCTAATTGTCGTAAAAAAACTATTGAAGGCGTGCTGAATGTTGTCGCTCCGATGGGGCCAGCAGGTTAATTGAATTAAACACATTACAAAAGACGTAAAGGTGAAGGGAAAATTAATCAAAGGTGCTATACCCGTTGCAGCCACATAAATATATGTCACGTAACACATTGTGTTTTCCACTGTAAGGAAGTTCATTGGCATAACTTTGAATTAATATAAGTGCATACAATTATAGATGAAACAGTTTTTTCTGTGGAATAAAGTGACAAGACACAAGACAAGACAAGAAGATACTATTGGTCTTAACCTTATTGGTGTTAGTAAATCCATGTAACTTTATAATTGTAACGTATAAACAATTTCTACAAAGTAAATGATTTCCAATACTAAAAACATTATTACGACATTTTAAAGCTTTGTAAGTATCATAACTTCATAACGCATTGCTATTTTCCAATTGCGATTGAATGACTTTTGTTACGGCAAACCAATTCTGAGGTAAACTATTACTTTCAATTGCTGAGCATAATACATTACATTTCATTCATTTTATTATAGACCGGCAGAAATATTTCAATCATCTTTACGTAATCCGGTTCTTCTTGTCCAATTACATTGTAGTTCAATGAGAATTATTTCTTTATAGATTTTATTGGTAAAAATTGCTAATAAATAGCCATTCGTACATTTTATTGGTATTATTTATTATTCTCAACAACTAACCTACTTGGGTTACCCAGGAAATGATGGATTGCTTATCGTGAGCTCAAATATACAATGCGTTGGCGCTGTGTGGGCAGCACGCCTGTTACCACCATGGCAGTCATAGTTAAGTTACCATGTATTTTCTATTATATACAGGTTAAACTCTTATGACTGACAAAGCACAGCCTAAACAACTGACTATTCCTTGGGTAATCTAGGACTCTGGGGGTGCACTAAGCAGCAAGAAACTAATTCTACGCGTACGAAGTCGCGTGCGTCCTCTAGTTCTGTATATATACGGGACTAGAGGACTTGGAATGATCAACGCCGTTGAAGAAAGTTTATTATATTATTATGACCATACAATACTTTTATTCTGTTCTTGCAATGATTCAATATCCTCTCGCCCTTTTAATCTTTTGAAGGCCCAAAAGGACAAAGAGTCAACGGACTGACATCCAGCCTGTCGTTCAGTCTTACTTCGCCTCATTCATTCATATCACCGACTAGCATCGGAGGTGTGGAGTAAAAAGGTTTAAAAGCGGAGTGTACTTACATGGAAATCTCTTAATCGACATGCAAATGCCCAATTGCACAAAAATCCATTACATTTAATGTCATCTTAAATTGTGCCTTGTGATTTTATACCTTAATGAATTAGAAAGTGACAGAGGGTAGTCTCAATTGACGAGACATTAGTGCAACTGAACGTTCTTGGAACGAACTGGTTGGAATGCTAGCAAAAGTCAATACAAAGATAAGAAATAACTTTGATCTAATTTGGCATCGCTATTTTATTAATTTATGCACACCCATCAGATTTATTCTATAGCTGGTGCCTTTCAACACAAACCGAGTCATTGTTCACTTGAACTTTGGTGCGGCATTTACCGAAATGTTGCAAGTCCGATCCGAACGGATGATATGCACCGATCTAATGTTCCTAGGCGCTATGTGTAAAGCCAGAAATTGAGATGTTTTGGTGAATTTAACACTGCTACAATCACCCTCGATATCATTACATCATACGACACCGAAGAGCGTTTCGGTGTCAAGCATAATATTGATTACTTCTTTAATAAATTCAACTCTATCCAGACTGGACATCATTCCAAAAATAAGTTAACACTTTTTATGAAGCCCTCCTCCTCACTATCGCCTTTCTTTATCCTCCTTATCATCATCATCATCTCAAAAAAAAGACGCTTCCGACTGGCTATGACTGGACACGGATAAAATGAAGTACCAGTACCGGTTCTGCGTCACACTTCCTTATTTACATAAATTATCTACAAACCCTTGTACTATAATAAAGTGCTGAAAAACGTAAGCAGTTTAGACCTTTAAGACATCTCAGCGTCGTAAAAGTGTATCAAATCAGCGCCACAGTAGCCACACTTTCATGCGACCGTGAAAACTGCCCACCTCCGGTGTCACTGGGCCACCATTGACATGGCCGTCACGTACGATGGGTGACTAGGATGCGGTGAAAGTGAATGGTGAAACAAGGAAAACATTTGGCAACCAGCATCATCGGTATGTTGACAATTATAAAAACTAATCAGGCATACGAAGGTTGCCAAATTATTTCAGAAGGGGCACTCAATTTTTTTTTGAGTATGAAGTAGCAGTTGTTTTGCCCTTTCTCATTAAGGATTGCTAAGAAACAGAGACGATTTACTTCAATTGAAAGTGGTCGTTTAGAACAATTGAATGGTCTGAAAACAGTTCGCTTAATTAAGCCTTAGTTCTCAAGGTTTTAATTTAATTTGACCTTCGTTTTTAATTATTTTAGAAGGATACTTAAAATACACCATGCGTTTAAGATAAGGAGGGAATATTGAACAGACTTGGCGGTTTCGAACATGTTGCTTTTTTACACTGGTAATACAAAACAATAATCTTAAACTATGCTGTAGTCAAGATAGGATAACCTACACACTGTCAAACCCTGCACGTGTATGGGGGTCTCTTCATAACATATAGGCATTTTTTAGCAAAGGAGGAATGTTAATAGTGTCATGAAAAGTCAGCCGTTTAGAATGACCTTTAAGGATAAGGAAGGAAGGAGGATTTATCAACATTAAATATAACAAAACACCCGTTCAAAAACTGGAATACGGCCTTTATTTTACTTTATCCGTGGCAGTTTGCCTATAACTACTCATATTATTAACGAACCCAACGATTAAAAATAAAGTGATGGTAATAATATTCAAAACTTGCAATTTCAACGGCACACACGCCCGCGGCCTTTCTACTACTTACAAAAATCAGCCATGTCAAGGTAAACAATATTAAAAGTAGTTGTAACAATAACCAAATAGGTAAGCATAAAAAATATTTTATTAACTAATTGCGTGGTACATTCAAACCTTGACTCAACTTCTGTATTTCGAGAAGCAAATTGCAAATTCATTAGACGCTGGTTATTAAATGGGCATCAATCTAATGGTTTTGACATTTTCGTTAATTATTATATTATAATCGTTAAGAATTAACATACGCACTTAACATACTCGTACACTATGTAAGTACAATCATCAAATGGTGATCATCAAAATTTTATCAAACCTTTCGGTTGCATCTCATTATCGTTTCGTATACCTACTAGTTATGACTTAGCGGGATGATTTATATAATTGAAAAAAAAGGAAGCAGTCGAGCAATCGGGTCACCTGTTGGTAAGTGATTAGCGCGACTATTGCCAACAGCAACACCAGTGGGCCTAGTAAGTATTGCTGCGTCTATATCGCTTGTCAACTGTGGATAAAGCAACCGTCACTTTTTAACACGTGTACTTATCCTGTCAGAAGGTGACGGATGCCTTATCCAAAATTTATCGCGCGATAAATGCAGCCATATTAGGCCCCCAAAGCAGAGGAATCGTGATCTAGCCATTGAGAAAAGAGTAAAGTCGTTTTTTGAACGAATTTTAAACGAACAGAGGGTTTTTACACTAACCTTACGCGACATAAACACTTAAGACTTTCATGATAGCTGTCTTATTAAAAGTATATCAAATAATAAATAGACGCTTAAAGCTCACCTTAAAACATAACTTGTCATGCTAAAATCATCATTAAGAAGTAATAAAATAATGTAATGCATACTTACTTCAAATTAAGTTGTTGTTAATTAAATAAGGAATATGTTCCTATTTAAATGCAAAAACATAAGATACCATCACTGCTGTTACAAAAGTCTACTTGACATTACAGCTAGACTCTATTGCAATTAAAACCCTCGTCAGTTTGTTGACATGGAATATAAAATACCTGTTTGATATTTGCAGTGACAGAATAATTACTATTGCGGTGACTCCATCGCAGAACGAATTATGCAAAAAATACCAAGGAACTCTCCGCAAAAACTGTAAAACGGCAGTCAGAACAATAAAAGGTGTTTACACCGGCCATACATCTTTTAAGACAATGCGTAATTTTCGTAACTTGCACATAAAAGTGCAAAGTAGGTCGATGTTGCGCTTGCATACAAAATTTCAGTACTTGACGCTACGCCTCGCATGCAAACTATGGGTACCTTTTTTGTATATGATCTTTAAAAGGCATGGGTGAGGTAGGAATTTGGTCAAAAAATTACAGAAATATAATTCCTGCTAGTTGACGTAGGAACAAACTTTATTTAATTATTAAATGAAATAAATATGTAAAGTTTATAAATTATAGCTATCAAGAAATTCAATACAAAACACGTGTATCATAATACTTTACGTAACATGCACCCGATGTAAGAAATGTGCAGTTCTACTTTCTTCGAAACTTATTACATTAACCTATTTACGCACGAAACGTCAGTCAGTCAACCTGTCAGTACAAAACAAAACAAACAACAAAAGCTACAAGTTACGTGCGCGGACGCACACGGAAACAGCAACCGGATCTAGCACCGATGCAGGGCGATCACTCGATCGGCTAAAAAAAAACTCTTGCGCAACTTATTAATGAGCTTAGCTTATAAACTTCCTATTGTAGATTAGTTACGTGCTGCGATATCCCAGGTTTCATCCACAGACCTACTATCTAGTTACATTGTTTTATTTTGTATCTATTTAGATAGTAGGTCTGTGGTTTCAACGTTGAATAGACAATTAAGGATATTTATTACAGCATGGAGAAGGCAAACGAGTTCACATGCCATTGCCACCTATTAATAAGTTGGCTTTAAAGCCAAAGAAATTTGATTTTTTTTAAGTACTTACTCACGAGAATAGGCATGTTTGTAAAAAAAACTACATTTTAGAACTTAAGTACAGCATATAAACTTAATCATCATATCATTATTATGCCAGCCGAGACACATCCACTATACTGGCCACAGGTCTTTCCCAAATTATCTCCGCCATGACTATCTTAAGTACTACTCGTATCCAACAATTTCTTGCGATTCTCACCAGATCCTCGGTCCACTATGTCAGAGGCTGCCGTCTTTCGTTGTTGCTATTCAGGATCTTTCCTCCCCAAGAGCCACCGATTCTACGACCCAATAGCCCCAACCAAAAAAATTGTCACTAGTAAATTAGTGCATACTTAGTAGGGCGTACTACGTTGAAGACAATATTGGGAAAGGCAACAAAACAAATAAAACCGCAAACGCACTGAGAGCGGAGGCGGCGCGGTGCGGAGCGTTTCCATGCTCAAAACCGGGCAAGAGCATGTCGGACCATGCTCAGTGTAGGGTTCCGAAGCCGTAACGACAAACACAAAAAACTATCTCAAAAATCAACATGTATGAAACAATTTTCTATTTAAAGTTATTTGGCGCTGTCTTAGATGATTTTAGTAGGTATAAACCCGTTAATCGCCTGTATCTCAGGAACTAATCATGTCTACTTAGCCGTGACAGTTTTCCTTTAAAATTCGTTATATGCGCTTTCGTTGAAGATTTTTTTCAGATTTTTAGTACTTGTAGTTTTGGCTGTAGGGGGGGGGACACTTGACTCTAACAAAAAATAGCGCTTTAAAGCTTAATATTTCATAAACGGATCCCTTAATCGAAAAATTGTTTTCATAAACCCGCAATATTTTTGAAAGACCTATCCAACGACACCCCACACTATGGGGTAGGCAAGAAAAAAAAAAGACATCCCCACGTTACGTGTAGGGGAGGTGCATTAAAAAAAAATATTTTTCAAAATTTTATTTTACCACTTTGTTGGCGTGACTAATATGTACATTCATGCCAAATTACAGCTTTCTAGTACTATGAGTCTCTGAGCTAGACTGGGGACGGACGGACGGACGGACATGGCGAAACTATAAGGGTTCCTAGTTTGACTACGGAACCCTAAAAACCGGTCAAGTGCGAGTCGGACTCTACGCTATACGCTAGTTTCGTATTTATTTACTAAAAACAGATGTGTGATGTACAACTATGCAAATTTCAAGTTGATAGCATTTATAGTTGCTGAGAAAACCTGCTGTGACATACAGAGTGATATAGTCTATATAGCAGATAGAAGTCTCACCATAAGGGTTCCTTTTTTACCATTTTGTTACGGGACGCCCGCGTTCGCTCCTTTGGTAATTTGCACTGGAGAGAAACAAATGCAATGCGACTAAGCCTCTCTCAAGGGACACTTGGCCGTATAGCCTACTTTGCACTCGATTAAAAACCGCAGTGCCACGTGCAAGTGTTTGAGTAAAGTTGATAGAGGGAAACTAGACAATGAATTTCAAGAGAAACTAAAATCATCTAATAGTTGTAAGCATTAAAATAACATTAATTTACGTCAGCCAGCCTGTATAGCCATAAGCAACTCTAAAGACAAACCCTTTAATCTATAATGACAAGCAAATGCAAAATGTCTTGATTTATTTTTAATCAGACAAAGTAAACTTCGTGTTCATTAAAATTAAAAATATATTGGCCAGTATATTATTAAAAAAATAACGGTCAGTTTACCCCGCCTGACAAAAAATAAGACATGTACAATTTTTGTGTTTAATAAGTGTCGTTTTAGCATTCACTTTTATATAGTAAGATTTAAAACTGTAAAACCAATTATTATTATTTTTTGTCGGCATTTAAACTATTAGACGTGGTCGATTAATTTATTTACTTAAGTCACCAAAAGGACATTAAAAAAGACCCTACAAGAAAGGTCAATGACCGAAATTCTTCGTCAACGGCGTCCGCGCGTTAGCGACACAACTTTACCTACCATAATCAGTTACCCCAACAACAATAAAAATTTCTTCTAACATCAATTCACATGCCCGATACGCATTCCACTCACGCGTGAACAGATACACAAATATTTATGTGTTTGCGCCAACAACAGACAATAAATTCACATTTCTTATGTCAACCTGTCAAACGCCTGCAATACCAATACCGTTTGAATTTAGGAATGCATCTATCACCGACAATGAGGCATAAAAGTTCGCACGTTATTTGAGTAAAGAGTGTTAACGATGGGTGAGAAGTTTTTTGTTTCAAGTGAAAACCCGATAGAATTTAATAATGTGTAGAGTGATGTTTTAAGTGATCAATCATTGTGTATTGATATTAACGCGGTCAATGCAACGTAAAGTTAATAGGGCTATCAGCTTAGAGTATAGACTAAATAAATTTGTTATTTTTTCATTAGAAGGAGTATTAACCCACTTTCACAGTAATGATAGATGAGTAGCTTGCACAAAAAAAATGTAAATGAAAAAGTGCACTGGAATTAAAATAATTTAATTCGCAACTTTACTAACACAAACAAAAAGTATTTTTTATTTATTAAGAACAAATCCGAATAAAAATCGTAATAAGAACGTATGTTTATTGAATATCCTTTAAACATTCGATTATGCAAAACTTCAAACGCATCGCGCATACCTACTTGAAAAATAATGATCGGACTCTTGCCAACTGTTTCCAAGAATATTATCGTAAAAATCCAAAGGCATTGTTTAGCCTTAGTTTAAATTATTCTGTTTGCAAATCCGAACGCATCATACGATAGCATCGCATAATCGCAACATAACTTTAAATGTTAAAACATGAGGGAAATATACACACTTAAAATTATAAAACCTTATTTGTTATGCAGAACACACATTCTAAAACGATATGCGAAACTGTCAAAAATCATTAAAGTACTTTATAAATTAACAACTACACAACAGACGTTGACAATCCTGCTTATACTCCAACTATTTATTGTAGTTACTTACTACCATTATGTCTTCAGACACTCTAATCAGAAGATCCAAGATAACACAATCATTTTTTTCCATTTCTTAACTTGCAACGGCATTTAAATCTTTTACTGACCAGTCAAAGTCTACGTTACCTAACACACTTCATTGAATTCCCTGATAGTGTTACTATTTTTACTTGTACCGCACTGAATTGAATGAAGTAGTAAATGTTCAAGAAAAATACACGAAGACTTAACAGTGCTGCAGTGACCTGATCGCAAATCACACAGTCATTGATTGATTGACGCGGCAAAAAACAATGATTACAATGGAGATCAACACAATAGTAAGCGTCTATTGAAATCGAAAGTAAACATTCTTTGAGCAACGATTAGAGCATTACCAGCCGTTCTGAATGGAGACAGAATTGCTACGAACATTATTTCAGAATTAACTGTTACAGGGTGAATTAAGACTGAATTGTGCATGTACATTTGATAAGAAAATAGTGCCCAACCAGACGCCGCGGTAACTTAACTAAAAACACTAAATTAAAGAGTATTATTTACCGCAACATAATCACATTTATTAAAGGAGACAACTCCAAAAAAGTTACAAAACTAAACAATCCTGTAATGGAGCCTCTGTCCAATTGCTTTGTTCTGCGTTACAACAAGCATTGAGACAGCTCCTTCGCAATAGGCGTACCTTGATAATTGCGAATTTTTGCACTGCCATTAAATTGTGCAGTTTCAAAACTGCACCAACAATACCACTACGTTACCACACTGTAGCATGGTTCAAACTATGATGCGTTTCTGCTACCGTTGCGTAATGTAGAAACCACAAATCGTTTAACCGAACTGGTCTTCCTGTATTATAGAATCGAAAATCTGACGAAAAGGAAAGAAATGAAAAGACAAACGTACAATGAATCCAAATCTAAACCGATTCAACGATCAGTGATAAAGGAATACTCTTCTAATTTGCGTATCTATATGGAAGATAAACATGCACGGTAATTTGAATAACCCATACCAATAGCGTAGGGTTTTAATAGCCACGGTGAGTAGATTCCATTAACCCAGAGTAACCATTGAGGTCACTAACTATTATGTTATGTTACAGCTTCTATCATAATCATTTTATCCAATCCACAATGCTAATGGATACTTAATGCACAAATAAAACGTGGTAGAGGTACCTGAGTGGAAACAGCTGACGATAAAACTATTCGCAACGAAGGCTATCGTAACCGACGGTTAATTGGAGCATTAATTAACACATCGATCATGGTACGGTACGCTGAATACGATGTAAACTTTACTAGTAAAAGCCTCCAAATACACCAACGTCTTAAGGCATATACAACAGAACATTTGGGTTGATAATAGGAGTCCTTATTAAAACGGCCGACTATCTAATTATAGTTCAATGTCATCTTCTGACTACACGTTATTCGGCATGTTTATATTGTTATGTGGAACCTAGACTGATTTTTTATAGCTTATTCGCAATTACGCAACAATTTCTTGATCGTTATCATGATAATCTTGATCATTACTTATACTTAGTAACCAACCGTTAGGGAGTTCGCTTCGCCGTTCACGCACATGATTTGCTTTATGAGCCGTGCCGATTGATTTAGTATCTTTCTTTAGCACGCTGTGCTTATCTTCTTTTGATTTAATTACAACTTAATACCGGTTTTCATAATGGCTAGTATCAGACCTACTGAATAATGAATATTATATTTTTACGTTTTTGTAGCTGAACCCATTTTCCTTAAAATACCACAGCGCAATGGACACTGACGCCTTTTAAGGGCTTCCTGCAGATGAGCGCCTGTTTTTTATTCCAACTAAATAAACAAAGCCAGTTTCCGATAATACAAAAGCTAAATGACATTTGAAAATATATTTGTTTCAAAAACCCCCGCCAACCTACAGCGTCAACCTTTAGCAGCTGACATTAGCGATTGATCGAGTGACTAATAGCGATCTCTAACGATTGATAAGCTCGATCCTCGAGATAACTCAGATTAGCTGACAACACAATACTTTACCATTGACTCGTAAACCTAGTTAAATAGTATTGTTCTGGTATAATGGATGTTTGATTGCCGCAGATTTTAATTGGACATGCGTGACCGAAAGGATTCGCTACTAACTTACGTAAGTGTTTTCTTTAATCTCATGGCAAATGATCCATTGAAACCACTATTTTCAAAGTTCTTCAATAAATATAAATTTCTTGATAGGCAGATATTATACATCTCGTTTTAAAACGAAGTGGTCGACCTCTTCCTCGATCGCCAGAGCAGCATCAACTTATCTTTCAACACATCATCAACATAAAAATTTCGGCAGCTTTTACAATAGCGATTACTATCTTTCATTCAACAACAGACAGATGGAGCGGCACCAGGAACAAAAGTGTTTCTTAATCTATATTTGAAAAATATGTGTGGTTGCCGGGTTAGAATAGTGCCACTCCATATCTTCCCGTGGATAAAGGCGTATAGTACTGTTAGGCGATGGGCTTGCAACCTGTCACTAATACACTGGTAAACATCTCAGCCTAAAAGTGCAAAATGTGGTTACAGAATTGTTAACAAATTATTGGAGTTGTTGGTAATTCTGTAGCTCTGCCTACCCCACTCTGGGAATAAAGGCGTGAGTTTATGTATGTATGTATGTTTCAAAATGAGAAAAGCTCTTGCTAAAATTTCACTACTGGTCGCTCAGAAACCTAAAGGCGCTGTAGTATATTGTTAGTATCTATTACACATTTTGTGGTTAATGTGTATGCACAAGAATAATCAGTTTGTTGTAATGCAGACACAGCACGCAACAATCGAGAGTATTTGCGGAGCACGACTTCGCTTGCAATTAACGTGATTCTTGTCTGAAGATGGCTCTAAACTACGGGTTACGTAAAGATAAACGCTTTTCTGGGTTACCGTACCATTACCATGATTTTTCGAGGAAACTATGGCGACACGCTATTCTTGAGTCACCCATAGTTTCCTATGTTACTGCTCACCTTTTTGCTATCCTTCATATTAAATCCTTTACTAAAGATTAATTGTCAATCAAATATTAAACGCTTGACACAAGACAAGTAAAACTCAAACCAATACCACATAAAAAACTTGTTCACGTTCATTTCCGTCACGACGTAATCAACCCTACACTATAATTAAACAAGAGACTACGTCACAGTATTTTGCGGTCGCTGTTACGAAGTATCAGACCAAGCGGAATGCTAAACATGTCAAAACCGCAAAGGTCGGTCGTGACATAACCGGGGAGCCGACCGACATCAATCATTGTAACCTGAACCACAACATATTAAACATGTGGAAGTAAAAAAAGATGTTTAAATAAGTAAATAAATTTTTATTTAACATTTGTACCGTCTTCAATGCAAATCCCGATAAAACAGCCAACATGGACTTTACTAGATACTTACGCAGAATAAGTGAGAGAGGAAAATATATACATAATGACTGAACTGAAATAATTGAAGTAGATGCACTGCGAATACGTATATTGTATTGTAGCAGAATTTAAGATAAATAATTCCCTACGCGCCAGGAGACTGAACCTAACGAATGAACAGAAATATATAAAACAGAAAATGAAATTGATACACAAAATACGAAACACAAGCTCGTAAAATTCATTTTCATGCTTTGTATACGAGATTCATAATCGCAAATCTAAAGAGAACAGGATATCTTGCAACGTTTTAAACTGATTAAGATATAATCATTGAAAATAGTCATAATAGAGCCGTTGGGGATTTTACATCATAGAATGTTAAGTGCAAATCTATTGAAAGCCTCTAGCTATTGCTTTGACGTACATATATTGACCATCTGATTCGACCACACACGCTCCATCACTCCCACAGTCACAATTAATTGTGGTGCAAGAAACGCTTAAAGCTAGAATTGCAATAAAGTGAAAATATGATAAGGACAACATTATTAAAGTAAAAGCAAGACAAAATTGCTGGTTAAAATATAATAAGCCATTCTCTTGCTTCTTTTACTCCTATACCTAAATGTGCATTGAGTAAGACTGAGATGAGCTCGTACACATCATTCTTGATTAAACAAATATTTTGAAATAATAACTCCCATGTTATTTCTCTGACATTGACATCTTAAATTAACAATGGTTCTCGATTTTATAGGCCTATTGCAT
The DNA here is from genome assembly GCA_963966035.1 of Acleris laterana. Taxonomy (NCBI): domain Eukaryota; kingdom Metazoa; phylum Arthropoda; class Insecta; order Lepidoptera; family Tortricidae; genus Acleris; species Acleris laterana. The sequence continues at coordinate 13,398,429 of OZ014452.1, forward strand.
CTGTTCCAGACACTTAGACTGCACAATTAGCCTTGACTCTGTTGAAGAAGTTAATAATGGTTGAGTTAAATACACCGTTATTAAAATCCTTTAGGTCATCGCAATCGATCGATCCATGCACAAACGTTTTAAATTGGATGTCGCCTTAAATCGCGTTCTGTCAGTGCTGTCACTTTGTATCTTGCCGAATTAACTAGAAAGCGACAGAAGGTATCTTAGTGAGACATTGAATGCTAATGAACTTTTGATCAACTGAAGACCAGAAGCGCCATCTTTTAATGCCAGCATTACGCTGAGTTGGGACTAGCAATGTACAAGTTGCAGAACATTCCCAGAAGTTAAGAAATCTTCTTAAGAAATTACTGAGAATATTATTGGATACATTTGAGAGCATTCAGAATGTTCTCTTTCCATACAAAATTTAAGAATATTCTTAGAAATTTCCGAGAATTTCTCATAAGAAACTTTCACAATTTGAGAAGTTACTTTTCGGTTCAATGCTAGTTGGGACCATATCGTGACTAAATTATTTTTGTGCGTATTTATCTGTCCTTTGTTATTGACAGTGGAATATATGATCTTCTTTCTTTCTTTCTAAATACGAGAACCGGAATTATATTTTTTATGTAAGAGGAAGCAAACAAGTCAGTAGGTCACACCCTCAACACCAGGAGAGAAATCGCAGATGCGTTACGAGTACTTCCATTCAACTGTCGTGCGTGGTAAAAAGTGCTGCAAAAAAGGCACAGTGGTAGATTGCCATCCTTAATAAGATAGATACTAAGAGCGTATGATGTACGTCAACTACATAGCTCTAGCTCGAAGCTAACAACACGTTCCTCAATAGCATAATCAGTTATGCATATGAAAAAAGTTAGCATAAACTGGATAACGTGCAACTACATTGTGTTGTGAGTGAATGGTTTGATAACGTCAAATGCACGAGTAAATCGATAATGAGGGAACTATCAACCACTGCAGCTCTATGCAACCGAAACCGACAATCAATTAAGTATCATTTTATTCACGGCCTTGCCTATTTACTTACCTTTTCGTTGCAAAATTCTAAAAGTTTCTTAGCATTGACAGGAAAAATGCACCATACTAGATTTTGAACAGACTTCAAAGTGCACAAATAATTTTAATACTTACTAAAGTTTGTCAAGCATCAACAACACAACTAATAAAGAAAGGAAAAACAAGTGTGGAAACAAGTGTCTGGAAAGTGAAAACGATATTTCACGCTATACCTAAGTCCACCTTATTGCTCCTACAGAAGCATTATATAAAAAAGTTCGCTGAAACTGAGGGCAACGTACGACGAGATTATTGAAGTTCAAAGACCTTTGATTAAAGCCCTACGCGTCAGACCTCGTTTTACCTCAGATGGGCACAAAGCCCTTTCATTAAGTTAGCTCCTTTAGTGCAAAGAATTTTCCAGCATTTTCTATAGTCATCTCGCCTTAAGTTGGCGCAACATTTCGTTTGCATAAATAAAAAATCTTAAACATAAAGACAGTCTTGCCTTTTGGTTGTGCTGTTTTGTATTGGTATTCTCAGCTCATTGAACTCTATAAAGACCTCGGTACCTTCACAAACTTAATTGTAAAATATCTATAGTCATATCCAAGAAATTCACCACCACTAGTTTCTTTAGTACCAAGGATCACTAGAAACTAGTCTACGCCACGCAAAGCTATCTCATAATTATTCACATATGACTGCTTACGCCTCAACATTGTAATTCATATATATCGACGACTTGATCTTTTCTAAGTCTCCTTTTACGGCGTTTATATCTAACGTAAAGGTCAACGCCGGTAAACGCATAATTTCCTTTCTGAATCACTTATTACGCTACGGATATCTGTTTCTGCCCTGTAACCTCGTCTTTCGTCATTAACCTTCGCTAAGTAAAACAATTAGCTGCGTTTGTTTGTTCTAATCGAGTAATCGGCACATTGCGTTCAATGCTGCATGCTACTTCAGATTGATGGAGTACTTCATTTGTTTTAACTACCATTTCTTAATCAATATTCTTTGAATAAATCCATCATGCACTGACATTTATTGAAATTCTAACGCTTAGCAACTGTTATGTGGAACAAACATTATATTAAGCTAGTAATAAAACGATATCTTTCCAATTTATCTACAAAGGTCTTTTCGTTACGAGTTCAAAGCATACTATAAATAATAGTTTACATAATTTTAATTGCACTAATATTCCGAAATTTCCCGTCGGCATTCCATTCAAAATAATTGCGCAATTCATTTTTAAAATGCTTAAACGGCTAGAGAACATGATACAATTACCACTTACCACATTGATCTTCCCGAGAATATGATTGATCTGATCCTTGCTGCACATTTTGAAAGTTATAAGTCCCAGGTTAAATTCAATCAATCACATCTTCATCACTTGGTTAATAAGGTTATTTCAAATTTTCACTGCTAGAGATGGGAAAAATGGTCGTCATTTGTTGATGCCGTTCAAGAACAGAGTAGGATTATGATTAAACAAGACCGTATATTCACTTCTATGTATGCATAAGGATAAAAATAAGTTATCTGAAAACAAGATGACTAAAGATGTTCAAAGAAACCTTACTCCAACAAATCAAGAAAATTTTCTTATCAGTCTTTAACAAATCACATGACTTAAATGCAACAGAAATTATCATTACGGTAACTGAAGAAAATCGTTAATTGTATATAATTTAAACTCTAAAGAGGGTTATATTCAAAACGTGTTACGGTACGGAACTGAATAGAACCGTGTAACGAATCGCTTCGCGAGTCCATACGGTAACAAATACCAAACCGGATTAATCGATCAAACAAGTAAAGTCGATCAATTTGTACGTAATACTTTTTAAGCTCAATGTAACGAGAATCCAGTTATTCTATTGTCAATTGTGAATCGACTCGTGAATTGAAAGCGGAACAAAATCTAGATTAAATAATAGTTCAGCTGAAATGATTTAACAGTCATGGCAGGAACCTGATAGTGATTGGTTAAGTGATACGTTTACATGGTAACCGGAGTAAATGTAAATTTATCAAGCTGTCAGCCAGTAATTTAATTTTAATGGGCTTTGGCAGAATACCGTCAAACGAGCTCGCAATTATAATAATTAATAACGAATATTTGATTTTAACAATAAAACAATAGCACTTCCAATCATAACGCTATTAAGTATTTAACTGGTTGATGCTTTATGAAGAGGCTGTTTGGGTGTCAGACTTCAATTAAGTAGCCCTCTACAATTGAAAAATGTATCTATTTCAGTACCCTACATCGTAGTGTTGAAGAACGTTAAATTTGATCCAATGTACCTAACTCGCATCTAGAGTTGAATAACTTCGATCTATACCTGACGACCCTACTGAGCATAGCGAGTGTCAACTAACCACAAAACTTATTTTGAGTAGCTTATCTGATTCATGAATAAATAAATAGAAATAATCAACCAGAGATATTTTTTTAAATCTAAAGTTATTTTACCGATGAGAATACTAAAGAACCCATACAATATAAGGAAGTACTTATACATCAGCATATTAAAATGTGCAAAAGCTATAACAATATTGCAAATACTAACGGATAGCAATCAAATTAGTCAACCGATACGGTTATAATTAGTGCATAATGAAGCTTGCGAAATGCACCACTTGCTGTAAACACCCACATTGCAGATCAATATCACTCAACACCCAATTTCAAAAACTAATAAGTTACAGTATTAATTGAATTGACGAAATTTTCTATTACGTACCGAAAGATCTTGCAGAGGTATATTTTCGAAATAATACGTAATTATTATCATTCATTCACGCAAAAGTGCTCCGCACTACTTAAGGGCTTATCATCATTTGTTTGGAGGACGATTTTGACCATGATCCCAAAATTAGTAGATCCTTTTGAAAAGGAACATCTCAAGTCTAAAAAGGCCTTTGGGAAATGAACAAGAAATACAAGAATGTAAAGCAAACTTGTGAGACATTCAAAATGAAAAACACCAATTCCAAAAACCAATTTCTTTACTACCCATTCCTTTCCTAAAATAACAACACGAAGCAGTAACGTCAAAGCTACAATTTTAAAATTAACGACTTGCTTATAGACGGCTTACTATTAGTGACCTACCACGCCCACAATCCAGTTAAAATGCAAATAAAACCGTTAAGGCAAGTGAAACCGCGGCGTTTAATATAAATGCCATTTAAACTTTTAGTTGACGCAATTTTTTAAGTGTTAAGTTAAGCCTAGCGCATTCCCCGCTTACCGCATCGCGATGAATATTTATGGGAGACGTAACAGAGAAAATATTACATTCCTATACTAGGTTTTACTTATCGGACGATCTTTTGTTTGTGAGATGGTCGACAAACTGGAGCGTTCGATACGTTTGCCTTTAATGAATTGAAATAATATTTTACGTGAGTACGTTGTCCTCGTTACTTAAAATTACTTACGTCAATCTCGTTTGGAATTTTACGGCATTAGCCCTTTATTTTTTCAACCTAATGGTTTACAATTAAATGCGTTTTACTGATTGAGCTATAATTGTAGAATGGCGTAGAACCAAAATATAAGTTTCAGCTTAAGAGGATTTTTAATAAATTGTGTTTGGAATTTAAAGTGCAAAAACCTTATCGATTCTATAGTCTATCAAGAAAATATGAAATGAAAATTATTTTATAACTGATCCAAAGACCTAAATTACAGTAGTATTATAATTATGGTCTGTTTACTGTATTTTTTTATTATGCTCTAAGCAAAAAAAATCCTTTAAGCTGAAACTTATATTTTGGTTCTACGCCATTCTATAAATTGAATAATGATCATGTTTTTACCAAAATGTCACAGTAGATAATTATGAAAAATCCTTTGTTTCCTCGCAGAGGCTGATTGGATGGCCAAGGATAAACCTCTTCAGCCGTTTTGGTCAGACTATTTCAAAGCAAAATTTTAAATCTTATTAGATTAGATATGTTTCATGTCAAATCAATATCAGTATTCAATACAATATAGCTTTCACTTTTATTCTAATATGCAATTATAAATTATAACCTAGGCATATAATATAGCCATAGATATCAAATTCTTGTTCTTGTTAAACTAGAAACTTATATTTACGGTCAATTACAGACTACCAGTGATTTCAATATTAATAAACTTTCAGTAAGTAATTACAATTTAATATGCCTAGAATATCTCCGTATCATGTTAGATTCACTTTCGCTAGAAACCCCATTACATTACCTCTTTTAATACTATTTTAGAAAAGCTGTAAACTACAAAGACAAAGTAGTAATCTAGAGTAGCAATAATTCCGAACTGACACAAATGCATACAAACAACCTACACAATTAATGTCCGATGCGTTCAGAAACGTTCCGGGTTCGTCGTTCCCGCTAATTCCGGCTGAAAACTCGCAGCGCGTGCCGACCCGTCGAAGGAAAAGAAAAAAGTGTTGTCTATTACGCAATATGGCGGCGTGAGAAGATGGGCAGTGAAATTGTGTTGAGCCCTTGGTGTGGTAATATTTCTTGTGTAACCCGAGTGCATTATAACTCTCGTCGAGATTTTGATTAAGATCCAATCAAGTTCCAATTGGGAATGCTAAGCGGATTTTATTTGTTTGAATAAGCCGACATGTTTGATCGTTACTTTCATAATAAGTACAATGATTGATTTAAGATTTCCAGTAAGTTTTTTATTGAATATGGCTTTTTATGTTTGTTAGTAGGTTTCTTTAAATATGTATGTTGAAATTGCAGTTGATTCTCTTATCTATGATCTGATCTATGACGTAACGTACTTAAATTACGGGTTCTGTTTACAATGTAAGGTAGGTAAATAATTTACCTTAGACCATAAAATTAACAAAGGAAACATTTACCTTAGCTAATAGCTAATTTAAATCTGTATAGAGTGTAAGACAAGTGCAATGCAAATTGCCTTAGATGCACTGTAAGGTGGCTGCAATTTGCAACAATAGGGCATCGTAAAATTATGACAGATGTACTGGTAAGTGAGAAGTCGTGTAGCTTGCATGCGTCGGAGCACCATTACTACTTATGGCGCAACTGAATTCCTGTGCGAAAAGGTTGGGGTGAGCGGTGTCTTACAAAATATTTAATCCCTCTTATATTGTAAACGTAGTTTTTTTAATTTAGATTTAGATAGATGGACTGGTGGACGGGTCGGAAGGGGCCGCCCTAGGCGTACTTTTTCGAGTCAAATCGGTGAAATACTGGAAAAGGGCCGAATCTTAAGTACCCGAAACCGACGTGCGTGCATGACTCGATGTATGAATGTGGAAGAAGCGAAAGAAATTTGTCAAGATCGTAGCAAGTGGAAAGAAGTGGTCTCTGCCTACCCCTCTGAGAAACAGGCGTGATTTAATGTGTGTGATGTGTGTATAGATGGACTAATTGAAACACATTCAGTTAACACACCATGGTTGTATGAACACCAAGAGCCTGTGATGCAATAGAAGTGTCAAAACAGTAGCTTATACCTAGAGAGAAAGGCATACTGAACTATGACGTCACAAACTTTAATAGATTTCGTAAAACAAGGTATGGAACGCGGAGTCTGGTTTCGTTGTTAGTGTGAAATTATATGTGTATTTACACATACAACTGTCAACATCCCTAAAGGTTTATGATTTTTATGAAGCTTATGCCCTATTTCAATAACCTGACAATGACAGGTGAATGGTGACAGCGTACATAACGTAACCTATATGAAGCCAAGTAACCTAGGAAGGTAGGAACTTGTCACCTGATACCATCAAGTTTGCGAAATAGGGAGCTGATGGCTATCGGCATTGTCGCACGTCTCCAGCAACCGAACCTCCTGTAATTTCTGTAATCTTGGTACAAATCGAAACGTACATCGAAGGCGGGAAAAACTGAATGTAGATAATGATCTAAGTATCCTTGATTGCAGCAATTTTTATATTCAATAACGACAGGTAGACGTTTGAAAAATACAGGTTTTTAGCTAATTAAAAGTATTTGTAGTACGGAAACGGAACCAAATAAAGTAATATTTCTGTAAGTTATAAAAAACAGATCCGCAATAAAAATTAAAAATACAAAGTTCTTGTTGTCTAGTTTTGACCCGAGTAACATTGGTATTGAACTTTAGTCTTTAAAAATGATTTGCATAAATGCGAATAATTCTTGAAGAGTTGACAAAAATAGCTAACTCGCTGGAATCTGTTGACACTATGTTTTCAAATCCACCGACAATAGCATTGTTGGTATCAAAATTTTGTTGTTTGTTTACAGCTACATTCCATCTATTTTTTACTAAACAACTTCACGGGAAAAAATATTGTAACAATTCCATCCGTCAAGCAAATATTTCAAAACTTCTGATAAATATATCATATCTGTCGCTGATAATGATAAGTGATAGAAGATGATTATCATGGCGTTTTTGGCTATAACACGACTCCATAGCAAACACGGTAAAGATGCTGTTAGCCTATAGCTAGCAGTCCCGGGTTCTAATCCCGGTATGGCCAAATATGTGCGATGATCGCGAGTATTTGTTTGTGAGTCTTGGGTTTTCTATATGTACTATGATGGTTGTTGTAGAAAAGTTGTTAAGTATAAATACTTGACAAAGGTTTACATAGAGGTTAACATATTCTGAATTAAAATTGTTGTCGATGTAACATCTGAATGTTAGCTTCGACACCCATCATTTAATTTACAATTTAAAAAAAGCTAGGTCTTACTCCTATAAAGACAAATTGTGTAGGTAATATAAAAGGAATCACTTTCAGAAACCTGGCTAAGCTTGAAAATGTGAGTGTTGGTGCGATCCAAACTGACATTAAAAACTATGGCCAAGAGTTTACTTTCAACGAGAAACAGAAATCAGGTCGAAACCTGCAAATCCCATTTTGGAAAAACATAGTAATACAAGAAAAATATAGAGACGTCTGTCCGGGATATTGCCAAAAATGTACATCTGCGGGAATGGTCCAACGTGCTACTCGTAGCAATTCATAGTAGTACCCTGTGAATCCAATACACTGTATCTGCAGATAATAGTGTTTTGAATTAACAACTTTTATTCTATAGAATGAAAGTTGTTAATTCAAAACACTGTATCTGCCAGATACAGTGTATTGGATTCACAGGGTACAGTAAGAAGGATAGTAGAAAAGGTTTTTTTTTAACAATAAATATATGAAAACTGTATTTATTATGTTATTTTGCCTGTATTTTTACTTAACGATCAGTCTTTATAAGTAACTTTATCATTGCCTAGTACCTACCCATCATAGTACCAGCCTCTAGCTAGAGCTTTTGTTATCCCTTGATATTTATGTTAAACAAGTAAAAAATGCACTTAATCATGATAATGTGCACATTGAATTTATTAAAAAAAAACTACCTTCATTTCAGTCGGCTTTAATAACGTATTAACTTTGTTTTTACGCATAAATTACATATGCCAGGGAAACAATATCGAAACGAATGAAGACAAATTGATACTTGCGGAGTTATTAATTATGGGACCGTGTGAATAGATGTCTACAACTGTTATTATTACCTCATTTAGCACAAAATGAGGGTAGTCGCTGTTCGCAAGCCATTATCTAGATTGAATAGGCTAATTACATGTTACATGAACTACTTGACACCTACTTTGTTTACTTGCATAATGTACTTGCTAGTGTTTACTTTAGTTTTTTTTAAATAAAACAAAAATAAAAATAAAGTGTTGGCATAATCTTGCTACCAAAGAAAAAATATCTAAAGCTGGCGACTAGCCTTCGCTTCGATATAAGTAGTTTAATGGAATTAAATAGATAAACTATATTAGTCAGGAATAATACTTATGGCCTCCATTAGTAAAATATTTTATAATATCGGTCCAGCATATCCAGTGTATTGAATACCTACCTACCTCATTTTTAATTCTAGTATAGAATAGTATAGATATATTAGCCAAAGCACTGAAATCTGTTTTGGCTTTTGTATCAATATAAATTATATCATAAATATAAATATGAATTAAAACACGTGAAATTTCAAGTTTTACCATAAACGAGCACTGTTCAATAAACGCATCAACAAAAAAACATTCCATGCACTTGTAACACTGGCACAACGTTCCACTTTCAAAAAAGAAATTCGCGCCTAAAACGAGAATTCAAAAATCGAATCGATCGATTAGGCGCGCGCGCGGCACGGCATCTCGCTTGTGTGCGCGTGAGTGAGATCAACGGCAGTCGGCAGGTGACTGCGCGCGCGACGGCAACCTGGCGGCACGCCGGGCCCGCTGCGCCTGCGCAGAACCGAGAAGTAGGTAGCGATGTCACGGTATGTCAGAGAAAATAGTCGTAGAAAACAACCATCATTACTTACCGTGCCGTACTTGTGTTCGATGATCGTATATTTTTATGGTGCATGCCCGTGTGAATGCAAAGTGCCGTATACCAACCTGGTAACAAAGAAAACATAGTTATCAGATGGTCCTTATTCGACACACGATCACTTATAATTTTATGATGACCGCAAATAAAGTTACTTTGTAAACATAGACAATTTCCATACGGTGAATTCCATTATGCCATATGGTAGCTCCGAATAATTAGTCAGTCAGTAGGTAAGAGCTACTATAACGTCAATAATATGATTATGATTATAGGAGCAAGTCAGACTACACTGAACTACTTAATCGAAATAGAGCCCTAGTTTATTAATACTAACGCTTTTTTTTCACAATTCTCTAAAGATAATATTTTGACATAATAAACTTGATTCCTGCTCAAATATTATAAACCCAAAAAGATTAGGTAAGAAGTAAGTTTGTTACGACTTTATGCTCCACTGAATTTGATGTATGCAAATAAGTTCAAATCAAGTCGGGGGTAAAACTTATAATATTGTATTTGTCTTTACGACAACAGCTGTAGGTAGTGTCAAATAGCTTATATTTAACAGTAGATTTATTTAAGCTGGATGTTTTTCATTCGTGAAAACATTTGACCTTAAAAAAAAACCCAAGGAAATTAAATCTTATGCAGCTTCCAATTATTTTAAACGAAAGATAAGCGAAGAGCCTTTCAATCATGATAACATTGATAACATATCAGTGTTCTCGCGTCAGGTAACGATCACGGTAGAGATGCCGCAAATATTCCTCCGTGATTTAATAACAAAGAAACACGTGCTTATTTACACACATATATAATACTTGCAGTGTATGGACTTATCTAAATATTGATGCATAAGTTATACCAACAATTCACGGCGAAGTTTAAAACAGGAGCAAAAAATTCCTTTAAAACGGATGCAATACCCATATTTAACAAGTGTATCAATATCCGAACGGTCAAAATTAAGACAATGGCGATTAAAAATATAAATGTATTTAATAATCTGTTGCATAACGTATCACAAACTAAAACGAAAGCACCCTAACAGTAATAGATATTTCAGGAAGCAATTTCAAACCATTTCCGTCGTCACCTAATTTGGGGATCTTTAAATTTAGACTCGATGAAATCTGATTTTGGTTAGCGTCGAGTGAAATGTGTTGAATGTGTACATCAATCAATCGTTAAGAAAGTAAACAGAGTTTGTTCATTACGTGTCTGTGAGGAAAATGTTCATAATTATGATCTTGAGAAGCGCTGGGTTCAACCATATACTCTTTTACATCTTCGCTTACAAACCAGAAATTAACTTCGTTATCTTGTCTTACATCATAGCGATCTCTCCATTTCACTTATAACTATCTCCGTTCAATTACCAGTAAAAATATCGAAGACGATCTTGAAGATACGGTTTAAAATCTCTCAAACAGTTTCAAAATACCATAATCATTAAAATTGCATGAACCCAAACCCTACTATTACCTCAACCGGCTCAATCATATAATTCTTAACTCGTCTAATCTTCCTCTTGTAATACATCTGTCCTCTACTAACTGCGAGGGTGTGAAGGAGATGTTTATTCAATTCACAATCAGTTTAAAATAAGATCGCGATAGGAAACAATCAGCTGTTCTCGCTTCGCAAATTGCCGGATGCAAACTGCCGCTTGGTTAACTGATTGATTGTAAGCAGCGCTGATACTGACAGGCTGATCTATCCAATAAAGTAAAGGTAAATGACGTGAAGTGTATTTGGACGATATTCCTGTAAGGCGATTGAGGTTAACACGATAATTTAATATTTAGATTCAATAAACTAGAACGTACTACGCAATCTCGTTATAAGTTGTTCCTAGATTCTTTCACCTCTTTAAACAACAGATGCCTATAATATTTCTGATTTAAGAAAAATCTTACACATCCGCCCATTACTACACAGACTACGTGTATAAACGTTAAATGTCTTAACCAGATGTTCAATGCCGCAAGGCTCGCTTTTAGGTCACCTGTGCTTACAACCTGTTACGCCTCGAGACCTCATTACTCCGCACAGGGAATAATGCATAGACCTTACACCGTGCACCGTTCCACATAAATCAATGACTATAATTATATGTCTTGCAGGTATTTCCTACTGCTCCAAGGCTTATCCATTAAGAGTAACATGAGTTAACAGTTGGCTAACCTGTTATTTATGTTTATGACTGCTAATGGCGAATGTGTCACCGAATTTCTATTATTGACTACTTAAGTGGCCTAATGCTTTGGACCTTCAATTGCGAGACCAGCTACCTAATGTTCTACCTGAGTAATAACACTACCAAATCCATATAAGAAAAGGAAAGGAAATTCATGTATCATCATTAACACAAAGTAACAGAGTTGTTACCGACAAACCTCACAGTTGGCTAGATGCAAACAATGGACAAACCGACATGCAGCGTACAAAATCTGCATATCCGACAAGACTCATGGCGAAAGGAAGCTGCAACAACAAAAAACCTCAGCAAATCGTCTGGAAGTGCTTCAAAGAAAAAACCATTTAGTTAACCCGCTAACAACGTAAATAAGTAAACTGTAATAAAGGTTCATCGCTGTGAAGAAAGATATCTTGTTATAAAGAATGTTTGAAGCTTTTCGGCAGTTAAGATAGAAATCGTGGAGGCACTTTACATAAACGTAAGTGAAACTTTTTTACCCAAAACGAAAAAGGAATAAACCGAATTTTACGTGGCACAAAATGTTACCTACAAATCTCAATCGGAACTAGTGCTATCTTCGTTCTGCATCTAAACAGAAACTTCGCGCCGGTTCCGATCTAAATTCGATATTCATGATGTGTTAGCGATTACCCATCGATTTACTTTCTCTACAATTATCGACCGATCGAATAATCGAGCCTTTCAATCAAATCGCAGTCGCGATAAAGTATTGAACGCCTCCAATAATTATACCGCGCTAAAACAAAACGAGAAACTCATCTAAGTTACATAATTGATAAGTAGCACACAAACACGGAGTAAATCTATCTAATTAATCTAACAGGCATGGATCTACGAATTAAATCTGTGAGCTGTAATCGAAACATTCCTTGGTATTTTTCTATAGGCTTTATAAAAAAGATTGATAAAGAAATTATAAACCATATACATAGATGCAATTGTAATGCTCTGATGCGATTAAACTGATATTGATTAGACAGCTAAAGCCATGTTGGAAATGCCGTGACTCTTGATTGGACTGGGTCTGAGACCGAGTGATGATTAATTGTTTGCTTAAACCTTTCAATCACGTGTTTGATTTAACGCCAATGGATGGTCCTAAAAAAGAAGGGTGTTCTACATTTGAAGAAGATTTCTGGTAGCGACTGAATTTCTGCCATCCGTGTCTAAATGGGTAGACCTATTTCAATTGGGCATTGTTTAAAAAAGTTTGTATGGTGGTTTTTGACCAAGTTTTCTGATAATACATTAAGTCAATTACAAGTTATCAGCTTTAAAGCAAGTTCATATGAGTCCCCAAATTTAAATCGGGGGCTTCACACAGTTTAAATTTATAGCCACTCAGAGTATGTATCCTGTGACTGACCAGTCACACCTAAACGTATTAGGAAACTCAGGGGAATAAACCTGTTATCGCACAAGCACTGTCATTTAGTTCAAAAGATAAAATTAACACTCATTACAGAAACTTCATGACTAATTCAGATGCCCAAAAGCATGACGGTTATTTCGAAACACCATTACGCGGTCGAGCAATGATAGATCACACCAAAATGTTTGGTAACATAATGAATATGAAACAGGGCTTAAATTATGGCGCATTAGTTCTTAACATGCCGATGTAAATATAAGAGGCAACGAACTCCGCAATTCCGCAAACGAGGGCACTACGGCCATATACTTAAATAGAAGTTGGAAGTGGAGAAAAAATCAACAGTCAAACAATTCAATTAAGACGTTTTAGAAAATAGTAGTTCGTAACAGTTAGGCACATTACGAACCACCAATAAAGGGCACTCCGGTTAAAAACAACACTATAATCTATGTATTTGTGAAAGAAGAAACTGACTGGCTGATCGATAAACGCACTGCCGAAGCCGCTGGACCTAGGGACTTGAATTTTGGAGGGATTCCTTGGATATGGAAATTCATCCCCAAAGGTGTTAAAATAGAGAGAGTAGCGGGTAACTAGTTCTACGCGTACGAAGTCGCGGTCGTCTTCTAGTTAAGTTATAAACACGCTGAGACGACGCAAGCCTGCTCTCATGATGCATATTTTACTGAAACAGTCCGAAATATGACCTTGCTCTCATGTTGCATATTTTACAGCCTTCATTAAATCTACTGCAGTACCAACGTCAAGACATCTTATCATATCACAATTTTAACATTCATCGTACTTTTGAATTACAACGTTTCAATTTACTTAGTAAATGCGTTTAATAATCGGATCGTTTGATTCTCACAGAATAATTCAGACTTTCACCATTCATTTGCTAAATGTTCTATTCGTATACTAACTTAATTAACACTTAGATCACGAGCCCGTATTAATTGATTTGCAGACTTTACGATGTTTCGCTTCACCTAAACGCACAATAATTACAAATTGAATTTTGGACATACGAGTAAGTTCTCAAAAAGCCAAAGGTATCTCTACTCGTATCTATAGGGCTATAAACACTGATCAAAGCAACACCTTTTCAGAGCACGAAAGGATGCCAGCGCCATATCCATCGCACATTGGAGCAACTAACGACACGGCGCACTTACTTTGTGCATTATGGCGTGAAACCCATGGGTGCCTGTTAACCTGATTGCAGTATTATGGTGCGGCAGACGCTTTGTCTCGCCGCTGCTGCAACTGCACGTAGAGACGAGTTGCTAGCCGCTTTGAATACTTCATTAGGCTCCACTTATTTTTCACTTCCAGGCACACGCACAGACGATACTTCCCTGGTTTTTAAAGATTTCCTGTATTTATTGTTTTCGTGAAACATTAAACATTATTGTGAATGCCGCTATAAATATTTCTTGTCAAGACATAGGACAAGATTGATCATGTGGAAATCGGAAGATTTTTGATGGAGTGCTTTTCGGAATACAAAGAGGGTAGCTTTTAATTTACTTCAAACTTAATGTATAAAATATAACGCTGTTATTACGCTGACGCCGCGATCCGCGGAATCACGACGAAACGATAGGAAGTTTATACAACGATTCGCTGTTGACTCCGATTTTTGCGATTCAAACTGACTGTTTAGCAGTCAGTGTACAAACAGCTAAAAAGACTTAAATCATTAATTGTTTCAAAACAATGAACTCGCTCCAAATTACTAAAGAAGTTCCATGTTTGGTGTGACCAGATTTTGACCCAGACCCTTGCTCACGAAAAAATAATAATTAAAACCTGTTGATAATATAAGGAGAAATCGAGTACAAATAAAAAAGTAGACGAATCGAGAACCCCCTCTTTTTTGACGTCTGTTAAAAATTAGTGTTAACAATATTTACGTTAAACAGAAAGCTATAATGGCCAACATGATACGGAACGACATTAATGAGACTGCCACAATATTAAGATATCTTAAGGAAACACCCTCCTTTTGGAGCCACCAGTTTTAACAGCCGGTCGCTTCCGCGTCCTAAATAAAGATCGGGATAAATAAGGAACGAGGTCTCCAGTATGGAGACAGCTGGCGAGAAAAAATAAATAAAATGAATGATGTTCGAGGAGATACATTTGTTTTTCGGAAGAATTCGGATTGGGGTGTTACTTCTAGCAATGCCTTGGTTAGGTAATTTAAAAGGAATATAGTAGCCCTCTTTTTGACTTGACAGTATTGCAATGCATGCAACACACGTGTGGTATATAAACTGAGCATTGCTTGATTGGTTGGTTGCCTGGCAACCCCTGCCTAGTTTTACTGCAAGGTCAAACAAGGAATCTTCCTTTTACTGCGAGTATACTAACAAGCCAGGAAGCGGTCCTAGGTGTAAGTTTCTAAAATGCATATATTTTAAGTGTCTTCTGCTGTAAAATGAGAATGAAACTTTCACGTACCATTGTGACCATTCATTGTAAGGTGCTCAAAGCGGGGAAAGTGACATAAACCTAAAAAGCCAAAAGAGGGTTTTAATATTGAGTCCGCCATTAAACATTTTGGAGCAACATATTCGCTTAAAGTTCAATATTCACACGAGAAAATATCACTGAAATCTCATTAAGTAAGACCACAAGATACTCATGAGCACATATTCATATACCATAATGCATCACGTTTATTTACGAGTATGTATATGAAAGTAAGTAAAAATCGTGTCTTGAACAGGACTTTTTGCTGCTTACAAACTCTTTCCTTAGCTGTTCGGGATAATAGAGGAGCAATTTCAAATAATGTCACAAAATTAGCAATATCTTCCTTAACATACGAATAATATTTATACTCTTCATCAAATAACAGACGCTTAGGAAGACGTGGTTATGATACATTTTAATGATTAACCCCATTGGCAAGCAGATTGTTTTATGTCGTTAAAAACGTGAATCAAAAGATAATAAAATCATGTCTTTAAATCGATTCAACGCGATGTTAAAATGAAGTACATCCAAAATGAAATAAAATCAGAGTTGTAAACCGCGATCGATTTCGATATTTTCGATTTAGAATGCCATTCATGAATAAATATATCTTATTATTGGGTCATTGCATCTCGTTTATTGTTTCCTCGTATAGTTAGTTGCGAAACGTTGAATTCATGGGATACTGCCGAAGCGTCTCCGTGGCAGAATAGTCCATTGAATAAGCTGGTCTATGTTGTAAAATATATTTATAAATTAAAAATTAATTTCGTTAAGACGACAGATCAACATGACTAACAAGCAACACATCCAAATTATGTAAAAAGACTACCTATTTGAAATATTCAACTAGGATCAGACCAGCAATCCAGAAAAATATTTTTCAAAAGATAATTCAAACCAAGACATTAAGATGCGTAAAAATTATAAATTCTTGTCACAGTGTGACACAGTGCGCAATAGTGCCGGCAGCGGAAAAACCTTCAAAGTACGACCGGATTCGGAACGTTCGGCGAAAGTGGAACGATACACAGTAGCAACAACTTCATTTGGATGACTATCGAATTTATAATTAATTATGTTTATGATGATAATTTGGTAGTGAACCACTTTGTCTGAATGGTTATGAGCATACAACTCAATCTATATTAAATCCAGACGGACAACGGACAACCTAAACCACTGAACCTAAGGACTTGAAACTTGAAGGGAATATTGCACTAAGAAATGTTCGAAAATCGGCCTCCGAACACCAGGAATAAATAAGGTTAGTAGTGGGGAACCATTTCTACTCTTACGTAGTCGCGCGCGTCCTCTAGTATAGGTAAGGAACTAACTTAGGTATTAAATTAAAACACAGCGGAAACCGCTAAAGCTAGAAATAATTTGGAAAGTATCTTTCTTTTCATACGGCTAGAGTTTATTCAACCCAGCAGAAAAATATATAAAAGGAGTTCTACGCGAAGAAGTCGCTGGCATTAGTTACCTACGTGTTATTATAAAGGTTTGATATAATCAACGTAGATAAGTTACGTCGCCTTGGGTTAGCTACCTAAAGTGGGGTTTTGACGAGAGACGAGTAGGTTTATTTGTATTATTATATCTCTACAACCGATTGTCAAAGACACGAAATATTTTCAAGTTAACGGAAAACACCAAAACAAGCTAAAACAAATCTGGTGCATTATCTAGAATACTTACA
The DNA here is from genome assembly GCA_963966035.1 of Acleris laterana. Lineage (NCBI taxonomy): Eukaryota > Metazoa > Arthropoda > Insecta > Lepidoptera > Tortricidae > Acleris > Acleris laterana. Next base: position 13,415,633 of record OZ014452.1, read on the forward strand.
GATGGAGACACAACCAAATGATATACCTTTAGGTATATTCATAATTGAATATTGAATTAAATAGTGGCTATTAAAGAACAACAAAACATGCTTACGAAACCAAAACTACTCTCAATAAATACAACGATTATGTTTTAAGTGCCATCGTCAATTGCAAATGTGCAGAACATTATCTTCCGCAGCCATTTAAGAGGCCATAAAACGCCCAGTCCATATCGTTACGACCTCGCAGCGATCCAGTAACTCGAGTTAATGATAATGACCACCATAACCTGTACATGGATGAAGTTATTGATTTCTGAACACCCGTACAATGGTGCGGAAATGAGCTGATGGATGGAAAGCTAGTTGTATGGGTGGCGAGGAAAGGGCGGAGGCGGGAAAGTTGAAGGAAGGAGGAGGATATTCGGATGTGAATACGAGTATTATAAATATTATTAAAATAAATCAGGTTTGGATTTTAAATACCTGGTCATTCATAGAAAAAAAATGGACAAAACAACACGATAATATTCAGATAAGTGTAAGTAAGGTAACTCTTCTAGGAATATCCAAAACGCTGAGAAGGCGGCCATAAACCAGAATAATCTCGTTAAAACCATCATTAGAAAATAAACAATAACTAAGGAAAATTAAAGATACAACGATACTTGAGACAAAGACAATGTTTCTAAAAAAAATATAAATATGATACAAATGTGCCTACACATGACATTAAAGTAAAGACCACACGAGTTTAGAAAGGGCGCAATGCCACATTAACCAACAGAATATTCATCGCAATAATTTCAGCTTCATTAAACAAATCTTTACACACAATGTCTAAGGCCGTGTGTAACTAACCGTTAACTTGACATTAACAACGTCGGGAAATATACACGTGTTATACTTAAGCATTCAATGGCTTTGATATAACAGTACCTACACATTGAGTTGACATCTATTTGAATCCTATAAAGTTGAATGAATACACAGGTTTAAAGGATATAAACAGAAAAGTATGGACCCCAGAGTAGGAACCAGTAGCGATAAGCGATATCTTATCGAAAAGGTATTTAAATATTCCACATTTTTAATGGCGGGAAATGTCAAATCTTTGTGAGATTTTTTATAGCCGGACTAGAAATTCTGGTGCCTATTTTAATTCTAGTTCTAGTCTAGAATGCCACAAAAACATGTAAGTTATGTTTGACCTTCCACTGTCTTAACGTGGCGATAACTTTATTAACACAATGATTTGGGATAGTTATCCAGTCAGATCTGGCTATTATGCGTTATTGGTCAAATGGTCGCATAGGCTGATTTGCCCATCCTTCTTAAACTTAGCAAAATGTTTAAATACAGTTCTTTAGAAAAGTCATTTATATAACATTTAAGGCAATGAGAAAAACAATGCATACATAACATTGCGTATATAATCATACAAAACCAAGATGATAAACTATAACTCGTTGCGTTTTACAGCCTATTCCACTTTTGAATGAGTGGTTTCAAATAAAACGATAGAGTTATATAAAAGCAATATATATGAGTGACTATCCACATAAAATCGTATAAGAGTACCATTTAATATTTCCTTACTTATTGGTCATATCATAACCTAACCACATTATGTATAACATCGTAAGTTGCACGCGTAGGTGGTGATATTATTATGTAGCTTAACCGCAAAGATAGCGTAACCAGGGAACAGCAAAAAGAACAAGTTACTTATGTTGACGGACAAACTTTCATATAAATACTCTACAGAACTCATACGTAATTCAAATGTTTAGAGTTCAAAGAATCCCACTTTTTCTGCAGAACGTCCTTTCAATTAATTGGATGGCATCGCTATCTGGCCCATATTTGGCAGGATCATTTAAGATAATCTCTGAGAAGAATATACTTTGTGGAATGGAAAAAGCGAACCGAAAAAGCCCTCTCAGGGCAATGAAGTACTCTTAGGCCCTTATTAATAAACTAATCACAATAATGCTCGTCTGGAGATGTGTCAAAAATGTCAGTGTTCTATGGTTTGACGTTTACTTTGACGTATCTTGTGACGCGCATCTCAGCCAAGATGAGTTTCTTAATACGGACCTTAGGGACTCAGTCTCGCTCTAATCTTACACAACCCCAAGAAGAAACCTCTTTCTGTCTTCACATCTTTGAAATTCCAATCCTGTGCCAATGTTCTGCCTGTGCTCTTCAACTTTGTTGCTTAGGAATCCACCATGTTCAGAATATTAGTTATTGCATCCTTATCGAACAGCTCCAATACACCGCATTTTCCCTGTTAACATTATTCAAAAGTGCTTCTGTGGTCACATTGTAAACTATTTCAATTTAGCTAGCATTTGTAGGTATAATTTTCTTGTTGCATCACAAAGTTAATAGTTGCCAACAACACAACGGAGAAACAATAGAGACTTCATTTTATCGTTGGTTGGTAGATGGTTATACTTAAACCCTTTAATCAATATTATTTTTCTGTCATATTGATGAAGTAACATAAATAAATGATCAATAAATTATCTATTTTTTTATTGTAACCTAGGGTTATAGCTACTGTTATAAATCGTAAATGAACTTCCGATGTTTTGAGGCTGTTTCAGCCATTATCATGCCATCCTTAGCTAATAGGTAAGGTAGTATCTCAAATTTAGTAGCTAGTCTTCAAATTAAGTTTTCGATTGATACAGGAGTTTCATCTGAGGTGCTGCCATTTGGCTTAGCGGGCAGTATAGTGAAGGTAAAAAGTATTGTTCCAGCGCTTAAAGGAGACACCCAAAAAGCCAAAAACATGTTTTACTAAATAAAATAAATAATAGGCGCAAAGTGCAACTGGATCAAAACAGAATTCAAAATTTACAGTTGGATCTGCATATTAATCGTTGGAATGCTAGAGTAATGAAAACACAACAGATTTCGTTACTTTACCTTGCACCTGTTGCCGGCAACATTCATCAACCTTGCGAACCTGTTCGTTTCCGATACCAAACTGGCTATTATCTAGCTATCGGGTGTTTATTAAATCGTTATCAGTATGAAAATTCAGCTTTTTAAGTGGAACCGCAACATTATCCCTTTATCCGCGGCGACGTTAATTGGCAATGCGCGGTCATTTTGCAACAGACGGCGCCTACGGAGGAATTCTTGGCTGCGATCACTTGGCTTCAGTACCGGGCTTTGTTGTTAACATGGTTTTACCCACGACTCTACAGGTACGAATAGATTTACTTAGATAGTTTTCTAGTGAAAAGAAAATTATTTTTTTGAAGACAAACGGTTCGTGAATTGTGGACCAATCAAAGTAAGTATGCTAATGTTTTATAAATTCAAGTACTTAAACGGATTTAATAAATTAGCTATCATCAAATCAGAGTTCAAAGTTAACATACTAAAGGAAAGTACAGTACTCGGCGATGCAGAGTTAAAGCTTCAAGAACATTAAATTACCAAAGAACAGTGTCATGTTCTAAGTTCTGACTAGTTGTAGATTAGTATCTCATTTGAATTGCGAATCATGCCCACGTCATAGATGACAATGGACTAATCTACTTGTCCTATGATGAACAGAATAGGTAACTTGTTGTATTGTCATAATTTGAAGAATAAGGTCGTCCACCTGTTTTGCATTACTTCCGTAAAATATGCGTTGTTAAAGCCCGTAATGTTGTGGTTAGAATTTAACGACAGCGTAATAATAATCAAAACGTCTACTTTAAGTGAGTTCCCATGTCTAGCCGCTCCTTGCTAGGTAACTTCTAATTTTCTCCTCGCATGGACATGATATTATGCACTTAGGCACAATAGGCGAAAATTCACGTTTTCACAGCTCAGTAGGTTTCAATTTATTTTGTACTTTCGCTATGGCTGCAACACGAGAGTGCACTTAACAGTTGTTGCTTGACTCCTGATCATTTCCGAATGAATATTAAACTCGGCATTTCGAAAGGGAAATGAGCGAGCTTGCAAATGCTGCTAAATTAATTAATCGTGTTTGTTTTGAAATGTTGGTATTGAGCTATGCTAGCCACTTTAGTGTGGACCTAGGACTGATTATTCCAATAATTTATTAAAACTGACTTCAAATTAAAAGTCAATATTTATTGTGTGAAATTTATGTGTGGGCTGATCTTTAGATAAATATTCACATTTAATTTTTTTTGCATTAATTTAATCTTATCTCCGCTTCCGTTGCGCAACTGCGAATTTCAAACCGAGCGTATCCGTGGGCAAATTATTAACATTTAATACATGTGACAGAAACACAGTTTCAGAATATAACATCTCCAAAATGCATAACAATTAACGAGGTGTAAATATCGCTTCCTTAGCGAGCGAGCACCGATGTAAACAGCCAAGTGTCACGAATGTCACCGGGGAAAGTGGTAATAAGCAGTTGAGTCCATCTTCGTGCGACTGTTACTGCCTTGTAATTATCCAGCTGTTTATTATATGTCGATAGCTAAGTTGATAGAAGTTTTGTGAAAATTAATAAGCATACTTAGAATGGTGATGATTTCCTTAGAGTCTTAGTACGAAAGCACTCGTTCCTTTGTTTTGTTTGAACAGCATTCATAGTTGAAGAGTTTTGGTGGTAACAATTATAAGGGGTCCAAAAATTCAGTATCCTTTTCCTATGCCTCTGTTTTTGCTAGTCATCTTTGTTGGTTTTAAAATTAAAGGGGCCAATTTAATAATTTACCTAAACATATTCAGTAGTTTTTATCAGAGTAGGTACATATTTTTTTAACTAAATAATGTATACTAATCCTAATCACCACTATGTGACAGAATGACCGGAATACGATAGCTCAGGGAACATTGAAGCTATCAACTTAGCATCATCACTACATAGTATAAAACAAAGTCGCTTTCCGCTGTCTGTCCCTATGTATGCTTAGATCTTTAAAACTACGCAACGGATTTTGATGCGGTTTTTATTAATAGATAGAGTGTTTCAAGAGGAAGGTTTATATGTATAATAAATCCATTCATGTACGGGTGTTACAGAAAACTCACATAAACCGAAGCGAAGCGAGGGCGGGTCGCTAGTATATTATATATTACGTATGTAATGGCAGCAATGTGTAAATGAAGTAATGAAAATACTTAAGCAAGAGAGTTTTCCGCTCACTACATTCCGCAACAATTTTCTTTTCAGGATCTTGTCAATTTTCCTAACGTAATGATTTACTCACATCCTCCATGGGCCCAATCAAGTAGAAAGTTCTAATCACAATTAAACGGAAGCCTGGAGCATGACGTAATGCAACTTTTACTACATTCAATACATATATTAATTCTTCTTAAAGATTGCTTCTGGAAAGAAAACGTTGCAAACAATTCAGTAATTGACCTCTACACGGACTTTGATCCCACGAAAATGTGTGCTCTTTGTTTTCTCGCGGCTACTGTGCGTCTGTGCCAAAGTTATAAGCATCAAGGGGAAAGTTCTAATCACCAATTAACCGGATGCCTGGCTATGGCATAATATAACTTTTACTACATTAAATACATGTATTAAATACTACTTGAAAATTAACAGTACTCTAGGAATGAAAATATTGCACACAATTCAGTCACCGAGTTCGAAATTTGTACCCTTTGGTTTCTCAGGACCAGGCTGTGCCAAAGTCATGAAGAAACGGATCGTCTCGTATAATAGTGCGGATTAAATTAAAAAAATAAATGCTGTGAAACAAAAAATGCAGAATGTCTTCTATCTTACCCTAAGTTGTAAATTATAAGTTAGGATATACTGAGTAAAAGTGGGCATCTTGCTCTAACACAGAGGTAAGACAACTGTCAACTTCTGCAGTTTATATTGCTAATCTAATCCGTAATCATAAAGGAATAGTGGGATACACGGTAGAGACAGTAAACATTACAAGATCGTTATTTCCTTGTTCTTTATTGATAAATTCCCATAGCACCATAAGAGGTTGATAGATAAAGAAACAATGTGAACCATGCATTGTTGTCTAGAACTATGTCTGCTTATGTAAAACGGTAACGAAATTAAACAAGATTAATATGCTAATGTGTAGCTAGCCTTGAAGTAATTTAAACGATAATCTAATAGTTTGATCATTAATTATACCAAGATGTTAACGCCAGATAAGTGGTGACACCCGGGGCATGTGAATTTGTCGCTTAAAATTAACTTAAATAATTAAATCGATTAGTAATTAGGTTAAATATTAATTGGTGCTAACGCTCTGTTTTTTTTTTAAATAGGTATTGATGAAGAATGCGTGTAATTTTATTAGCAGACGATGAGTAGAGCAGTAAGGAAGGAAGTCCGTATTAAAAAAATGCATGGAATGTATAGCAGAAACAGTTTTAAACGAGGGTGGGCTAATTGGCTTATATGGTAAGTTGTAAAACTATTACTATGGCAGGTAGTTCGATATCTCTGTGTGAAAAAAAGTTATCACGATGCAACAGCAGTGTTTCAAAGTAATTATGCTAACGTCGTCTATGTAGGCGTCCCGATGTTACCGATTTTTTAAGTATTTTTCAGTTATTTAAGGTTTCCCGTTACACAAAATCTGTATCACCAGGGATGGTGATAGGATTCTAACGACACCACACACCACACCTAAATCGGTTCAGGCGTTAAGAAGTTATGGTGGAATAAAGAATCGTACATACATTATGAACCCTGAAAACATTATACTCCTTTTTTTGGGCAGTCGTGTAAAAACACCCAAGGTTCAGGAACAAAGAGTCGCGTTCATCACACAACCGGGAGCGCTTCATAGGGTCACCATCACCATTCACCACCAACTAGACTAACCCAACGTCTAGTGAGAATCTCAAAACAAATAATAACTAAATACCAATAAAATAAAACCCTCTCTAAGGGAGGTCTGATCATCGTAGGAGGCGAGGCGTGGCCCTTGCATAACCACATTATCTAAGCTCGTGTCATTCGCTAATTCAGTCAGATTGGCAAACTACTAGTCGGGAATTTGCTTAGCAATGCAAACCCTCGCTGTTTAACATCAATTAATGTAAATTTTATTGCAGCGGTTTGGGCTTGTGAAATTATAAACCCACTCGGCGATATTGTTGGAAGTGAATTGGAGATACAGAGTGAAAATGTAACAATAATTATCAACTTAACAAGCTTATTCGGTGTATTTTGTGGGAATTTCTGAATTATCAGAGATGAGTACGCTTACAAATTCAATTACAAAATCAAACTAGCAAATGTACAATTGTACAAATGTTTTGTTGGTTTAAATATTTCTTCCACGTGCATCATCGAAAATTTTGTGTAGATAAACTAAAGAAATTGTTGAATTGACATTACATAAAACAATATCGCTATATTCCCAATGTCAGATATGACAACAAACAACAGACATGTATATCAGTCCTATAATTAAACAATAAATTAGTAATGAAGGAAATCCAAACAGAATATAGTGCCAAAAGCGTTTCCGCACGAGTAACTCATTAACATATACAACAAAGGCGTTTTGTCGAATTAAAGGTGAGAATACATTATCTTTTTCAACGTCTAATTGTATAAAATGTAAAAACAAATTTTTTGCTCGCCGCCTAGCCTGCGTTCCGCGTTGAACGGAATCTTGCACACACCCATTTTTGCGAAGTCCGCTTCGGAATTCTGCATTACTAGAGCAGATATAAAAACATTTTATTTGTGCTTTTATGGAATTTCAAATGTGCTGAATGTTGCTGATCGTTAGGTGATGCATAATTAGCTTAATAACTAAACTAAAACAATGCTTATAAGATATTTGGGAAAAAAAACTCTCCATTTGAAAGCACGTGCGGAATTCTGTTTTGTTTAGAATCATAAGAAAATATAAAGCAGTTGGTTTGAAGGCACTTCCCACATAATTTACTTTTCGTCATCATGAAGATACATCATATTGATTCTCATCAAAACATTAATTTAAAAAATACGGTACTTGTAGCACTTGTAGTATGCAGTTAATAATACCGTATGGTTACGTAAGACATCTATAGAACCAACTGCCATTACTATCGTTGCCGTCGCTTCAGAAATTATTCAAATCATACTACCAACACAAGGAAAACAATCAGAGAACTACATTCCTCGTGCCCTACAACCATTTTAAGTAAACTACACGTACTCAAGGAGGTCAGCGACAATCCTAGCACCAAACGATGACTGCCGTGCAGTCGCTGAACGAATAATGCATAAATAAATACTGATGAACTGAAGTGGATCGAGGAGGTCAGACCCTTCACCAATTGACAGACTAAGATGAAGAGCAATTGAAACTGTTACAAAGTAATAGGGTGAATATTCGGGCGTTCCAACCGCCGTCATTATTCTCTTTAATACATTGACGAAAATAATGATAACTACCAGCAATTTTTGATGTCAAAATCAGCGGACCCGGGGGTAGTATCCATTCCATTTAAAAAAACAAGAAAGTTATTGAGTTTATATTGAATAATATGCGAAAATAATAATGACGGCGGTTGAAACGCCAAATATTCACCCAATAAAGTAATAAAAAATAAAAAAATAAAGAAGTATTTAAAATAGGTAATAAATAATCTTAAACGGCCCGAAGGATTCTCACAAAACCTAGGTAAAAACCATCTCTATTTAATGAATCGGCATATGCGCTTGTGAGCTAAAATGTCACAGACAGACAAGCAGATACATACGTTAAATGATGACGCCTCTTTTGTCATCAGGGGTTATAATTACTCTGAAGAGAAGCAAAACTGTGCCTACGTACGGGGTGATAATTTGTGTATAGTATGTGTAATGTAACAAGCAATATGTCAACTTCTATTACAAGAACTAAATAAAATATGAGGGTGACACTTAAAATAGGTCGACACCTTGCCTTATTACAACTAAGAACCTCCAAAAATTAATTTGTTTTCTCACTAGACACAACCAAAACGGTTACAGCTTCAACATCCTGACCAATATTGGTTTATCACGCGATCGCTTTGTCACAGGATAAGCCGCAGGGAGTGAAAGTGACGTGAGTGATACCACTTGTCTCAATGCTTACAAGTTACAAGTTTACCATCGCGTGCGCAGCTCAAAAAGCTTACATAATCTGTGGTAATCTCGCACATGTCACGAGTGTTGTTTGTTTTTAAAACGATTAAGCGTTAATAGCCGTTTAATTCGGGCAATTTTTAAGCATGCATTTGTTTATTTTTGCAATTCGTAACCAATGTTCGTGCGTTCACTTGTAATGTAATGAATGTACAAGTAGTGGAAAAGTACCTATCTGATGCTACATTTATTTTTAAACTAGCGACCCGCCCTCACTTGGCTTCGGTTTATGTGTGTTTTCTGTAATACCCATACATAATCCAGAATTTCCTCATGAATCCCCATATTTATTGATGAAAACCGTATTAAAATTCATAGCGTTATTTGAAAAATAGCGTACATACATACAGAGGGACAGACGGTGGGAAGCGACTTTGTTTTTACTATGTAAAGAAGAAAGAGTACTATAAGAATACTATGGTGGCATGAATATGCCTATAGTCTGTGTGAGTTTAAATTGCCAAAGATGTAAACAAATTAGTACTGTTTCACCCAAAACCTCAAATATCATCAAGGGTGTTTTTATTTAAAATAATGTTAAATTAAGAGTTATTTAATCTTAAACATGTGGTGAAAGTAAAAAGATCAAGTGTATAAATCGTTGCTAAGACCTCACTTGTTATTTAAAAGCGAGTGACAATGGTCAATTGGTTCGTTTGGTTGTGTTTACATCTAAGGTACCTGCGGGTAATAAAGCCTGTCGGGTAGTAAAGCCTAAGTAGCAAAAATCGTATTTAAAATGCACGCTCACGCTCAAGGCCGCGGTAAGTAACACCTAGCGGGCGAACAAGAAACTACAAGTTCATTCCGGCGCGCTGCACCGCACCCCGCTGCCAGTGTTGTGTCATTCATGTTGAAAGGTGGCCGCGCGGCACGTGTTATAAAAATTGACCGGACAGAATCTTAAGTATTTTTTGTACTATTACACTTAGGGATGTCAGTTTTCGCTCATTTTCTTTGTTAATATGCTTTTGTAATGGGTTAAATATGTGAGTAACGTGTTGTGATCCAAATATTTTTTATTGGTTTTTGTTCATACACGTGGTTGTTGGGTATTATGGCCTACAAAAAGTACCTATAGGCCTTATTGCCCCTCTTATTTCGTGTATGGAAATAAATTTATCTTAGGCTTTATTATCCTCGTACTTTATACTTCGTTTTTGTTTATTCTATAACTTAGTTTAGGTTAATACGAAGTTAGTGTGAAACGATTTTTTTTTATATTTTCATGGTATGAAACATTATTTCTTTTAGGCCTTGTTATACTTCGCATATCGTTTTTTGTGTGAATATGTAATGTACAGTGATCGGAATTAGGTGAGCCAAAATAAGTACTCTTTTCAACTTGAAATATGTCAAGTATTATTTCAATTTTTATGTTAAAGTAGAAGTAGGCCTTCATATCCTAGAAATAGTAAAATATGGCCTGTAGTACAATATGGCCTATAGGTGAAATGGAAAAAAATATTTAATTTGGTTTTTATTTATGCCAAAAATGGGTATGTTTTGTTTATTTGATGTGTAAGTAGCTCTCTAAGACTGTTTATTGTTAATTTTATTAACAGTTTATTGACCGGAAAGTACTGATGATTTTGAGTACTAAATAAATGTTATCGGGGCTAATATGCAACAAATACTTAGAAATAAAAGCTTAATTATTAATATTAAATTATTATTGATCTCAAGTACCAAATAATTACAAAGGTAAACGTGTTTTTTAACTGTTTAAGTTGTTTAAGCTTTTAGGCCTTTTTGTACAACCATATTATAAAAAGGCCTATAAGCAAGGTTTTTAAAAACCTTTTCTTGTGGCTTTATTCATGGTCGAAGCTGCCATTTTTGTTGTTTATTTGAAAATGTATGAAATTAACGACTGATTAAAATTAAAATATGATGATTATATTGGTAATTTTTCATTTTATGAAGAATCTCCCTTAGCTAGGCTTTATTACCCGCAGGTACCT
>OZ014452.1:13426872-13545898 GCA_963966035.1 Acleris laterana
AAGAACTGCTAAGTGGTGAGATTTGTCTGAGAAGTTCTACCGATCGATGATTACTTATAAGATTAGAAGTGACTGAAGCCGAAAGAAAAATGTTTAAGGGCAAACAACATCAAGAACTCTTAACGAACTTAGTTTTTCTCTCATAAATTCGTTTTAAACTCTTTCTTTGATGGCCTAATAGCTATTAGGACTTCAAAGAACTGGTGACATTTATACTAAAATGACCTGATTTTTATTAGGTTGTTTGTGTCTTAAAACCAGAATCGTTAGTGAAAATTACTTCCTCGTAGCTTGCTTCATAGTTCATAGGTCAAAAGTTCTACGTTCTAGCACGCTTGCTGTCGTAATCGGATTAAATGAAGCGCCTTTTTGAGAGAAATACAGTCGCAAAAATATGACCCAGTTGTACCTATATAAGAACTGTGACATATATTTTGCCATTTATGTTTTTTTTGTCATACTGAGGATGCTTCAGGCACTTGTTATACCAGCAAATTCTAACACTTGACCACCGACAAGTGTTCTCTAGTGTGAATCGGGCTTAATTATACACTTGTACAATAGTTACGTGTATATTGCGTAACGGAATCAGATGAAAAAGTAATCGAATGTCCGGAGTCATTGTGTGCTGTTTTGTCAAGTCACAATTGTTAGAAAGTCTCTTTCAGACTGTGCACATAACTTTATGGCAAAAAATATTGTCATTTTAAGATTCTTAGTAAGTTGGTCTTTTTTTCTAACCCCCGACCCAACAAGGGGTGTTATAAATTTATCATAATGTTTCTGTGTGTTTGTCTATGGCATCGCGGCTGCAGAACGGATGAACTGATTCAGATGAAGTTTATTTAGAGAAATATTTGTTTAATCGGGACGGTTCTTAGCTAGATTTAATTCTAGCTAAGAACCGCTAGACAATTCATATATGGCAGTATAAACATGATATTAAATAGACAAGGAACTAAAGTGTACACATATCTAATTATGAACTCGACTGTACCATGAGGGAGCTGAAAATGTTAACATGATCCAATTAGTATCTTTGTTAATGTTACAAATTTCAGAGGTCATCATAAAGCAGGCGCTTACTACATAAACGGCCTTCCCAATTCTCAATTTATTTCCCAATGCATGCTCCTAAAAAAGCGTACTGGAAACAGATTTAGAATAAACGATAAAAGCAAACCAACAATCCAATTCTAATAGAAAAGTTGAGAACTTAAAAAAAAAATTATCGACAGGTAAGTATACATATAAAAATGAATCCCTGTTTCCCTTGGTCACGCCATAAATCAAGAATGGCTCGACCGATTTGAATAATTTCTTTTTTGTTGTGTTCGTAACTATCAGGACAAGGTTTGTATTAAAAAAAAATACACCCGAGCGGCGCCGGGTACGGACAGCTAGTTATGCAATAAATGTAGTAGTCCTTACTCGTCTCAGTTAAAAATTATCAGTCGCCTCACGCATCATTCATTCCATACCGATAAAACGTCTAAGACGACCGGGTTGATTTAAAAAAAATACCGGCAACGCATTACCCGCATTGGTGACGCCTATAGCCTCCGGCGTTGCAAATGTCCATAGGCGGCGGTGGCCGTCTGCCTGTTTGTCCATCGATGGGAATTAAAAAAAAGTTAAGTACTTAATCGAGACCTCGTTAAATTAACCAAGGAACTAATTAGCAGTTTTTTTATCGAGTCCATAATTACGTTCATCCATAGTGTATTGTCAGCATCTAGGTACTAGCATTTCCTGTATTATAAAAGAGTTATTTTACATGGATTGTTAATCCTTAAATAGTTGACGACTTATTTAATGAATGAATTACATAGAAAGGTAATTCGGCAGTTAAACAGAATGCGCGTTTCTCGGACGTCCGAGCGCAACGCTTCCTGCCGCGAACAAAACAAGCGGGCGCGGCGCGCGCGCACCGTTTCGTGATTCATGAGGTGTATTCAAGTGTATCGCGTCGGTCGTCGCAATTATTAATAGTTTTATTTTTTACTGGACGAGATTTTTTATCTATTTGCGGATAAAAATCAATAGTCATCATCAGCATTCAAATCATGCCTTACAACCTTTAGGGTTACTTATTAATTACTGAGTATGAAGCGCTCTTTTCTCTATTTATTTTGATAGCTAATAAGCAGGGGTCGGATTTTTCATCGCATGGTGAGATGAAAGAAAACTGTGGAGTCGATATTAAAGCTAAATTTTAATTCATATTCATACTCATACTCACCAATTTTCTTAGTCCCGTAATACTTTTGTCCCTTGTGCAGGTTGACAGATCGAAAATGTTAATCGAAAATTAATGTTACTGAATGTAATTAAAATTATTATTATTATTTAAATTATTTGTGTAGTACGACCTTTTTCAAGTCACAAGTGGATTTTCAACCAATATAGAACCAGTTTTAGCCCAGAAAATATGGAAAAAGTTACCATTATTTACTCGTTTTACAATTGTGATTTTGAAATGGACAATGCACATGCCATACCTTGTCAAGATTTTGAGGCACTCATTCCTATATCTACAAGTTTTATGGATATTGGAAACTAGGAGCATATTATAAAAGTAATATTTTATTTTATTTTTATTTACGATATAATTTATTTCTACTCATATGACTTATTTTATTTAAAATTTAATTTCGTTCTTAATTAAATGAATGAGTATGAATATGAATTAAAATTTAGCTTTAATATCGACTCCACGGTTTTCTTTCATCTCACCATGCGATGAAAAATCCGACCCCTGCTAATAAGTCACCATTTTATATAAACGTACAATATGTAGGTATTAATAGCTCGATTAGTGTCACACAAGAAACACACAGGCACAAATAATCGAACTTGTGCGATAGCTCTTAGGTGCTTCGGATTCGTATAGGTATGTGTCTCATTCGCTCTCATACGCTTTTATTAAGAGCGAATGAGAAAGAAGCACCTTCTAAATGCTCTCAGGTTGTAACAAAACTTAATGCAACGTCTAATGTTACACAAATAAAAATATTCACAATACAAACATATTGATTGGTTGATAGTTTCAAAAAATATATTTTAAAGTTACAAATACTTTAATTGACAATAATTCTTCAATGAGGAAACTGAATTAAAACATTGTCATTTAAGAATGTTGTGTATGGGAACAATCGTATTTTACTGCATTTATTACTTTAAATGCAGAATACTACAAACGATTCACTGTCACTCACACAATGATCTTTTTAAGTGCTCCTCGGTCACCGACAGGGGGATATATTTCCCAACTTTTTTCAAGTTAGGTATACAGTTATTTATTTATACTAGCCTAACCAAGAAGGCCTATTAAATTGAACTTTGGATAAATACTTCATTTTTAATGTAATTGGAGAGAGCAAAGATTTAGCGATAAAAAAAGATTAACTGTGGGGTTCAACCCAGCTCCTATAATATTGGTCCGTTTCCTCTTCGTGGTTGATCTGATCAGATTGCTGAGAGCGACATGTCTTTGTATCATGAGCTCATTACCATGAGTTCCAGTCACTATTAGGTCACTGTCTAACCTAATAAAAAAAATATATATTAATAATTTAATATAAAAAATATTGGTGTTGCATATAATCCACGAAACTTATAAATAGATACATTGTTTTTTTAATTATTATTATATTAAATGTAAAAGTACTATAAGTAGGTAGATATCTAGTGTTTTATTTTTTTTAATATTTTACTGATTCTTGAACCAAACCTTCATTGAATACAAAACGGACACATTCCAAAATGAGTCGTGTTTCATTTTTAAATATAGAAGCTGTTCGTATAAGAATTTCAATGCAAGAGCAAATTATTTTAGTATGTGTCCGTTTTGTATTCAATGAGCGAAATGTAATATTTTATCAATAAAATAAAGATGCTTCATTTAATAATAATAGGTAAATGTCTGGTAATACAAATGATATCATGAGTATCATGACATTCATGACACCCAATAGCATTTTACTTTCCACGCATTCTGATGCCTTGAAGCAGCGTGAAAGCAAAAGGACGCGTTTATTGTTTTGCTACCTAATTCAGATAAACGGATGCAATTATTAATATCGATTTCCGGCGATGCTATAAATTGATGCTAAATAAGCACGTAGGGGCATTGTTTATTGGGCTAGCTAAACATTAGAGGTGGTAAAAATACTGACCCAAACCCAAAGCAAAACAAAAAAAAAAGAAAAACAAAAAAAAATTTAGTAGTACAAACTAAGTAAACTGCAAGCGACAGTTTAGCGACAGAGGGATCTTTAGTACACCCAATGGCGCCAGCTAGAACTAAGAGGACTTAACGTCAACCACAGAAATAGCCAATTTAAACTTTATCACCAACACTTTAAACTCCATTTTCCTTACACTTAAAAAAACAATATTCGTATGACTCATGCAACTCAATGTAAGCATTATTGCAAACGAAATAAACGTCAAATTTATGTGATTGGTGGCGCGCACGTGCATTTCGATATTCGAGGCATATGGAGTTTCCTGCAAGTTTCTTTAGATATGACACGTAGGTAGAGTAATTAGTAGGGGCACGTGTTCTGGAGGCGTCGGCTAGATCTATTTGAATGAAGTAAGTGTAAACAGTGAGTCGGAGCTGAAATGATGTGGCATTAGCATTCCGAGAGCATGCGTGGTGTTTGCGATGAGGCAGAATAATAAAGGGATAATCTAGAAGATATAAGGCGCCATTGACCTAGAATCTACGATTGAATACACGGAAAAATTAACGGGACTAAAACCTATATGGATTTTTAGGAAATTTCGTCTTGCTCCATCGTCTTTACTTAATATAATAAAATTTACTACATTTTTTTGTTGCTTCTTCATTGTCCCTCACCTACAGAGTCCAATGTCTTGTGAGAACATTTTAAATTATATTGATACCAGAATATTGTAAACATAAGCGAAGATCTTGCACTGAAAAAAAGCACAAGTGTTCAATTTCAAACAACACCGATCGAAAACTGCGAGAATGTAATATTAGCAGGTTATGAAAAAAACCGAATGTACGAGGCTAAAATAATTATGAAATAGCACAAATAACATTAGATCCTCGAAATGAAGCCGCACAAATTAGTCCAAGGGGGCAATTATCTCACTTATGGCAGGAGCGTAAAGGTCAACCAAGTAATGGTTCTGCAAGTCCAAGCGATGATGACATCTGTAGATTCATAAAGCCAAACTGACATGGTCGCGAATAAACTACATTTGACATGGCTTTAAGTTTTGCTAAGGTCAAAGACAAACATTGCCATTTCGCCATTTGCTTAATAATCAACGTCAGATGACAATGTAAGAAAGATGTAAGTCGATACTGACGTCGATAGTGAAATATGATCCCAGAGAGCACCCGCAGTCAAGGGTCGTATTCCCTTCGTTAAAGGGAAGAAACGCCGCTTAATAAAATTCCTATAGGGTTTCTATTCTTTATGTAACATGTCGTGTTAGTTCCTGTGTATATGGGTTGTATTCAAGAATATTAGCTTTTATCACCACTTTGTTATTATTTTACGATATCAGGTAGATAGGACAGCTAGGAGAATAATAAAAGCTTTTAACACATCAACATCATTATGTACTAGCTAGAGGTACCTATGTGTGTGTAATGTTTGATATTGAGCTAAACGTTGTAGCGAGTGATTACAAATGAATGAATGGTAACAAGAATTAAATTTCATTTTACTTCTTTCACACGACTGCGTCTAAAATTGAGACTTGCTTGTAATTGTAACTAACTCATGCATCATTCATCGTGTTCGTTTCGTACAAATTGTTTCGTACGTGGCCGAGACGAGAGCAAATACATTAAACTTCATTAAAAAACGAGTAGGTATCTAGTAATTAATGAATGCTTGGAATAACTACGTAGTTTTATTCCTGCCACGATCGTGCAGAACGCAAGTCGTCAGTCCAGTTGAGGCGCAAAAACTGTCTGAATTGAATCACGAACGGGTCACCCGATAAGATCAGGGAAGGCTCTGGGGTAAAAACTTGACGATCGACCTACAATAAGTATCAGCACCATTATAGAATACCTGAATCCATTGTCCCCGCACAAACCGAACGTTAACAATCCTACGCTGTTATTATCAAACAGCCGTGAGTCCACACATGGTAAAATACAATTATGGGTGCTGCCATATATCTCCCGTTTAAAGTGTCGATCCATCTCGTTCCAAACCTAAACTGACAAAACATCTGTTAGCGAAGATAAACGAACCGTTACTGCTTTACTATAAACAGGAACGCAGCACACGCAAAAGCAGAATTTAGATCTCCAATGTTCTAAACAATTCAACTCTAAAAAAATTAACACTTCCTAGATTTCGACACATATCGGTGAGTGTGCAGTTCTAAATATAGATCTGTCTTAAACATCGAGGGGGGAATTTGGAGGTTCAAAGACCTCGCGAACCGGCTGGGCCCGACGGTAAAGAATTCCTTGAATATTAATGGGGGTGGGCGGCACGAGAGCTAAGTTCAGGGACAAAGGTAATAAAAACGTAATCAGTTTGGACCAGAGTAAAATAAGTCCGAAAAATGGAGATAGGAGCAGACATTAATCAATCAACCGAACTAAAAAAGATGTAATCGTTTGAGTGCCTTTTTGAAGGTCACCGTGTGGGTTGAAGACCTTTCCATGCCTCTAAATCCTTTCCTTAATATAAAACTGCGAGACGATGGCAGTTAACTTTCCACAAAAATTAAACTACGGATAGTTTAGGTAAGCAATAAAACTGTTTTAACAATTTGCTTATACTTCCTAAAGCATAGTTCATATAGAATTGGAACGCGATGAAAGGCATATAATTTTTAAATGAAATGAAAAACAATGTTTTAAATTAAACAATATAAAAGATTACTTCTTTATTTATGGCGTGTCACATAAATTTCAATCATTCACTACGGTTATGCACAAAATTACGGACTCTTCTGGAAATAGTATTCATCATCCTCTGAACAAGACCTCCGTCCACCTTTTTTGCCTGTTGATTCCATGTGGACCGCAACGAGTTGATGTCTTGGACTATTTTGCCAGTTTTATTTAATTTTCCTTTCATTATTGCCCAGTAGTTTTCAATTGGCCGAAACTGGGGACAATTAGGTGGGTTCATCTCTTTTGGTATGAAATCAATGTGATTTGCAGCATACCACTCCAAAACCTTTTTTGAATAATGGCAGCTAGCCAAATCGGGCCAAAATTTGACAGGACCATTGTGGCTTCGAATGAAAGGCAAAATTCGTTTCTGCAGACACTCTTTCGTATAAACATCTGATGTCATTGTTGCCGTAGTGACGAAAACTTTAGTCTTAAGACCGCAACTACATATACCCTGCCAAATCATATGTTTTTTTGCAAATTTCTCGAGTTTGTGAAACTTGTATTTTTCGTCAACATTCCCTCTAGCGTCGGCCTTGTAAAATTTTGAACCTGGTAGTTGGTTAAAGTCGAGCTTTACGTATGTCTCATCATCCAACAAGAGGCAGCCTTTGAATTTAGTCAGAACTTGGTCATACAGCAGACGAGCTCGTGTTTTAGCTGTTTTGTTTTGTTTGACGGTTCGATTTGGCTGCTTAATGGCTCTATAGCTCTTATACCCTGCTCGAAGGCGAATCCGTCTTATAGTGCTGCGGTTTTTTTTTAATTTTCGAGCTAAATCATAATCCGACAGCCCTGGATTCTGTGCCACTGACCTTAAAACTTTCTTCTCCAAAGTTTTATCCGTTGTACCAGACCGTCGGTTGATTTGAGGCTTCCTATCGAAGGCCAGAGAGTCCTTATATTTTTTTATGACCCTACCAACAGTAGTTTTCGGGAAATTTAATGATTTAGCAATCATTGACCCAGACCAAGAGGGATTTTCCACGTATTTGTTCACAATACATTTTCGCCGTTCAACTTCCATCACCAATAATATATAAACGCAAAAAGTCAGATCAACGGAATTTCTAGCATTGACTCTTCAACATATTGACATTGAGTTGTGATTGTCAGTTTTTTATTTTTTGAACCATTTTTATTTTTTATTTTATGATAAACGCGTGCCAGTTCTAAGTGAACTATGCTTTAGAATGGCACAAAGGTAGTGCCTTTACGCCTAGTGCTTAAATAGCGCTATCATAGTTCTGTTGTGTAAGGACTTGGTCGGCGTCGTTGGCACTTCTCCAAGCCTATAAATGTACAGAGGATAAAACCTAAGGCGACGCTTCCTTATAAGACTAATAGAAATAACGTTGAATATAAACCTTTGAAGAATTAATACTTATTCTAACGATAGGCAAGGTAAGCCGGTCATACAACTCATACAAGGCGACTGATGAAAAAGCGTTTAGTCACCAAAATCTTGGAACATGATTAATATCATTTCCTCGCACTAATCTTCAGCGGAATGAGTCATTTCAGTCGGTAACTATTATGTGGGTGTTTCCTCCAGCCAGATATACTTACTTATTTTAGAGGTCGAATAGAGTTCAATGGCCAATGAAGGATGGCATTTTTGGATTGGCGCCTTCTACCTGACTGCGCGAAACCAAACGCAGACTATTGAGATGTATGTAAGCTAAAATCTCTGATTCTAATAATAAATGGCGTTGTAATGATTCGTTGGGAACGTACGAGTGTCATAAGCTAAAGCTATACATATAATTATAAGGGTGTTTTATTAGGAGCAAAACCTCAAAATTACTCGTCAAAATTACTTAAAGGAATCAGAAAAAAACATATTTCTACTAGCTTCTTCTGCTAGTCACAGTAGTCACTGTCGGTAGGTACTGGCTGAAAATCAGCGCTGTAAGTGTCTGACACCTCAGAATTTGGCTCAGTCAAGTCAGTGTCCTGTTCACCGCCCCGAAGACACATTTCGTACTATCCACGTTACCTTCACTGCTTTCTTTAATGATTTGTATATGTGTATCTTATGGTTGGTGAATAAATGTATCTCTTCTTCTTCTTTAATACATAAACCTTATTAAAACGTGATGAACGAATGACTCGATTAAAAATAGGTCTGCTCTTAACCTATTTAATAAAATACAAATAAATACAAGGAAGGAAGTACCTCTTACCTATTACCTTATCACGCTTACAGAAATAACTCGCGTTGAGTAGAGTATGTGGTTCACTGGTGATTTATTAAACCGTGTTAATTAAGTACCACGTGTCATCCACGCTAATTGTATGATATCATATACTACACACTTCCAATCTTCAATGGTCATTAGCGTAACTGCACTAGAATTCAGACGCCTATTTTTCACCTACATTTTATGAGAACGCATTTTGATTTCTTCAGGTTTCTTCCCAGTCTGTCCTCGTTTTACTGTTTCATTCGTTTTACATTAATATTTATTATACATTTCAGCCTTTTCCACACATACTAGCTACAACTTCAAGTCTAATGAATCGAACAAAATCAAAGTCGACCATCACATTCATGACTGACTAATGCTCTTAACAACAGAACGCGGATAGTTTTGGTTACTTCGGGTTACATTTTAGCATTAGCAACATTCAAAATGTCTAAAATTTTAGCTCAATTTTTTTCTGAATATTAGAGACGAGTGTTAGTAGGAAACGGTCTACTTCCATCAGACCAATCATAAAGTCAACATCCTAGTACATTCCTCGAGCAATCTAATGCAAATGCGAACAGATCCCAACAACCTATTGATCCTGTTAGATAAAACTATTACGGGGAGGAAGTCAGCAGGAAGTTGTCAGAGCTCCAGTTAATAGAAATAGGGCACGGCACAAAACGCTTTGTTGGTACTAAAAGAAAAACATGCATAAAAGGAAATGTGTATCATGATGTTGATTGGTATAGCATCTTTGCCATCCTTTAGTACCACTGGTTATTTATTTTGCGTTTGAAGTTTCCAAAGAAATTAGCTAAACCGCCTATTGAAAAGGACAACTCATTCCATTCTAAACTAAAGCAATATATTGTAAGTAAAATAAGGTTTTAATAATATTTAACCAAGCAATCGAAACGTGTGATTAGTAACACTGGAACTGGAAGCTTCTAGCGAAGCGAAACAATCGTTTACAATAACATTAACGTGCAACAGAGGACCACACAATGACGCTTTTTGTTATTATAACACGCCCCGCAAAAATACAGCCAATGTGTTTAATTATATTGTAATCCAATGCCTGAATGGAATCAGTCCACGAAACAATTTATCCGTAACTTGTGTACTTCCGAATTGTAAAGTTTCATTTGGGTTTTTCGGGTTGATATCATCAGCGTGATTGCGTGTAACTTGTATCCCTGGCGGAAATATGTGCATATAACCAGTAACTATCATAATATTCTTATTACAACGCAACTAATCTGTTCTTTTGTAATCAGATCCAGTTGTGCAAGTGATGTGATGCAGGGCAAAGTCTGAAACGCTAAACATTCGACACCGAGTTACCGGGTTATTTAGGTGCCTTAGCAACGGTTGTAATTTTAGTTCGGTGCATCGCGTTTCGTTTACTTCATCACCTCTGGGTTTACCCTTTTGTTTATCGTATTAACTCTAAGTTAAACAGGTTATATCAGCTCAAACCAGCCAAGTCTCTGACAAATTTCACTGTACACTGTACGAAAACATATTTTTGGTCAAATGTATCATCTCCCAAAAAGCATTTTGTATTTTTTTTGTTTTATATCCGGAATATTGCAACTGCTTAAGTACTTCTTACGTTTATTAGGTCACGATAAACATGTGACTACGTAAAAAATAACTAAGGAAACAACTTTTTAACATAATATATAACTTTCGGAAATTATACATTTGGGCAAATATATTTTGGCCACACGGCAGTGACCCATAGACCATCCGTCGCTGAATAGACCAGGTCGAAGTCACCGAGAACCTAGAAAGGGCTTTCCATAATCAGATTGAGATAGATCAATATAGAGAAGAGTAGGGTACCTACAACGAATTATTGATTTTGTCGGAGGTCAAGATCAAAATTCAGATGGTGGCCAGCAAGGTGTATAAGTATGTTTATAAAATAGGTACCGTCAAAAACCACAATACCTACAATTGCATTAAAGATAATGATGCACCTAGCGAGTAAATGACAACAAACAAATAAAATAAATTACGACAAGGTGACCTGTATATATTATTTTCATTCAATTCGCAAAAACAGGAAGGAATACGATCAGAATATGAAGATATCCAAGGTAATGGCGTCATAGGATTTCTGCAGAATATTAATTTCGAACACCGGAAAGGATGTAATATCGTCGCTGCTGCTAGGCATGTTCGCTCACGAAAAGGGTCATTCATCCCTCTGTCAGCAAAGTTAGGGCCGGCGCTGACTGCTGGCATGGCACGGCGTGTCATGGCAAAGGATTTCGGTTCTGATATAACTATTTTTAATCTTATTACCATGAGTATAGAATTCATGTTACTTTATTTTGACACAACGATGCCGAGGGAGGCCGCGGTAGGACAGAACGTGCCTAAGCATTCCACGGGATGCCGCGGAAGGCCGTGTTATCCTTCGGAATGCTGCAGCACAACTTACCGTGCCATCCTGTGCCGTGCCGGCAGTCAGCGCCGGCCCTATTGTTGTTGCTTGAGTGGCTGGGTCGACAGCAGGATGCCACAGCATACCGCGGAATGCCGTAGCGGCCTTCGGGATGCCACAGCATAATTTGCCGTGTCATGCCAGCAGGATGCCACGGCATGCCGCGGAAGGCCGTGTTATCCTTCGGAATGCTGCAGCACAACTTACCGTGCCATCCTGTGCCGTGCCGGCAGTCAGCGCCGGCCCTTATATTCACCCTTATAACAAATAAGTGTAATGGTTTCGTTAGGTAAACAGTAAACGCGTTATCCGCACGTTCTGCCTATTGTTTGCGATCATTCTCTCCGTAACTAACGTAATAAGTACCTAATTTATAATAGTATTTGTAAAATCGCTACGCTACTGTGCTCATTCAGTAGGTAGGTAGGTAGATTATGAATCTGTGGCTTACAAATTAAAGATAAAACCTACCTAACCTGTCAAAAGCAAAGCAATATGGTTTTACCGAGTAAAATAGAACACCTGTACCTACTTAGGTAGGTATTTCTCTCCAAGTTCGCAACCGACCGTTTTGGTGTTTTTTTCTGTGGTTCGGCGGGTGATCTCGTGTTGCAGCTGCTTTTTGGGCGGGGGTGTCGAGAACTGGCGTCTGTCGACACTTAGGCTGCCTGTTGACATGCTGATAGTTTCGACACATTGATAATGGTGTTAGATAATTTTTTAGGTAATAATTCCTTATAATTTTCATCGTAGTCATCATGTTTGTAACAATTATTCACAGAATTAGGATTATAATTTATTACTTATAATAACCAACCCAACTCTTTCATTTGTCCGAATTTTCAAGAGTTTTAAGTACAACTTTAACTTTCGGGGATTGTTGACAAACCAACATAACCTAACCTATAGATTCAATAGGTAGGCAGGAATATACCTACTTACCTATCTCTCTATACATTTTTAAACTATGGATAGATAGAAAAAACAACTATTTAGGTACTTATATAATTAGGAGCGAAAATTCAACCAGGTAGGTATGATGTTACCCCTTAAAATTGATAAATATTTGACATAGACTGCCTACCTGCGCTGCCTATAAACTTTACGAAAGAAGGATCATAATTGTGTGGGATGACCTCATCATTAACTAGTTAGGTGTCCTACCAATCACCGAAACACCACTCAATTTTAGATTGACCATCATGTCCTACTCGCATCCAGCAATCCTTGTCTAGGTGACAAGATCTACCTAGGTGCCCTACCTATAGTAGGTACCTACCAACAAGTATCTACCTACCTACGTGATGGTCTAACTAAAAGCTTACAGGACTCTTATTATTTTCTAATTGGACGCTTGTATTCATTGAGTACTTAACAAACTAACCCCAATACTATCCTAAAATAGCAAGGATACCACAACAGTGCCCACAATAGTGCAGAATTACAGCAGGAAGTGCGAACAAAACCATACACAAACCTCTAAGCCGAGATAGGCAAATCTATGTATAGAACAAATCTATTAACTGTGGGGTTGTAGCCTTGTAGGGGTCGTAAACTACCTACTGAAGCTACAGGGATTGGGTCGGGTAGGTCAAGAACCAGAGAAGATAAAGCAATTTTTATTTAGAGATTAACTTAGAGGTTTGAACATATTTATAGATGAATGAGTACCTACGTAAACAAACAGAAAATGTTCCAAAAATTAGTCTATTTTCAAAAATAGTTTGTTACCTTTTGTAAACAACAGACGCCGGTCCAAAACGTAAACACTCAACACAGCACTAATATCACAACACTTTTCAACTTGTAGGAAAGGAATAATTAAAACTGTTTGAACGTTTGTTTTGCTCGCGGTTGTCAGCCGTGTCCTTGAGTGGGCGACGCCATGTTGTTTCGGGAGCGGGCGCGTGGCGACTGCGGCTGCGCGCAGCCCCTGCCGGCCGGCGCATGCGCGGTGCGTCACGCACCCCTCGCGCGCCGCGCGGCCTTCCTTGTTCCACGTGCAGTATACGCAAAAAAATCAGGACTTTTTTATTAACCGACGGACGACTTGATAAATAAAGAGGAGGTTCTCATCTCGTCACGTTCGTACTTGGGTTTTTTTTGTTTGAACGCATTTACCCCGCCAATTACAATTTAATAAAAAGTCACCCAACTTTTTTTTATGGTTCAATAAAGCTGGACTAGACTAGAGTCCATAGAAATGGTAGTAGGTAGAACTGACTTCTGTTTACTTTCAAACGTAGATACCTACCTACGTCCCTTATAGTGGGTTTCTGAATGATTAAGACGGCAAACAGCAGCAGAATTTTAATGTGTTTCTAATACCTATCTGTTTTATTTAAATCATAGGTGTGGAACTCCCTGTGCTCGACCCCGACTTGCACTTGACCGGTATATTTATTAGGTAGGGACGGAAACTGTCAACCAATTTAATTCCTAAGATCAGCTTAGTCATTCATAACTCATAATCATAATATCCCTTACTTTAAAAAATCAAAGCCTTGTTTAATTAATAATTATACACAGGATTTTTTAATAGGAAGAATGGTTTTGTCCAATGCATTTGATCGCAAAACCTAAGTGATAAATAGGTACACAATACAGTTAATCGCAAAAAAAAATATATATTTAAGAAATAGGTACGTGGATTTTATTTTATATTGACCTCGAATGTACCTTTATTGCATAATGCATAGGTAGGTATCAACACAAACACTACGATCTGAGAATAAATGAATTAAACGTAGGTACATTATAAACGAATGAAAACAAAAGGCATTAATTATGCCTACCTATATGATAATGGCAAACATATCGTTTACAATCACGCTAAACGGTTCAATAACGTTTCCGATAATTTAATGAATTAAAGCACTACATTTTAATTTAACTATTTTACCATGCAATTTTTTTTTATGCACCTTGTTTTTGCTCGCGACTTCGTCCGCGTAGATTTCGAGTATAGTTATTCCCTCGAGTTTTTTTTCTCGAGTGCAAAATAGTCTTTGTGTTATTCCAGGGTACAAGCTATTTCCATTCCAAATTTTATCCAAATCCGTCGAGCCTAGGAAGGAGTAGGTACCTAACAAACCAACAAACACAAACAAACTTTCGCATTGTAGGACAGCAAGTGCTATACATACTAACTTAAAATAAAATCGTCTCTTAACACCAGTTTAATATGCAAATAATAATACCTACTTTTAATACAAGTAAGTAGGTACCTATGTTATAAGGTTATTATTAATGTGTTTTCTTTTATCCACCCCTTCACACAAACCCAACAAGCAACCTAAACAAATTAAATTACGACCCAAAAACGTCATTATTCAACCCGTACACAATAAACTTTTTTTTTGTTTTATCTGCGCGATGCGTTATACTGCAACGCCATTGTCGTCTGCCAGACGGGTGGCCCGGGAGACTCGGGGAGAGTCGCCCACTGGCCGCCCACGCCATATAATCTTAATCGGATTGCTAGGGTACTTGTACTATCATTTATTTTGTGCTACTCACACTCATAGGCAAAGACCTCTGTACTATAATGCCTATTGCCTAATGCTTATTGGTGAGCTAGCTAAAGTATCCCGCGCTCTCATTGTAACATTTGTAACGTAAAAGGCAACGTGACCACTTCGTCGACTCTTCGTCGACGAAACTCGCGATTTAATTCAATTATGTAGGTAGTTAGGTACTGACTAAAATGTTATAAATGGTATAATTATTACTGACACTACTGTGTTCCTGTGCTCTACCGGGTTCACCATTTAATAATTAATTCGTTTACAAATTTAGAGGCATATGTTTAAGAAGAATCACCTTTCAGAATTCAAAGGAAACGTTATAATTTTTTGTTAATTAGATCTCTGAAAGCTAGAAATAAGTTGAAGTAAAAGAAAGTAATATTATACCTATTTTATAGCTAAATATATAACATTATAAGTAAGTTTACAAAAATATTTATTTGAGCTCGCCTTTACTCAACACGTTAGCAATCCTGTTACTAAATGTAAAGCTTCGGCTAGGCGCTTTGAAGCCTTTTTAATCTAACCTTTGCTTACGTGTCACTCTAAAATACACCTAAACAGATAAACATAAAGATTGTTACGTACGCAAGTAAAAAGTTTGTAAAAGTATCTCGTTGAAGCAGTGATTTTAACACAGATAGAACCGTATACAACTTATGCAGTCGTAATAATGACGACCAGTCATGAAAACTTACATATTGCTTTTACAGGATTCCGTAGGCAGATGGCAAAAACGGAACCCTCATCATTAACCTTATGCCCCCTAGTCACGATGCATTCGGCAAACATTACTGTAATCGAAAATGTATAAGAATTAGAATTCATTTAAGCTTCCAGACGGTGGCGAGACGTGAGCTTATGTAATATTAATATCAATCTTAATAATAAAAATCGTTTAGCGTAGCATCTTGAGCATCTTATGTCTAGGGCCCCTTGTCTGTTTCCCCGCGTTAGGTACATCCTTAATAGTCATTATAGGTACCTATAGTAGAATAAATCTTTAAAAAAGATATCGAGGATTCATTTCTTTTATAGGGTTCCATAGCCAATTGGAAAAAACGGACCCCTTTAATTTCGTTATGTCTGTCTGAATCTTTGTCTGTTCGTATGTAATAACTATTTGAATGTTCAAGGCACATCAGTCACATCACACACTTGATAATAGGGAATATGAAATGCATGGCAAACATATCGTTATAACTTATAACACTTAAACTTATGGCAAATGATTACTTTTATATAAGTCGTTATCGAATACATTTAAAATTATGGCAAATGGCATTCGGGCAAATGAGATTATTGCATATGCAACGAAAGAGAACCGAAAAACCACAAATGACTAAAACCAGCAAAGTGTGATTCGGGTGGTACGGAACCCTCTGTGCGTGATTCCGACTCGCACTTGACCGATTCTAAGCAGCTAGCACGTAAAGCTGGGTCCACACTTGTGACATGACGACGGACCGGACTACGTTAAATGTTGACGATCTAGGTGTCAGCAGACACGGTCACAAACCATGTACGATGAAATGTTACAAGTGTAGACGTATGGTGTCGAGTCGAACAAGACTGCGTGGCATGGCATCGCATCGCTACAAGAGGGGGCGAGGTGCGGGCGGGGGACGTACCGCGACCGGGACACGTCTCGACGTGATCCACTCTTACCCCGTGTCTATCTGTCTTCGTACTTCTACGCGAGTCATAAATGCAAGTGTGGACGTCTCCTGGTCACGCGGACAATAGCGAACATGCTTTGAAAAAACCGACACTCGATGGATCGGCTCGTAACACGTGGCTTAGATGGGTGACAGCACACTCACCAGCATCCAAACTGGGCCCGGCTAGTAGATCGTAACTCCATACACCGTTTATGCTGTGTTCAGCAGTTTATGCTGTGTTCAGCAGTTCGGAATGGATTGAACCGTGCAGCGTGTGACAATTATTCGCGTAACAAAAACACGTCCACATTACGGTACTGACATGTGTTTATGATACGGTCACAGAGTACTTTTTTATATACTAGGATACAGTCACGGGATAATGTCCGGTAAATTGGCAAATGTGGACTCGCCTTAACGATACGATGCGAGAGCCAGCGCGTTGTTAAAAAAGGTGGATCCCTGAAGGCCGTATTACAAATTCTTACAACTAACAAGTACTAGGCAACGAAAGGGACAGAGCCATGTGACTGACATCACTGTGTACGTTTCGCAAATGCAAAATATATAATTATATATATAATTCAAAATAATATATATATTATATATATTTACGGTGGTTCGCGCCCTTCTCGCGCTATAGAGCAGTTTTTTTCTCAGTACCTACGTACCTAGGTAGGTTTGAAAAGACTAGTCTTTGATTTGCATAACACTGACATTTCGAAAAAGTCAGAAACAAAACAGATTAAATTGAACAATGACTATGAATTCAAAAATAAGCAAGTTGCGTTGTGATAATTGTGGGCTGCGCGTTCAACGTTTGATGAGATTTCAAGTTATCAAAATTTGAACTCCACTTGCAAAACATTATTTTATTCGAATGGTCAGGAGTCCAGGTGGGTACCTAACTGCCTCATTGAAACGTCGTATCTTCATCAGCATCAATAATTGTTCGATAAGGGCGATAACGTTTCTCATCGCCTAAATCCGTTCGAAGATTTTTAAATATGTTGTAGTTATTATAAAGAACTTGGTCTGTACGTTTCTGTTTTTTTTTTAAATTGTTTAATTCTTAGAAATATTTTCTTGGAAAGGAGAACGTATAAAAATACTTTCATCACATCTACAACGTATTAAAAAGTCGGACAAATCGGACTAGGTTTAAGGGGAGAGAAACTTTATCGCACTTTGTATAGAAATTTTTAGCTTCATAATTCTTAAAAGCGCCCGCCGTACTAGATAAAAGGATAAAACTTTTGTTAGCAATAATTGACAACAAAAATAAAGTTTAATGCTGAAACGGCGTCAAACCTCAACCTCAAACAGCGCAGACCTAAATTGACAGTTACTTTGACACACGTCAAAAAAAACCAAAACACGTCGGCTCGAGGTTTTCAGCATTTCAGCTAGGATTCAATTCACCAATAATTTGTAAAGAATGCCAGATCCCGACTCAAAGAAAAGCCAGTAAGTATGCGCAATATATATTTTGGGTCTGCATCGATAATTGATAGCTTTTCGTGTAGAGAAGCGTAGCCTTCGTACGATAATCTTGTTTTTGTATAATTAAACCTGCAATTTATTGTAAAGATTGTTAAAAGGATTTCAAGATATTAATAGAACATAATTATAACTTAAAAGAAAATTCATTTGTAACTGGCTCTAGTTGTTAAAAACTGATGCTTTCAATGTTTATCCACAGACACAAGAAAGGTAAACATGAGGGAAAAGAGCAACGAAAACCTCGTCAACAGCGAAATCAGCCTACTGAAAAGAGACCCGAAAAGAAAACTGATGATCCTAAAGGTAATAACAACTATTGACATTAATATCCCTTAACCCTTTTTAGGCCTGCCCAAAAAAACGAGCTTTTTTGATAAGAGAAGTACAAAAACGTGTTCTTAAAATAGTTACAAACCATACCATAACCATGATGATTTGATAAAACATTAGTGAACCATTTACTATTTGGGGCACTATGAAGCAGAAGGTTTATAGAGTTCCCATTCACTCTGAAGAGGATTTGCGGGACAGGATTGTTGACTGTGCCAATTACATAAAAAATAACCGAGACATGATTCGTCGAGGTACTAAACCAATAATAGTGCGTGCAGGACTGTGTTTGCAAGAGCCAGGTGGTCATTTCAAGCATTTAATGCATTAAATTTAGTTAATAATGTAAATAAGTTACGTATAGTTTGGTTTGTAGGTAATGTAAATTTTGTCTCTCATTTTTCCAGACCACTTGTCCATAAACCTTAATTTACGAGTAAGTGTCTCTCCCTGAGCGATAACATAAAATTAGCAACACATACTAAACGACACAATATCTTAGACAGCTCATTAAAAAAACTTTTTTTAAATTAAAGACAATGAGTTAAGAAATTATTATAACTAATAATAACATGAGGTAATGTGGGCATATTTTTAAGCAATTTTAGGAATTATCAGGAATTTACAGTAAATAAACACATTTTTTTAATACAAACCTGTTCATTTTTATTATAGGCGTATTTTTTGTTGTTCTTATTAAGTACCTGTTTGACACAGGTAATGTTCTGGGATAAAAAAACTGTTTATTTGATCTGAATAGACCTCATATGAGGCGAGATATTTTACTTTGTTCCAATAGAGTACAAAGCAAAAAATGCTTTTTTTTTAAACTAAAAAAAAGGTATGACACTAATTTATTTTATTTTTGTCTGTGAAATTGCATCTACTTTCATCCCTATTCGTTTGTAAACTTTATCCAGGGACACCCTGTATAAACTTTCCACTTGAATCACTCTATTGCTGAAAACTGTATTAAAATCCGTTGGGTAGTTTAAAAGATCTAAGCGAACTGACAGCGGAAGCGACTTCATTTTATACTATGTAAAGTTAACACATTTAACACCAAAAATTCATAGAAAAATAAATATAAATGAATAATCAAAAGACTTGAGGGCTGCAATTTCAACCATTCAAAACAATTTAAAAATTAATGTTGCTATAATAAATATCAACTTTCCAACAAACTCCTCAACTGCTTAGGCTAGGCCTACAGGTGTATTTGAGGGCTATGTAGCCGTTTCCTATGCCAATTGGCGGATCTTTAGATTCTGATTTGTATTCTTGTAATAATTTTTGAAGGATAAACTTGATCTGTCTGCCTGTTCATAGCCCATTGTAATCTGGATAAATCACAGTTACAGCTCCTGAAAAGGCTGCTTATGAAGAGCCAGGACCGGAATTCTACAAAGGTCTGAAGAGGGAAACTGATGAAATCCTCAAAATAACCGAGGAGGCTAATTCTAAGTACAAGAAAAAAGAGATACAAAGCAACTGGGCCAAGTATGAGGTCCCGATTGAGAGCTATGATGAGGTCGAAGAGCACGAGAACATGGGTGCTGACTATGAGGTAATCAGAGATTATAAATATAATGTAGGTAGATATACCCAGCTAAACAAGCCTGTCAAGTGTGAGTTGAACTGGTACACTGACTGTTACGTATCGCCGTACAGGAAGGTCGAATTTTTATTCCCACAAGTTCTTTCCGTTAAGGAAAAACATTTGCAGTATTCAAAATATTATTACTTTCTACATTTATAAGAAATCGACTGTCTATAAAAAAACATATATATTGAAATCGAAATTAAAGAATTTAATTTGTTGATGGAAACTTTAATTTTGATATAAAGTTTTTGTACGCGTAATTTATTTATTGCACTGGTACCATTGATCCGATACCTTACTTCACTCGCTTCGCTTCACCATTCGTGCTCCCGTCGTAATCTCTTTCCAGTGACTCATTTATGTGATTTTAATTTCAATTATATCTCAAATTTATTTTTACGGTACGAGCGAAATGATAACTTAATATTATATTTCTTGCTGGCCCAAACTTTGAGATCCCCTGAAATGTCACTTTGACAGTGACGTAACTTTGTTTACTTTTTTTCTGTGGGAATAAAAATCCGATCTTAGGTATTATCATATCCCAGTATGAATTCGATTTCGAATCGAATCTGCGCGAGCTCAACTCACACTTGACCATTGTTTTGTATTTGTGGTTTTTGTTTAAAGTGTGTTACATAATCATACCAAATTTGACGCTTGTATGTTTTACCATTAGTAGGCTACATTTTTTTTGTATGGGACCATATTCAATATTTTAATTCCTTGAAAATACATTTTTAAATCTGCCGTAATAACACATAAATAGAAAATATCAACCTGTTATCTATTACAGTTGAAAAGATAAGCTCTTTAAAGTGCCGATGGACGGACAGCATAGGCATATTAATAGGGTCCCGCTGCTCCTTTAAGGTACGAAACCCTTGTAACCTTTTTTGCCAAGCTAGACTTAATAATAATAAGGCTTACTCATTATTAATTTAAAGTTGAGCTGATAGATTACGAAATTATATTTTCTACATTATTTCTTAGCAGTTTAAATTTAAATAAATTAGAGAAAACAGTGCCCCTTTGTCTTTTACAGAAACTCATAGAAGCCCCTCTATCAATAGGTGGCCATTTCCAGTTCAAACATGAGAAATCCTGGGACATATCCACAGCTCCATCCTTGTATGACAAATACTTTGATATCAATATGAATGACCTGGCCACAGCTCTTTGCACAATACCGTTTTATGAAAGAAATAGCATAGACAAAAGTATTTTTTCAGAAACTGATATGCAGAATATGGATCATAGGACAACAAGATACAAACATAAATACTATAAGATAGCTACAGCGGAATCTGAGCTGCAAGACAAACTGATAAAGAATTTGAAAGATGATTATGCTAAAACGGAAGATGAAGCACAAGATAGTGATAACTCTGAACCTGAAGTTGAAGATAAGAGACAAGTGGATGATATGAGTTTTGACAATGCAGAACCTTATAAGCCAGAAGTGTTACCTGAAATTCAAAATGAAGTAGAAATAGTATTTACAAGGCCCCAAGATGGAGTAGCAGAAGCAATAGGAAAACAATCTAAACTTAAACTAGTGGAAGATATTGATAATATTGATGATATAATTCTTGGACCTACCAAAAGTTTTGTTCCTACTATAGATTCTGAAGTCATTGAAGTTCAAACAGTTCTTGAAAACAATGTTCCTGACAAAGGTAAGATATTAATTACTTATAGTATGATTGAAATAGCCAGTAATCATCATTCTTTTGGAATTACCCGCGCTTGCTCTTGTTTTCACCCCCAATCAAAAAAGGGTGTGACAGATGCATTAAGACTACGCCTTGCGCAGTGGCGCCCTCATTTCATTGTAATATTATTGTGTTTTCTAATAAATCATAGTCCTCAGGGTTGATAACGCATTCGCAGTGTTAGGATTGCATTGCAGTCTTGTCACTGCGAATGTCAATGGGTCACAGTTTCCACTTACCATCAGGTGATCTGTGTGCTCGCTTGTCTTCTCTATGGAGCTTCAATAAAAGCCGATTCATGTAACAAACAGTTGAGAAAAATAATTTTTTGAATAGCTATAAAAATAACCAAGATTTAAATCAAATCAAATCAAATCAAATCATTTATTCTGTAAGTAGGCCCTGTAGGCACTTTTACAAGTCTGAGTCTACCAGCGCTTCCAAAGAGACCACTGTTGAGAAGAAGCGCCGCAAGAAACTCAACAGTAAGCCGTTTTTTAAAAATAAATCACTTATTACAATACTAAACTTAAGCTACATAATTTAAATGTCATAGGGATGTACAGGTCCCAGTAGTAATAATAATTAAATACATCAAAATGTCAGATTAAAATAAATAATACAATTTCGGAGATGTAAACAGGCTCCAGGTAATATAGGGTGAATCTACCAGCGCTTCGGACGAGACCATCATTGCGGAGAAGAAGCGCGAAACTAAGTTACATTAAGTAAAGTAAGTTACATTAGGTAATAAAGTAATAAATAATAATTTCTTAAAACTACCAAAAATAAAATCATTACAAATGTAAGGTCAATAAACCTTAAATAAAAACAAACAAACAATAAAACACTATGAGAACAACACGACGAGGTCTCTACGTCAAAAGCCATAACTAGAATAATTTATTTAACAAAAAGTCCTTGCAAACGTGAACAGACCGAACCCCACAAACAGCACCCGTTCACGAGTATGACGCGTATCTCAGCCATCGCCTCTCTCAACCATATGTTCGGGAAAGTGGCGACCCGATCAACGAGGAAAAGGAGTTTATATGGCCGACGTGTGAAGTGACGTCACACGGCGTATCGGATGTCTAATCAGCAGTTTAAAATGCTTGTATCATCCGTGTTTCTTGGCCGATTTTAATTTTAATTTCACTTTTGGGTTATCTCTTTTACGGTAATTTCATACTTTGTTGAGAAATGCGATTTAAAAGACCCATGCATATTCTTTACTGTGTTTTCTTTGCCCTGCCTAGGGCATCCTCCCGGGAAATTCCGGTACTTTCATAGTGTCTAAAGAACCGGTACTAAAGATTACACCCCGGTTCTCCCGGTTCTTTCCAAGAACACCAAAAAAATATCGTGGCGCGTATCACAATTCACACCTCAGCAACGACGCCGGCACAAGCGGCAACATAGCATCAACATACATCATGTGGCATATTTGCAATAAATGATCTCTAGATTTAACAAAACACTTCCTACTCGTAGTAGGTTTATTACTTTTAAAATACGTTTTTGTTGAAGAAAATATGCATGATTTTATTGCATATTTATAAAAAATTAAGTTTTACAAATTTTTTTAATAATTTTATTTCTCAAATGTTCATGGGAACTAATAATTTGAAGTAAAAAAAAAGAACCGGGAAACCCGGGAATCCCGGTACCGTCCCCGTCTAGAACCGGGAAATGGAATTCTCGGAACCGGGCCCGGTACTGCATGCCCTACCCTGCCCAAGCCGATGATGGATCGATTTCAATTAGTTGATAAACTCTTAAATTTATTCCAGCTGTCCCTGCCTCTGCTGAATCTAAGAAGAATCCAGTTATTGAATCTCCAGAGGACCTTGAAAAATGGTTAGACGACTTCTTAGAAGGATAATCTATGCGGTGTACAGTGGAGTATTCAAATGTGTATACACTTTTTCACCTTATTCCATCGAAATGAGATATACAATTTAAGTATACAATACATATCTTTGTAATCTCTCATGCAAAACATGTAATTATATTTATAGAGATTTACATTGACTTTTGATTTGGGCGATAACAAATGCATATTTTTAATTTAAAGCTTTATCTACCTTTATAGTGTTTGTAATCCACGAAGGCACACAAATCCCTCATTCTAATTTGTGTTTTCCTATCTAGCTTCTAAATCGTTTTCACATTATTTGCGTTATGGAATCTCTTATTCACTTTACAGTAACAGGTTCACAAGTTTAAAAGTATATTTTTTAGGGTTCCGTATCCAAAGGTTAAACGGGACCCTATTACTAAGACTCCACTGTCCGTCCGTCTGTCACCAGGCTGTATCTTAATCCCATTCAACAAACGCGATTTTTTTACCGTTTATTGCTTATTTTGTATACCTAGATAATGGTACGGAACCCTTCGTGCGAGATCCGACTCGCACTTGCTTCTACAACGTAAGTATGTATATGTATGTAAGTAAACACTTTATTGTACAAAAGAAAAAACATAACAATACAATTAATATAAAAATATGTACAAAGGCGAACTTATCCCTTTAAGGGACCTCTTCCAGCTAACCCTTGAGAGATTGAGAAGAGTGAAAGGTGGTGCAACGAGTAAACAAGTGTACAAGAAGAAGAATATAACACATTTACATAGTAACCAATAAAACTTATACATATAAACTTTAATAAAACTTATAACGTTTAATAATACGATAGCGAATAGAAGTAAGATCGGATGGGAAATAGCGATAGGTAACTTGGAAATTAATGTCATTAATTAGTTTGCTATTCATAGTGTTTCATGTGTAATTTTTTTCATCTTTTTCGGTGGCCTAGTGGCTCAGGGGGTCGACTCGTGATCGTAAGGTATTGAGTTCGAACCCCCGCGGTCACCATGTACAGTCACGAGATGTAATTTGGTACTCACCATGGGGCCAAAGTCAAACTGATATTCTACAACAATAAGGTTGAGTTTCCTAAAAGTTACAAATGACTTGACATCTCTAATGACATTGACGACTTCAAGCATATTTTTTCTTGAAATGGGTCCCAAATTAACGCTCGCGACCGTTTTTTTGGGTTACTATCAAAATTCCGTTTTCGCCAAAGGACCATTTCAGCTAGATGACATGACAGTAAAATACATTGTCAGCAAAGAGTCAATTCAGCTGAATGACGTGAAAGTAGAATACTCGGTCAGCAAAGTGTCAACTTAGTAGGGCGCCTCAGAATTAAAATGAGCAAATAGCTAAACGTTTGGAAATATAAATGGTCCGTATGATTAAAATTCCTAATTAGCCGAAAGTAAAATTAGTCAATTGACATGAAAACAGAACGGCTTAGTAGCAAAACGTCTGGAAATACTAGTAGTCCGTAAAATTTGAAAACCTATTTCGTCAAAAGTAAAATTAGTTGATTGTCATGACCACAGAACGAGTTAGTGGCAATACCTAATTCGTCGAAAGTAAAATTAGTTAAATTTAATTATGAAGTGTCATATCAATACGCCATTTTAAGATCCAGACGTTTTGCTAACGGGCCGTTTGGCGATCATGTCTATTTAGTAATTGAGACATTTTGAGATACAAACGTTTCGCTACCGGGCCATTTAGCGTTTATGTCTATTAAGTAATAAAGACATTCTAAGATATTCGCTACTAGGGTATTGTAAATTGTAACATTCTAAGATCCAGACGTTTTGCTAAAGATACATTTAGCATTCATGTCTATATAGCAACAAAGACATTACACAATCCACACGTTTGAGCTATATTGTCATTTGGCAAAAAGGGAATTTTGATAGCAACCAGTTTTTTTTAGTTCATTACCCGATTGCTCTTACTGTGAAGGAAAAAACATCGCGAGGAAACCTGCACATTCAACAGCTGAGTGTGTAAGAGGGTAATTGCATAAAATGCCAAAAGGGTCGAAGTGTATCCGAAAGGGCTCCTTTAAAATTCTGTTATTTTGGGAATGATAATAGTACTTACTTTTTGAAGTGAAAGCGTTTCACCATACCATACTATAACGCCACACCAACAGCATCATACAAGGACCTAGTACAAAACAATTTATAACCATGTCTTTCTAAACTATACTGCCCTCCTTAGAAAAAAGAGCGTATGTCTCATAGAACCTCATATTGTATTAGTGACCTTATTTCTCAATCACAATGCGTCCTTTTTATTTAGGAGGGCAATATACGCATCGCCGAGTTTCCTTCAATCCCCTAGGCTCCACCGACTCGATCCACTAGTGGAGCGAACAGCACTCGGGGAGTATGGGAACGTCCACTGGCCATCCATGGCATTCATCCATCTGACTCTTTCCCAGAAGTACCTACCAATTGATCACTTCCTTTTGTTTTATAAAGTTTAAAACAGTTGACGGAGCTCCTATTTCTGAGTGTTTTGACCCTCTGAAGAACTAGCATAACCTAAACCTATCGCATATTTATTAACATTTATGCGCTCAGTGGTGGATCCATTGAGACGGCGGCTCTCACTTTCGTCTTTACGAATGATGTAGGTAATAAATCCTCTTTTCCACTGCGTTTTTACCCATATTGCAATCGTATTGTTGTCAAAATAATAAGAGGTAGATACAGTAAAACAACCGATATGGCTTACCGATGTACCTGCGCAGATGTCATTTTTTCGAAGCGCGGGAACCAACCAGCGTAGCGTATTCTGTGCTATTATTGTTTATTATATTTGTGACGCCATTTTGTTTGCGCTTGCGTGTCATTCAGTCAGTTGTGAGATGGAAAAATAGATGCAATTTAATTTGCACCTTATAATTATTAGGTACAAGTCTGATCGTGGGTATTAATAGTGCTTTCGGAAATTATCGGAATCGTTGTTCGTGTCTGCGAGAACGAAGATTCACGACACGCCATATCGGATGTGTTCTACTGTATCCTAATGTTAACAATACGATTAGGTAAAATAGGGAAAAAACAAAGTGTCATTTTAGGGCCTGAGCGTTTCGCCGTGCTTGGCTGCTTGGTCTCTGCAATCAAAAGAAACACTTAAAATGGAGTATAGGTACGTAAATCTTCGGTCGATTGAAGGACGCCATAATACATCTTTGCCCTACACCTTTTTTGGCTAAGCGCAAGCCAGACACAAAAAAAACACCGTTGCCGGCGACTTTGCACCGCAAAAAAGTTCTTGTATCTTAAAAATTGTAGTTTAAAATCACTGCCCCTTAAGGAAGACACTTATAACGGCGCGCCGTAATGCCGTACTATCCACTTAATTTTACGTTTTCTACGCACCGACAATTTGGGTTACAGGGCTGTACAAATGAATAATCTTAAAATATAGAAAATATAGACCGACAAAAGACAGATTCTATGTTCACGCTCCGGCAAAATCGACTTTATATGTAGGTATGGTGCTTCAGATAGGCTTGACATTTATTTAAAAATACTGATATACTTACATTTTCAAACATTACAAAAATCACGCACAAAACTAACAGAAAATGTAGGCATCTTGGCAGCAATATCCGGATGAGTAGGCATCTATACTAATATTATAAAGCTGAACTTGTTTGTTTGCTTGAACGCGCTAAAATTATTTTAGTGTTAGATAGCCCATTTATCGAGGAAGGCTAATTAATTATATAGGCTATTATATCATACTCACATAAACCGAAGCGAAGCGAGGGCGGGTCGCTAGTGCTGTATATAGCTGATAATTGCGAGTCATGTCGCTCCAATGCGGTCTTCATACTCGGCGTAACAAACATCTCCGCGCGGCTATCCCTTTTCCTATTGGTAAAGGGGGTGATCTATTGGAGAGGTAAACGGTTTTATGATTTACACTGTAGGCTGTCTCCTGGCTCCTATGGATCGCAAATTCCATATTTTCACAAAAAAATACATATCTGAAACTATAGAAGCTATCTTGAAATTTGGCCCAGGTGTAAAACTCTTGCCCGCATCTGTTTTTAGTAAAAAGAATATAAAATTATTTTTCTAATGATTTGAAGTGATCTAGAATGGGTGGTAGAAAAATTAAAGTGATTATAGCAAACAGGGTGTGTTACGAGTCATATGATAATGTCATAATGTCTTCTGAAAGGGCTCAATCTCCCAAAAATATTATATTTAAATTTTCCGTGACGCACTTTTTAATTTATAGCCAAAAATGTAAAAAAAATACGCAGCGGCATGGGTTCGCAAACCGCCTGTTTCCCACTAAATCGTACATCTGGTGAGTCAAGCAATCAATCCATCAATCCAGCCGTCAGCAGTTTCTTCCGCCGCTTCTGTTGACGCCTGGTTGGTGGTATGTGCGAAAACCTATGCTGCTACTACGCTATGCATGCATTTTAGCTAGGGATATGCCAAACATGGCGTGCGAGGCAGGTGAAAAACGCCGCGAACTGTGGCGGGCTAAGGGCTAAAAATCAAACAAAGCAAACCAGTTATTTTAAGCATTTTATTTCAGTACTTTAGGGTGTAAGATTATACTTAGTTGTTTGTTTTACTCCGTGAATGATCCAGTAACCTGAAACTAAAACTTAAGCTGAGTCTCCTCAGTAAATTGTGTTAAACAAACAATTAATCGCGGCTTACGACTTGTCAAACCGTTTACAATTTGATTTTAAAGCTTTGGGTCAGCTGTCGATTAAAAATGTTTCGGTAAGTACCTATTTTACTTACCCAAGTCAGGCAGTCCATGATTTTCATGACATTCTTGCATAATCATTAACTTATTTAACATAATCTTTTAAGCATATTACAAAATCATAACCGCGTATTTTAAAATATAAATCGATGAAACT
Source organism: Acleris laterana (assembly GCA_963966035.1). Lineage (NCBI taxonomy): Eukaryota > Metazoa > Arthropoda > Insecta > Lepidoptera > Tortricidae > Acleris > Acleris laterana. The sequence goes on from OZ014452.1 coordinate 13,455,551, forward strand.
AACAATCGAAATATGGGGCAAACTATAAACTTGTGACCTGACTAAATTAATGCTTTAACAAATCGGTTGAACCAAAACCAACTCGGTCCGATTTTATAGTTCCTTAAACCTAGTTTAAAAACTAATATCGGTAATTAGTATAGTTATGATAGGGCTGGTTGTCGTAGTTCGGGGGGTTGCGTCTTATGTACTGGTTGGCGGGCGGAATCGGGTCGGTCTGCTTCAGGGTCTTGGCGCGCAACGCCAGCTGCGACACCAGCTGCGCCGACGTCAGGTGCGCGATGGACACGGGCGCGCCGTCCGCGATGCCGCCGCTCGGCGCGAACACCGCCCGGGAATTCATGAGATCCTGCTCCACGACCTGCGTGTGCACGGTGCTGGTGAAATGTTCAGGCTCCACGGCAGTGCTGCACTCAACCACCTTCACGGACTCACGAACTTCACACACGTCACAATACGGCTTGCTGGTCTGCACCGCTGCATCCTTCGTGACCTTCGGCAGTTTCTTCTTAGGTCTGGAGACGAACTTATCTAGACCTAGCGTGCTAATGATGCTGTCGACGAGCTGCTTGTTCTGCTGCGCCGTCGCCGACCCGCTGGCCTTGGTGAAGTGGAACTCGACCGCGCCCTGCCGCTTCAGTGGAGAGCTGTACCTCGGCGCCAAAGACTTCGGCTCCGCACCCACCATGTCGGTATTCATCATCAAACGGTTTGGGAGACCCAACTTCCCCAATTTGCTCAACGCTTGGTTACACCGACTCAACACTGTAAACACAAAACGGTCGCTAGTTTCACTTTCCGGCGGAATTAAAACAAACATGCGAGTTCCGCGTTTGGCAATATTCATGTGAAATTCGATTCGAAAAAAGTGACGACTCGCAGGCTGCAACACCGGCCAGCAATACATCCGTGAACTTTTTTGGTAGGTAAGCAATATTTTTACAATCATACAAATATTACAACGAAAACAAGAAAAGCACATCATTCATATATTAATTTTACCATTTATATTATAATTTTTACACTTATCTCTAGAGCAGTCTTGAGGCACTCAGCATCAAACTAAATACAGTTTAAAGCACAAATTAAACAGAAATACCCACCCATCACTCTTGTGTTAATGTCCAAAGGGCTGCTGACTGTAACAAATATAATAATACATATTTAACATGAATATCACTACCCAAAAATTTTAGGATATTTTTAACTAGGTACTCTAACTACTTACATAAAAACTTACCTTTTGTAGGAGCCAGCTTTAGATAGTCTTCTTGAGAAATCTTCCCTTCTGCAACTAACTGAAACATTAAAAGACAATATTCATATGTTCAAGGCCTAGTCAAATTAATAAGTATAATTCACACTGAATGCAGTCTAGCTTAGTTTGAACTCAGTGTAAAAAATAAACAGTAAAATAAAATATTTACTTGTGCCAGTGCATCATACGGCTTTGTTACATCATTAGCAGGGTTTGGGATGGCTAGTTGTGTCTTTTCAAGAGGGACAAGAGGACCAGACTGTGGAGCGGGAACCATTGCTGGAACTGGCACCGTGTTCATTGCAACAGAAGGGTTCATAGGGTTCATGGGAGGCATAGGGTTCAAGGGCGGAGCTGGCACTGGCTGAGGCACCGGTGCAGGACCAGCATAAGGCATGGGCGGCATAATAGCATGTGTTGGTACAGGCTGGCCCACATTATAGTCATAAGGTCCAGAGTAACCTGGACCAGGGTAGTCAGGTCCTTGAGGAAAAGGATACCCCGATATGTCTCCCGAAAATTGGGATTGAGCATATTGTTGCTCCGGGACGCTATAGTGTTGACTAGGATATTCGAGTAGGGACTCTTTCGGGTACAGAAAACTGTCTCGTTTGGTTGGAGATCTGGAACGAGAGCGTGAGCGTGAGCGCGAACGCCGCGCGTAGCGTCGCGGCGGGGGCGAGCGCGAGGTGCGGCGCCGGGGACTACGGCGTTGCGGGCTGTATCTCTGAGGTGCCCGGTGATAAAACTTGTTGAATGGAGATCTTCGCATACGCGGACTGCGCCGGGGGCTGCGGCGCGGTGACCGGCGGGGACTGCGCCGCGGGCTCCGGCGAGGACTGCGTCGCAGTATCGGACGAGGACTTCTCCGCTGGTATTGATGTCTTACAGGCGACCGATGATGATCCTTAGTTCTTGAACGCTTTTTCTGTGGTTCTTCGACTGCTGCTGAAGTTCTTGCGGTATTGTTGTCAAAGAAGTCGTCAAGTTCAGTGCCTGGTGGTTTCAAATCGTCTGTGGCGTCCAGACTCTTAGCGAGGTACTCCTTGACCTTAACCTCCTTGTCGCGCTTGATGGCTTCCTTAGTTTTGCTAGGGTCGCGGCGGCTGCCGGGGCGGATGTACTCGTCGAGGTGGTCGTGGCAGCGCTCTTCGCTGAGGCGGTCGGGGCGTCGCTCGTGACGGTCGGGGCGGCGCTCTTCGTTATGCCGATCAGGGCGGCGGTCTTCGTTGCACCGGACAGTGCGGTGCTCCTCGCTGACGCGGCCGAGACGACGCTCCTCACTGAGGGGGCCGGGACGACGCTCCACGCTGAGGCGGTCCCACTCGCACTCCCTGTAGCGATCGCGGTGCGGCTGCTCCTCGCGTCCATCGATCAGCTCGCGCAGATCCTTCACGCTGTCCAAAGTCTCGGCGTCTATACGCGGCGGTCGCCGTTTCTTGTCTCCATCGTCCCAACTATCGATGACATGCAGGCCTTCCATGAACTCATCCTTGGTGAAATCGTCGAAAAAATCACTAGCAACATCTTCCGTGTCCGAAACACTATCCTTCTTATCCTCCGTCTCAGCCATCTAGCGTTAAAAAGCTGTGAGTTGAATACCTTTAAGGCTAAATCTTACACGATTGGTGAGGTTAAATATACGCAGCTTTTGTACTAACAAACACAAAACTAAAATTTAATTTAAAACAAATTTATTGCTACAAAAATCAAAGGCACATTCAATTACTAATGGAGATAATATAAAATTGATTTTCCGTAGGTTAAATAACAACGCTTTTGACATTTAAAAAGAACACACAAGCAAAGCAAGTCTCATTTGACTCGTTTCATTTGCATTCTTTTTTTTATACATATACAGATTATAAAATATGTGATAGTTAAGTCTGTGTCACCGTGTCTTTTATTAAGATTTATGATCGTTAAGCTTGACCAATGTGCTTGGCTGCGTGCTCGTCTTCCTTCTCTAATCTAATTCAATAAAAGAAAGTAGCTTCGCTGAATATTATCTTAATTCCGGATATTAAACGCACCACAACTCTATTGTCTATGTACATAGTAGATAGCCTATGTGATGTGACACTAGGCATTAGACTTGTGGTACTATACTTCATACTTCTGTCGTCTGACGAATCTGTGGTCTGACGTGCGTGCTTCTGACGTGCTTCTGACAGTATATAGTGACAGTTTAAAATTGCGGAATGCGTCGCGCGCTGTGTTTGCCGGGAATTTTCTGTTATTTCATGTTATATGGATAACTAAAGTATTCTAAAATGGATATAGAGTGCACACAAAGGCTTGAAAGTACCCAGGAGCTTTATAACACGCAAACTGAGAAGACTGACTCTGAACAAGTAATTATTTTGTTGACTTACACCATACTATCTCTGTGGCGTCGTTGCCTTTTTTATAGTGTTTTTATTCACACGGAGATGTGATTATGGGCCTTAAATTTTATTCAAGTAAAGTTTAATTATTTTAACTCAGAATGTAGCAAGAGCGAACAGTATACACCGTGTTTTTTTTGATTTACGATAACTTTAAGGGAACGTTCTTTAGGTCAAATACAGTTAATTTCCCAAAGACAGACAAATGATAACTCTTACGGTTTTAAAGATATTTAATTTTTAAATTTAATCAGTTAATCACGTTGAACTAGTATAAAAGGCTCTTAATTGATAACAACAATTTTCTTTTAATTCTTATGAGTAAAGAGTTTCCAATTGTTAGGTTTGTATACGCGTCCATGGAATTAGTAAGTACTAACGTACATCTGGAAGGTGCACTACACCGATAACGCGAGCCGAAAGAAATGTACTAAAGCTTACTGCGTCCCTTTCTAAAGGTGACCATATTTGAATGGCAATTTACGGACAAATTAATTTTACAAGCCGGTGGGGCAGTAAACGAAACAATATTTACTTATTCAACTGTTACTCTTATTCTTACTTATTCAACTTACTCCCAAATCGATATCTGTGGATCTTTGGATCTGTGTGGTCTCCGATAACTAATCCGTTGACAAATTGAGGAACAGTAGCCGCCATCTTGAACTTTTTAGTTATTCAACTGATTGTCTCCAAAATCGATATCTGGGCATCTGTGACCACACCGATGCCCAGATATCGATTTTGGAGACGTCAACCGTCAATGAATCCGTGGACAGACTGAGAAAAAGTAGCTGCCGTCTTGAACTTCTTAATAAGAGCAGGTAGAAACAAAAACAAGCATTGAAAGCTTTCAAACAAAATCTAGTATTAAGTTGTCATTCAAGTGTCAATTTCGAATTATAGGAGACCACACGGAATACACAGATCCCCAGATCCACATACAGGTACATTTCTTTCGGCTCGCGTTATCGGTGGAATGCACCTTCCAGATGTACGTTATTATATTACTTACTAATTCCATGGTTACGCCAACATTGACGTATTATTTGACACTCACTATTAGTTAACTCTAAAGGCCCTTTTAGAATGATGAAAGATATAACATTCAATAACTTTGTTCTAAACAGCAAAAAAATTTTTTTTTTGCAATATTAAAAAGTCTAATTTACCAATTAGTTTTTATGGATATACCTAGTAATATGCCGAAGTTATCGTAAATCAAAAAAAACACGGTGTATACTTTATATGCCTTGAAAAAAAAGTTGAATTCCAACGTTGTAGTTAATTAAACTTTGTGTTACAGATCGGATACTTGGGAATTTGCGGTAAAAAGTATTCTGTTAAGAGAGGTCCAAACAAGGTCGGCCGAGATCCAAAGACATGTGGCATTGTGTTAAATTTAAATGTAAGTATTCTTCCTTACTAATTTTGATTTGGTTGGTGGCAGACACTATTACCAGCTTCTTAATAGCTTTCGGCTGGCTATAGCTAGCTTGCACTCGCAACTGACTGTATAAGTATTGGTCATACAAAAGAAACGAAGATTGCCAGTAGCTATGAAGAAAATGGTAGCAATGGGAGGGAATAGGGATGGGGTAAACTAAAATATCAAAACCAAAATAAACAACGAAAAAATACCTTATTACCATTTTGTGTATGATTAGGAGAAAACACAAAAATTTATAAATATGGTCATTGATGTTTACTGAAGAGAAGAAAAATATGTGAATGTGTTACAAATAATCAAGCGAAACAAATAAATAATATTATTGATTATAGCGCTTGATTATTTTGCATCGTACATGCATAACTTGATGTGTGAATGTGGAAGAAGCAAAAGAGATTTGTCAGGATTGTAGCAGGTGGAAAAGGGGGACTCTGCTTACCCCTCATGGAATGTATGATTATTTTACCATAATGTACTTGTTGATTTTTGAAGTTGTTATTTACTTTTTCAGTCAATATCCAGGCAACATGCTGTGATAAATATTATAAATCTGAATGAGTTTATGCTTATGGACTTGGATTCCGCCAATAAAACGAAAGTACAAGGAGTAAGTTAATAAAACCATAATGTAATAACAATAACCAAATCTTCTAAAATAGTTTATTACACAAAGAATTCCTATATTATGAATTTATGAAGTACCTAATCTGCTCCAATTGAGTTTATGCTTCTGTACACTTTTAAAAGATATTGACATCTGATACAGGTTGATTTGCAATCTTTCATTGGGTAATAGAGTATTGTGTTTTTTTTTATTTATTTTTTTGTTTTTAGAAATCTCTACAACCTTACATACCTCATCCACTCAAAAATGGAGACATGGTGCAGTTTGGAGATGTGTTTGGTGTTTTCAGACTTCTTGAGGAAGACGATGATTTGCCGATGACCCAGGCTCTTGATCTACCATGCACTCCAGCACCGGTGTGTAAACAAACATCAAGACTGGGAGTGCCATCAGTTTTGGTGCCAGAGTCTCCTGAAGTCAGTGACAAAGTAAGTTACATGCATTACAACTGAGGTCAGGTGGGGTTATTGACTGCGGTGTTATTGTTACTCTTCATACTAACACTAATGGTAATTTTAAATTAGTCTTTAGCCGAAATAGTTCAAAAACGTACAACTTTACATGTATTTTATCGGATATGTTTGTGTTTGTCTTATTTTATCAGTAATTAGCTTATTAATTAGCAATTGTTTTTTCAGGATGACTCCTTCATTATGCCCTCGCAACCCAAAAAATCCTCCGAGTTCAAGAGTCCATTTAACAAATTCATCAAGCCTTCAAACAAGACTATTGCTATACAACCAATAGGGTCCAAGAAGATAGACAATGCTTATTGGCAATCAGGAAAAAAGTCCGAGTCATTCAATTTCCAGTTAGATGATTCTGGTAGTTCCCTCAACGACTCAACAACATCTAATAATTCTGATAAAGTTATTGATGAAAGTATTGATAATATTCATGAAATGGAAACACAAGAGCCTGGTAAAGAAAATGAAAGTACTGATTCTATTTACACGGCAAGTACGCAGCGACCAGCCTCGCCTTCCATACATTGTATGGCAACACAGCAGTCTGGGCCTGATATATATGGTTTAGATACTCAACAGCCTGTAGATATCCATGCTCTAAATACGCAACATATTCCAGAAAATATTCATAACTGTGATACACAAGTTCCAACCAGTGAATGTTTGCCAGAAGTGTGCAAAATAGATGAACAGAAAGATGTTCAGTTGGATCTATTTACTGATAATAAAAAAAAAGATATTAGTATATTTAATGCGGAAACCCAAGTGTTTTCAGCAGAGAATGAAGCTGCATTGGCTGACTCAAAGGAACCTAAGCAGGAAAGTACAAATGATTCTGATGAAGAAATTTTATTTGGTGAAATTAGCACGCAATCATTTCATGATGACTTAGACTCACAACCGCTGTTACCTGTTGAAATATCTCCTAATATTGATAGAATAGAAAGAATACAAGTAAACTCAAAAAAAAACAAGCTGGACTGTGATAACTTAACAGATGAAGATTTCGACATTTTACCTACGCAAAAGATTACCACTAGCATAGACATGCTACCTACCCAAAATATTACAAACGCTATTAATATGCTACCTACTCAAAAAATAACGGACGATATTGATATTTTGCCTACACAAAAAATTACAAACGATGATGACGAACTTACCGATTGTGAAGATGATTTTGTTGATAATGTTCCTGTAAAGCCAAAAGGTAGCCCGGAAATTAATTTTGAAGATATGGCTACACAAGTGCTTGGGGATGATGAAATTGAAATGGAGTTGAATAAGAACAAAGATCAAACTGATGGTCCAGTAAAAGAAATTACTTTTGAAGACATGCCTACACAAGTAATAACAGATAATATTAAAGATGTCACTTTCGAAGATCTGCCTACTCAAGTAATAACCGAAGATGAAAATGATTGCGTCAAAGCATCTGATCAAGAAGTCTATTCAGAAGAAATGGTTAAAAGTCCTTTTAAAATTCCCTTGCCAACTCCTTTGAAATTAAAGAAAATTTCAAAACTGGCTCTAACTAAAGTATCAACACCTAGCCCTGTGAAAAGTGTAGACGATGATGATCCTAATTATTACGCAGCTACGCAAGATATATTCAATGACCTTTGCTCTCAGAAAGATCGGTCTTCTGAAACTGATAAGCAAAATTCATCAAAGCCAAATGAACTCTTAAATGACGATGAAATAGTGCCATGTTCAGTAGAAGACTATGAGGTGGGTGATTCATTTATGCATATAGACAATGAATTATCCCCAATTAAAAAGAAGACTATCGAGACTTCCGATCATAATGCCAAAGGACCAAATAATAAAAAAGCAGCTAATGCAAAATCGTCCATTACTTCAGAAAATGCCATCACTGTAAAAACACCTAAAACTCTTAAAATAATAAACACTGATCTTCCTGATAGTCAAGAAATTAAAACTAGTGTCACTCTGAAACATCAATCCTTCACTGAATCGTCCAGCGACTCTGAAGCGGAAGAAGTTTCAGATCAGGATTCAGGAATTACCTTCGGAAAGAAGAAAAGATCCAATGTTAAAGCCAAAACTAATCTTACCAAGAGGTTTGAAGAATTACCCACTAGAATTATCACGCGAGTCCGTAAACCTACTTATAAAGTACAAAATTCAGATGAATCTTCCAAGAAACAGTGCAAAACCATCTTATCAAACCCGTTTTTGATCGATAGCGAAGATAGTATAGATGCCGAAATCATAACTGAAAATATATCTCGGTTGAAGAGCAACGCTAAAAGGAAAAGAGATAAAAGTAGTGGCAACAGTTCTAAACGTCAATCTGATGAACCCGAGAGACCTGAATCAAGGAATAAAAACAAAAAAGTGGACATTTCGTATGAAATAACAACTAAAAGTAAAAGCAGCGGAACCAGGAGCAGTAGATCAAAGTCTAAGAAAACCGAAGAAGTACAACCTAAAGCCGACTCTAAAGATGAAAAGAGTATTAGGAGTACAAGAAGTTCAAGAAATAAGAAAGATACTAAAAAAGATGACAAATCAAAATCGGATAGAGATAACAACAGAGAATCTAAAGAGAAAGACAGAAGCGACTCTAAATCAAGAAACAGGACAAGGAATGACAGCAAAGAAATTAAAAGTATAAGAGATACTTCAAGATCTAAAGAAAAAGAAAAGAAACTCGATAGTACTGAAACTTCTCCAGAAATTGAAGTAAGGCGGAGCAAGAGGCAGAGATCTAAAGATAACAATAAAGGAAAAGGTATTCATGAAAATAGTACTGTGTACGCTTTATCTTCAGAGTCTAACACAGAATCTCCGAAGAATTTTAAAAGACCAGCGTCAAATGATTTGGAAGTACCGAGTCCAAAGCGAACTAGGTCTTTGCCTAACTCCAATAGTTCCTCAGTTTGTACGACGCCGAGCAATGAATCCGTTTGTGCCACCCCTACCAGGGCGGACGTACAACATGTACTGTTCACTGCATTTTCTAACGAAGATGTGAGGAGTAAACTTGAGGCCTTAGGTAAGTTAATAAAATGAACCCCTTCTTAGTTCATTTCAGTAGTGCTTCTGAGGAAATAAAAGTAATAATTCGATTTATCGGAGTTTTTACATAACAGCCTTACTACCATGCTCCGCCACGCACTTTTACCAATTACAGCCGTATATATTCATTTCTGCATATCCTTAGATGTATATATTATGGTGTTTTCAAGTCACGACGTCCCCACCCCATTGTTTAATTTTCATACATTTAATTTAAGACTACACCGAGCGTCCAGTACAGTATGACATTATTTAGGGTGGATTCGACGAAACTTGAATAAATACGCGAATACTAGGGATATATCTATTCCACAATTTTATACTCGAGTAAACCAGTTGATTTTTAAAACGCCATCTTCGGTATAGCTATACTGCTGCTAAATCTCGATACCCTAGGGTCTTTTTAGGATTAATACAATCAACTGTATCTATTAGTTTTAATTTCTCATAATTGTCTACCAATATGTTATATTATGTCACCCAGTCAGCTTTATGCTTAATAGTGTTTATAATTTAAATGGTTGTAACTGTAAACCGCTGTGGCTTTGCTGCAGCACATGCTGAACATGTATGCATGTTTATCGCCGCAAAACAATTCAACCGATGTTTTATCTACACCGTTTGTTGGCTTGTTTGTTGGATTATTCCTCCTCGTTCTTTTGTGTGCGTTGAATAAACTTATTTTCATTTTATTTAAAATACTCGTACCTTCCAGGAGCCGTTATAGTGACGGATGTGATGGCGTGCACAGTGCTGGTGACTCTGCAGGTCAAGCGCACTTTTAAGCTGCTCTGCGCCGTGGGGCTCGGGAGGCCCATCGTCGGCCCGGACTGGGTGCAGGCCTGCGCCGACACCAAGAGCATTGTCGGTAAGGGCTTCGAGATCAGTGTTATGAATGATCCAGTGATAGGGACCTAATGTACTTTATTTCATTGAATTAAAAATAGTACATAGTACGGCCATTGAAGTAATGAATTGATCTAGTGCAAAGGAAGTAAACTGGAACTTCTTTTGTTTTTATGACTCATGATCAAATTCAAATAGAAAATTGACTTAATTTCATTCACAACAGATTCTTTAGAGAGAATTTAGAAGAGGTAGGTTACTACAAGACATATTATAGAGTGGTTGTAACCGTTTCAATTATTGTTTTCTTTTTTATTGATGGCCGGATTTCTCGCATTATTAAGGTGGAAAATTGAGAACCCTTGCCGCCACGCGAAAACAACCTTAGAACACTCCTAACTTTTAAGTCACGTCAATCTAGTTTTTAATTCGAGTTTTTTGATGTTTTATACAAATGGGATCAATCGTTTTTTTTTTCAAAACTAACTTCTCTAAGGTGTCTGAGATTTAGACAGATAATAAGTTTCTTTTTTCTTTATGGCGTCCTAGAAGTTAGTCTTGGCTCATTGTAAGCATGAAGTCTCTGAATATTGATAATGTTGACAGCGGTAAAACAATGCTGTTATTACTAATCCTTCACACGCAACAAATAAGTTTTTTACTGCTGTCAAGAATATCAATATTCAGTACCCAATTTCATGATAAGGTAACTTACAGTAACTTCATCATCATAAGGTCATTTTCGCGTGGCGAGAAGTGTTCCAGTAGTCGACGTAGATATGGCAACTGACTAAGGAAACCTTGGTATCTTAGAAAGCGTTGACGACTTTTCTAATTTTAACATATCAAAATCCAACAAAACTCTTTATCTTAAATGTATGCACTGTGTTCTTAAGAGTTTGAATTTGTTAACAAATGTGGAGTGGAATTATTACAGTTACCTACTTTCAGAATTTAATTAGTTACTTCTGAAATTTCTAGATCCGTGGCAGTACATAATAAAAGACGTGCCAGCAGAGAAGCGGTTCCGGTTCAGTCTAGAGAAAACCCTCAGGGGGAAGAGGAACTTCCTCGAGGGGTACCATGTCTCTTCCACGCCGAGTGTGTTGCCTAACTCGCAAGAGATGAAATGTAAGTGAATTTATTATTTTCGAAGGAAGATTTAAGATTATTGGGCTTTCTCATAAACTAAAGAAATGTATTTTTTTAACTTTTCTATTTAATCGACATACTATTTACAGAATTCGACATTAACACAATTAAAAATTAAAACTTAACATATTGAAATAAAACTAAAACTAAGCTACTCAAATATTACAAGATATCAATAATAATCCCCACTATAAAAATAAAACCACTTCCAGCAGGTCCGATCTCGGCATGGTCCCTATGACACTGGCTGCATTACCTTTCGGGATAGCTAGCCCCATTGAAAAACGCGTCCGAGAATACGACAGAAAACTTAAATTGGGAAAAAATGCTACCTGGAAATTTTGCTACTAGGAATGTTTGACCTAACATTCCTAACAAATCGCTTTATGTTATCTATCAGTGTTTATAATTAGTTAAGTCAATAAATATTTTTCATCACACTTGCTCGTAAATAGTGTCCTAACATGCTAGAAAAATCAACCGTAAGTCCAAAATAATACCCGCGGGCCTTTTTTTACCATTACGCCCTATCGTGCGTGATAGCTTTTTTTTTTTTAAATATTATACGTGGACTCAAACTATCATAATACGTCAGGATCCCAATTCTTGTGCCATTCGATATAAAGTTTCGTTCGAGATTAAACGTCAGTTTGCATACAATTTCCTAAAAATCTCGCATATAAACTATTGATCTCGACTGTCACTAGAATCGGACTCCGAACACGTTTGACATTATCTGTTGTAAGTCACAGACAATGACACGTCTAGTCTGCCGCTAATAATTTAAAAATATAATCTTTTGTCTGATTTTATTTCGTTTCCTCGCAATTGTGATGAAAAACATTGTATGTTACACGGGTGGTAAAGGAAATACAAAACTCGAGTCATTAATTCTAACAAACTCTCGTTTGTAGTTCTTTCTTTACCACCCTTAATACACAATGTACTATTTTTAGTGATCGTGGAATGTTCGGGCGGCACGTGGGGCCCCGGGCCCAACTGGGTGTGCGTGTCGTCCTCCGCGGACAAGGCGCAGTGGGCGGCGCTGCGGCGGCGCGGCGCGCGCCTCGTGTCCACGGAGTTCCTCCTGGGCGGCGTGCTGCGCCAGCTCGCCGAGCCCGCCGCCGCCGCGCTCGGGTGAATATTACTGCCGAACCAAATTTAAACTCCAGTAAGTGAACACTCACACCACCGTAACATGGTCTCCAGCTTTGAGGAGCTGTGTGGAGTTGGCGTCCAAGATATGGTGGTAGATTTGGCCACTTACTGCTTTTTAATTTTGCACGGCAGATTGCACGCTGCAAGGACTAGATAGGTGGCGGGTATCATGGAGTTTCATCGTTACCAAAAATAGGCTATTTGACAGGTTTTTGAAAACCATCTCAGATTATTTGTTGGTGTTTATTGAGTACCGTAAAATGTTCCTACTTTGCTCCCCCATGGGTAACTATGCTCCATAGTGACTATTTCGTTTGTTACCTTATAAGTCAAGGTTGATGACAAATTTGCTTAAAAGAATCGATGTATACATCCAGCTACGAAGTAAATGAAAGCAATAGAATTATTTACAATACAGATTACCTCAATATAACCATGGAGCATAATTACCCAGGGGGGAGCAAAGTAGGCACATTTTACGGTACTCCAAAAGTGTTAATTTTAAATTCTTTTATGTACCTATTTCGTCTAAAAAAAGGAAATAAAAATTCACTTGGGCAAGATGGCGTCGCACAGGAATCAGTGACGTCAGTGGTCAATACATAAACAAACTGACATTGACTAATCATAGCAAAGCCAGAAAAACAAACAAACGTCAACTGTCATATAGTAAAAGTGCAAAATGTGGTAACAGAATTATTAACAAATTTTTAGAGTTGTTGGTAATTCTGTAGCTCTGCCTACCCCACTCTGGGAATAAAGGCGTGAGTTTATGTATGTATGATCCATTTTTTTTAAGTAAGAATACCTTAAATCGATTTTAAAACTCATAATTTATATGAATATACATAATTATTACGTTTTTTTTCACCTTGTCAAATAGCCTATTATGATTAACGCTGCCCTCATAAGCCAAAATGCAGCATCTCAAATTCAATAGCCAAAGCAGATTCAATCTTTTCATGTTATTATTAAGATGGCATTTGGTACAGCAGTTTTCGTCTCAGATATCGCCATTTGGAGGCAGAACAGGTTTCTGCCCTAAATGAACACAGAAGGAACTCCATCTTGGTCCTCACGGTTGGCAACGCATTTGGAGACTTAAGAATAATTTCATCAGTATGACAGGATTTGTTTAACGATTAAAATCTGTGATTGTATAGTTTTACTCTAAAATAGAAATTGAAAAACAAGGTATTACCTACCTCCAGTGTGCCTTTAGGACAAAGTTCATTTTTTATTACACTTGTTGATGTAGTAAAATTGGGTTTAAGAAGTCCAAGCTATTGCATAGTACAATTAAGTTAGATTGTAGGAGTTTTAGACTGTTTATACTTAAACTTTTAAACTGTTTTTAAAACTAAATTTAGTTTGTACTTTTCTTGCGTTTATCAATTTGTTTACATGTAAATATTGTTTTCGTACGTAGTCATTATTTTTATTATTAATTATTAATTTTACGTTTGATTATTATGTTATTGAAATTACGCTTAAAACAGTCCCAGTATGTTAATGTTCGAAAAAAGTAAGCTATGAATTGTGTTACCTTCTCTAGAATCATCTTCAGTTTTAAATTTATCATATCACAATTTATACGCCAACAATCCGCGTGTTGTACGCCAACAATCCGCGTGTTGAATTACTCATTATAAATACGTTTGAATCTTAATTTAAAAATAATTTTACTTAGGTACTTCTTTACAATTTTATTGTTTTAAAATTCGGTTATACATTTTTACAGTAATTGTTTAGCGCCCTGCCTTCCCAATCTATACAAAATAGCTATGTTTATAGGAAAACCAAACAGTCTGGTATCCAAAAAAAAAAAATGTATAAATGTTATTTAATGAACATTATTGATAGGTATTAAAAGTGTGTTTGTAGTCTAACACGACAACAAAAAAAATTATAATTAAATAGCCAACTTTAAAACTCTCATATTATATTGTATGGAAATTGAACCTTAACGTTCTCATCCCAGTCATTGTTTAACAAACCTGATGTACAAAATTGTAAAATTGACGTTGAGCTAGTAAGTACCTGTAGGTATAATTGAAATTGTTTTCCATAATAATAAGTTGATTATTAAAGTTTTATGACCCATTTCGGCTTATTTATTACCTCAGGCTTACTTTACTTTTCAATTCAGGTTAATAACAACTGCATTATTCCACTTTACCTCATGTAGCTCAGGTACCTCAGTTAGTAATACATAACAATAAAAGAACTCATAGTGTATATTTTAAAACGAACCGTTTTTAACTGACTTCCAAAAAGATTTTAACATTTTGAACGCCACAGTCGGCACTGCCCGACGACTGAAAGATGTGCCACTGACGCCACCGTCGGCCAAAGCCGACACAAGTTGACGATTCAAAGAGACTGTTTCTGTGATGAATAAAGTTGTAATGTGCATAACATAGCAAACATGTTAAACGTGTGAATGGCACATTTTGTATTTGACTTAATGAGTTGAAAAGGTTCGATTTCTTTCACGGATGCATGCATCCTTTGAAAAAACGGATTTTCTTACCGAAGATGCCAACATCAGCGATTTGTGTATGTCGTACCATCAGTTTCTTAATAGCGAGGCAATCAATGAATTAGTTCTTCGTAATACCGTCCAGCGATACCCCGATAGCCAGCCGAACGCTATTAAAAAGCTGCGAGTACTGTACACATAATTATATATTTTGCGACGGCATTACACGTCGTGGCCTCTGGGACACATATGGCTTGGCAAATAAGAATTCGACGTGGCAACCCAGCAGCAACAGTTTTTTTGGAATAATCTGGATTATGCTCCCAATTTCTCTCTGAACAGCACCTTAATTTTTGCAAATTTTTTTGGTAAACTTTAAAAACGGCACGTATAACTTGGAAAAAATTACCTGTGACGAGTACTACCATATTTTTGAAGTTAACTACATTAAGGATCGCTTGCACGTAAATTTAACCCTAGGTTGTCCCCAGGTTAAATTATTCACGAATGTCAGATTCATATGAGAACTGACATTTTTAACGAATTAAAATGTTAACCTATGGTTAACTTTCACGTGCAAGCGGGCGTAACTCTTACTGTTACTCGATGTTGCATACTGTAAACATTATGCATGAAGTTTACAGGTATCACACGTTGCTACATGTTTTTTGCATGTTTTATCACATGTTGCGTTTTTTGTTGCTACATGGTTAAAATTAGTCAATGCTGACACCTGTCATTGCAGTAGAATTTATAACATATTAGCGACCTGCCCTCGCTTCGCTTCGGTAAAGCAGAATTTATTATTTAGTGAGAAATCCCCTTACTGATGTTGAAAACCGCATCGAAATCCGTTGCGTGGTTTAGGAGGAGTGAGCGGATATAGACGGCCAGATGCGGAAAGCTACTTTGTTTTATACTATGTAAAGATTCTTAGGGTTAGGGTTATAATTTGTACTAGAATGACAGGTGTCAGGATTGACTTCTTATCTTCTCTCTACTATAACCAGCAGTTTGTCGGTTAAAAATAAATCGAATTGGCAATTTCACTCCAAGCAGCGTAAACTTTTCTAATTTGTTGCCAGCCTATAAAAATACTACTGGCCGTTGCTTCCAAAAGTTTAAACGAAAAAAAAAACAATTCAACTGACACTGCCAATATGATTGCATCAGAGTGGCGGTCAAGAAGAAAGGGGAGGGGGAGTTTGTTTGCGGGGAGTGCGGGCGGCGCTGCCTGTCGCGCATAGGGCTCGCCTCGCACGCGCGCGCGCACACGCGGGCCTGAGGCGCGGCGGACCCACGCTGCGGGCGGACCCAGGGCCAGTCGACGACAACAACACCAACGGAATAAATCATTTAATCGGACTCTCGCTCGCACTCGTGGATATTATGGCTTACGCTCGCTATAAGCCCCACGAGTGCGATAAAAATAATTGTTTGCCCCGATGTTCAGTTGGTAATGGCCCTACAATAGTTCGTAGAACCTGCCACAGAACACCTACGAAGCTAGAGGTCCCGAGAGACCACGAATATTCGTTTCCAAGTCATCGATGTTTTCTATGTATTTCTCTATATAAGAATCAGTGATCGGCACCGATGGTGCAACACGGGGTCAATCATTATGCTAATATGGATATGCCCCGGGATTTCGGGAATCGAGTTGTTAGAAGGAAGTCAGTTTCTGATTTTAGTAAGTTCGCAAAACAAGCTAAAGTCGTTGAAATAAACACTGAGCAACATACATACATATATACATACCGTCACGCCTTCATCCCAGAGTGGGGTAGGCAGAGCTACAGAATTACCAACAACTTTAACAGCCAGTTGTTAATTCTGTAACCACATTTTGCACATACAGGCTAAGATGTATATCATGTGTATATTAGTGACAGGTTGCAAGCCCATCGCCTAAAAATACTACAAGCCTTTAATCCCAACATTCATCTGAACAACAACATTCATTCAACATTCATTCATTTCAACATTCATCTTTTAAGCAAATTTCTTTAAATTACAAGGTGTGAACTTAGTGAACATATTTGCTATTAGAAATTGGTTGAAATCCTTACGATTAAATCAGTAAAGGATGGCATTAACTGATTATATGAATAATACTATTACCAATTTCAACTATGCGTTTGGTAATAAACGCAAATAAAAACGAAAATCTGAAAGTGACAGTGTCTTTAGGCAAGCCAGGCGCCCGATTATCAAACGCTTGTAACTTGTATTACAAGCGGAAATCCCTTTCCAACGATATGTATTGAAAAGAGACTTCCACTTGTACCTATTCCAAGTAACAAGCTTTTGATGAACAGGCTGCAGGTAGATGGCAAGCTTTTAAATGATACAATTTATGCGATTGTGAAACATTTAAACGTCTATTTATAAATGTATGACACTCAAAAGAATTATATTTTTGAAAAATATCGCAGGGTTAAAATCATGCCCTTACTCTAAATCCCGCGGTGTTGGTCCGTCCGTCCGTGCCGATCACTGATAACAGTGATAACTGTTTATCGTTGTCTTGTATCCACAGTTCAAGTCGAGATCTTACTTTGGAACTACAATGTAATTCTATGGAACTTGCTAACTATGTAAACAAACAATATATTGAAATTGACATCTAATGTCAATTTTAGTATGGCGGCTTGTTTACATAGTTAGCAAGTTCCATAGAATTACAGTTTAGGTTGATATGTTTGAGATTGTCCCCTAATATTTATTTCTTTGTCAGGACCGAACCCAGTGCTCAGGTTAGCTTTTGCATGCACTAGTCCCGGGGAGTGCCTAGCCCCAAGTTCAATGTATTGGTAAATGTTAAATTATTAATGTGTTTAAAACTTACATGTGACAAATGAATTTGATAACAATTGACAGAACTTAGTTTGCAATGCAAGTTGTGCCACTTACAGTAACCGTTATAGGTTAAAAATTGGATCGTGTTGCCAATTGAACTTGACACCACGCTCACAACACCTTATTTTCAAACTTGCCAGGCTCAGTAGTAAAATATTTTAGTGTTTTAAAACTACTTATCTGCATTTTTAAAATGCGTTTATTTTTCTTATGGGTGTAAAAATACTAATGAAACTGGGCTTAGAGTACCTAAATAAAATAAAGGTTCACTTGCTGTCGAATTTGATTGACTGTAACCTTGTTTGTTTGTAGTGAATCATGTAAATGATGTAAAAATCTGTACAAAATCTGTAATAAATGTTGTGATTTCTATGTTTTGTTTTCTATGACATTACTGTCGTAAAACTTAGTAGGTATTTTTGACAACATTGGGCGTTTTTCAAACAAAGTGCATGTAGTTAAGGACCAAAATTGACAACGGTAACTTTTCCATTACGCCACAGTTGGTCATACATTTACATACTGCCCTCATACGTCAGTAGGCGGTATCCAACATTCAATAACTGAAGCAGTTTCAAACTCGACAGTAAAATGGTTGCATTTGCTACAGCAGGTTAGTTTATTAACTATGTACGAGTTCTTTTTTGGAAAACGCCTCCTTATCAATTCAGATAACTGAATACTGGTCAATATCTCTGACAGGGACAGTTTTAGACCATACTTTAAAAAACTTAAAATACTTACGCTGGCTTCACAGTATATTTTTGAAATGTGCAAGTTTGTAAAAAAACAGAACGATCTATTTAAACAGACAAGGGACAATTGCCCTAGATCTCAAAATCTGAGGAAAAGAAACAAACTGGTCAGTTCTTTTACAAAATTACAAATGGTAAATTCAGGTACGCACCATATGTCTGTAAAAGTGTACAATCATATTCCTGGAGATTTAAAAGCAATAGATAGGGAGGCTTTGTTTTTTAATAAATTAAAAAAATTCCTAATAAATAAATGTTTTTATAGCCTACAAGAGTTTTTTAGTTATAAGGCATAATTAATGATGTGTTTATATCGATACTTTAAAGAATAAGTTTAAATTAGTTTAACTGTTATTGCTGTGCCCTAACAGGGTTTATGTTGGAACCATGTTTAGCCTTAATACCTTGTAAAACCCATAAATGCAATAAATGAATTATGAATTATGAATAAATATAACTGGTCTAAGAGTATGGAAATAGGTTTGCAAATTATAGAGCAACGAAATCCCTCTACCTACAGGAGGTTAATCTTAGTTACTGCGTATTGGCTTAAGACGTCAGCATGGTCAGCGCACACTACAACGCCCGGCATCAGATCAACGTATTACTAGCATAGGGGCATTCCATCTTAGTCCTCAGGGTTGGCAACGCATTTGCAGTCTTAGGATTGCATTGCAGTCTTGTGAATGCGAATGTCTATGGGTCACAGTTTCCACTTACCATCAGGCGGCCTGTGTGATCGTTTGTTTTCTCTATGCCATAAAAAAAAGGACCGTTAGAGATTCTGTATTTGAAATTTGACGTAAATTCCATATATTTAGTTTTGTACACTACATGCAATAGGTCATTTGCTTAAGTTTTTCACCTATAACACAAATCAAAGCCCAATATTCCATGGTTCACATTGAGCTGAGGTAGGGCTGCTTAACACGATCCTGAGTTCGGCCGTAAGTAACGAACCTCCATCTTGGTTTTGTAGAAATTTGTAAATAAGATTTAAAAACATTTTTATATTATGACGAGGTCTACAGGATTTCAGTGGGGTTATTATGACGTATCTGTGCAATTTATTTTACGCTGAGAGAAAAGGACAGAGTTATGTAACTGGTCTAGCTCTGTCCTTTACGCTCACCGTAAAATGAACTGCAAAGCCATGTCATAATAACCCCCCTGTACTGCTTTGAAAATAAAACAAAATTGGCCATTATAAAATAAATTATATTTTACATGAATATAGGCTAATACCATAACTGCATAAGTATTTTACATATACATACAAACTCATTAATCTTATTATATTACGTACAGCGACGGAATGGTACTAAAAGTTAAGGATTCTCTCTTGGTTACCAAATAAAATATTTTTGAAGAAAAAAAACAATGTCTGTCGCTACATTATAAATTAAAAATAAAATTGTAAATAACAATACTACTTATATTTCTACGCTTAAAAGTTAATTAAATATAAGTTACTCCCAGAAGTGGGATTAAAAACAAAAGAAAAAAAATCGTTATTTACACTAATGTGCAAACTTTACTGGCAAACGTTGAATGTAAATAATACAGTTCTTAAAATTAAGTTTCACCTCAAACAGTTTTCAAATGTACAAGGTGCCGCCCCTCTATTACATTTTGCATACCTCGCTCGATGCAACTTTGCAGCGTCAATTTGACTGAGGCTCCTCGTGGATTGAAAACACTCTGTTTATTATTCATTAATCAAATAAAAAAAGTTTTTTAAATTATAATAATTAAGAAATAACATTTATAATGATATTAATGATGAAATAAGAACACACCATTATGAATCCTCGTAAATACATAATTAATTTCTAATATTAATTAAATAATTACATATCACATGTAAAATTGTATATCGGGAAATATTTATTAAAACTTTTGGGTAATTAATTAAAAAAAGACAAGCCACGTGATATGGCCCCATAATGCCATAAGGCCAATATATACAAATTAACGCACTAGTAGCATAGTCTATAAGATACATCTGCTCCACTGCTAATGATGTAATATTTTGAACCCAATGCATGATGATATTGGACCACAACTATAAGAAATCTAGAGAATACTGTTCAAATAATAAAGTGGCAGTTTTTTACACAATGACCCGTGTAATTATGAAACATCTAAGTATTGCTACTTATTACGTCTATCGTACATAGGTATTACAATATTACCATCCCACCCCATCCATAACGGAACAGTAGATTCATTTATCTCAATAAAATTATCGAATTCGTTTTTTAAAATGTGAAATTTATTTCGGCTTCGCTTCGCCCCGAAGTAATCATATCCATCCAATGGTGGCCAACGCACGCCATAAAAGCCGGCAGGCAAAGCGTTCAAATTAAATTAAAATACTGCTATGTATAGTCACGAGATTAAATTTGGTACCGACCTTAGGTCTAAAGTCAATCTGACATTCTACAACAATAAGGTTGAGTTTCCTAAATATTACAAATGACTTGACATCTCTAATGACGTAATGACATTGACGACTTCGAGCATATTTTTCTTGAAATGGGTCCCAAATTAACGCTCGTGGCTATACATACAATAAGTAAATAACATAGAGTAAACAAAGTCAATTTAAAATTAATTAATTTGTAAAAAAGGAGATTATTTTCGACTATACAGGATCTTTTGTACATTTACCCCACTTGCACAGTCAGCTGTTCAAATATGCAGGTTACATCACCTGTGTGTCTTTACTATAACTTACTTGAATTAACGATAAAAGTTGTTTATCCAGTAAATACGGTAAACTCGGCTAATTACATACTTAGCCACTTTTGCAGTACAACATCGAACTTGTCGTGACTCATTGCTCTCGACTCAAATCAATTGCAAACTTATTTAATACATAAGTTATAGACAATGTATGTACCCTACATTATGATTTGATGACTCTAATAAGAACGCTCTACTTCGAGGCGATGCGATGAAGACCTAGTGAGCATGCTATAAATTTGCCCATCGACATTATATCAACAGTTTAACCAAACCCGAAAGAAAACCAAGTACTACCAACTGTAGTTTTAATTAATTATTACGTTCATCTCAGGAAATTTCATGCCATTTTGTAAGCCCATTTCACATTCAACTGCTGACTAGAAACTTTTTTATGCCATCTCGAGTTTGGTCAAGCGTGATTGGTTTTGGGCAAGGTAAAATTACCCTGTTACCCATAGACAAGGTACAATTAAGCAGCACAGAACTGGTGGTGTGACACGATGCAATCGAGGTCCATTTGCGCATACCGTTTACCGTACTTCGATTTTCTGCAAGGAAAAAGTAAGTATTGTAATATTATAAACAAATATGTTAACCTTTGGTATTCTGAAGCAGCGATCAGTGTTCAATTCGGGAGTCTGTTGTTTACCATAATATTTTTTGGTCATAATATTGTTCACATAATTTTTCATAGTCAGGTCATTCTACTTTTTAGCGCATAATAATCATTGGTGAAATTAAAGGCATTTTTAGACATCTTTTTCACGTAAATTTGACTTATATAGAAACTGGAACAACTAAATTTAATAGTTCAAAACAAAACACTTTAAATTTATTGATATTTTATCAGGAAAAGTTGGTAACACAGCGGTAAATACACTTTTTCCATACAAATGGCGGGGACATGCGTGACCACTATGTTACCTACTTTAAAGTTAATTATAGTGACTTTTTAAATGTAGTGATAATTTTAAATGTAAGCTAAGTTGTGTAACTATTTCAATATTAAATTACAAAACCGAGCACATTAACGTTTTTATAAAAATATTATTTGAAAAGCACTTGTCAAAAAATCGACCTGCGCTTAAAAGTAGAATGACCCAGTCATAATTTTTCGGAACCGTAAACTTTTCAGATTTTCTTTAATATAGTGTAGATAAGGTTAGGTAAGTTTAATTTATAAAAAACCTAATAATATAACGTTTATACAACCGTGAGGGTTTTTTTACTGATTGAACATGATTTTATTAAACAAAAAAAAAACCCAGATGGCTACGCAAAAAAAGGTTCTTATTGTTAGTTATTTTAACTCTTTGGGTAACGAATTCGATATGACTAAAACTAATTATGGCAGTCAATATAGACCCGTTAATTTTTTTTTTTTTTTTAATCACAATCTGGGAGACTAGAACTTTCACCTCCAGCATACCAAAGGTTGTATTCATCAGGTTTGGTACGAGTTCTTTGAATGAATCATCAACATATCTCGGGTCCTGGCCTACCTAGTACCTACGCCTGCGGGTCGCGGCGCATCAGCTCCATGTCCGCGCGCACCATGTCCTGCACCAGCTCGTCGAAGGACACGCGAGGGGTCCAGCCCAGCTTTTCCTTGGCTTTAGACGCGTCGCCCAGCAATAGATCCTGAAATTAAATGAATATTGGGCTATCTTCTTCTTCAAGTGCCTCTCCAACTAGTGAAGGTCGGCTACTAACTTCTGGAATTGTTGTCTGTCCTTACACTTGTGTTGTTACTTGTGTGTCTTGTGTTGTTGGAATTGGGCTATATACCGTGTTAATTCTTACTTGTTTAACATAATAAACCACTTTCTAACCTCAAAATTATTTTTTTGTGGCTACGATTCTAAGTACGACAATTCTATGTTTTTTGACAAACAAATTAATAAAGTTTTAAACCTTATGTGTCATGATACATTTGGGTGTGGTTGTTTAAGGTTCACTACTCTCTCACCCCCATCACCTGACGCTTCATCATATTTAAAAAAGTTTTTTTAAGTTGGCAGTGATAAATGACGATGCATTTAAATTTAAAAAAAAAACAGCTATGAATTCTGTGGTTTCTTATGTTAGTAAAAATATATTTTATTGTAAAGTTTGTATTAATAGTTTAATAGCTTAATAGTTTTAGTACGATTTGGCAGCTATGTGTGTCGGTTGGCTCAAAAAAGCATAAGTGCTGCTATGGAAAATAGATTATTCTGTGGACATTATTATGTATGTTCGTGACTATATAAAATACACATAAAAAATACAGGAGTAGGCCAACCAATTTACCTTTTATGGTGCGTTTACATTATTTGGCTTACCCGTTTTCTAGAGCATCCTGTTTTCTGTCACCGACTACATAAACAGTTTTTTCATAGCAATTTAATATAAACGCGCCATCACTCAATGATTGCTTCATTATTACGTGCAGTAGCAGGCGGCAGTAGTACTCACCACTTCAGTGGGGCGGAAGTACTTGGGGTTGACCTTGATGAGCAGCTGGTCGGTGTCGGCGTCGTGGCCGGTCTCGGCGGCGCCGGCGCCGCGCCACGCCACGCGGCGGCCGACGCACGAGAACGCCTTCTCCACGAACTCGCGGACGCTGTGCGCCTCGCCGGTGGCCACCACGAAGTCTTCGGGGACGTCCTGCTGCAGCATTAGCCACATTGCCTGGAATATTTAATAATATAATATAAGGGGACAATCTCACACCAATTGACCTAGTCCCAAACTAAGCTCTAGGCTTGTACTATGGGTACTAGACAACGATATAAATACTTATATAGAGAAATATACAGGGTGTCTTGAAACCAATCGAAGAAATTTTAACCGTAGATAGGGTGGATGATTTGGATCATCTCTACATTGGTAACTTTTTTTTAAGTTAATATTTGACTGAGTTACAGACTGATTTATCCTGACGATGCTCTCAGTGTGCTCCATCTTAACTAATTCATTCATAACCCATACACCGGATTGACGGGGGCAAATATGTACCAGTGATAGTGATTCATTAAATATCGATTAAGTTTATCGACAATTTTTTTCGTGACATATGGATCTTCCATTACTTACAAAATAAAGTTGTAAATACCTTTATCTTCTATATCTAAATGATCAGCTTTCCATGAAGATAAACGATCTTTTTCTTTCGAATCATTTTTAACCGACTTAAAAAACTAAATGGTTCTCAATTCGTCGGAATACTAAAGAATATTGTCGTACTGAATTAATTTGTTATTCAATGTAATTTCAACGGTTGTCAAAAGTGACTCGAGTCCAGAGTCAATGTCAGATACCGGTTGTTTGTATTATAAGAGGTTTGCACATAATTAAAAGTCATTCAAACTAGGCCATTACTTATTTTAATGATGATCAAAAATTGCTTTATATCGTGTCGATAAATTTTGTCGATATTGAATCACTAGCACTGCTACATTTTTGACCCCGTCAAACCGGTGTATGACATAACATGTCTCACAACGTAATGTAAATAAACAAGTGGTTCCATATCAACAAACTTTCTAATCACGGTCAAAAGCTCCACGGTGTTTAGAAAACTGAAAATAGACTGAAACTGAACTATAATATGAATGGAAAGATGATCTCTGATAAGGGCTATTATGTGAAATAATTTAAAAATGAAACTTACGATTACGATGTTTACTCACACTCTTGCCACACTCGCACAGGTAAAATAGCACTTGTACTCGTAGGTACATTAAAGTTCTTTTATTAGATCATGAATCATGGATTTATTTCATTGATTTCTACCACCATCAGGGATAACTATGAATACAACACACAATAATTAAAACGAATCAATAAGTTGTTATTGTCCTTTGACAGTTCAGCATAGTATTTTTTTTAATCTTGTACCATTGAATACTCTTTATGAAAAGAGGTTTAGGTTTAGGTTTTGTAAAAATAAAATCGTCTCTACACAGAAAATATTAGTTAGGGCCGATATAAAAAAATACCTACTCCTTATTTTTTCATGATCATCGATGTTTAAACTTATTAAGTATAAAATTAATTTATTGCAATCGACATAATTATAACACTTAATTACAAAACAAAGATTACATTTTTACAACCTAATTCTAGTTTAGTTATTTGGTAATTTTTCACAAGTTTTTAAAAGATATTTCTGTGTCTGATCTGTATTCAAAGTCCAAGAGTCAATTGTCAGAGTCTATGTTCAATTTGACGTTGTGACCGTGACATTTGAAGGAGAAAAACAGCCTAGTTTTTGTTTCATTTCTTTTTAAGAAATACCTAATCTAAAACGCAGAGAAGAAAATCTGGTGCGAAGTTCATCATACCACTTTGATTTAAATCTATCCGGAGTCCTAATATCGCTGCGTTTATCGCGTGACAAAGTTTGGATAAGGCATCCGTCACCTTCTGACACGTAATACAAGTACGAGAGTGACGGATGCTTTATCCATATTTGACGCGCGATATGGACGGAGCCATATTTATTTATTATTTATTTATTTATTTGATATACACAGTTACAAACATTAAAAACAAGTGTAACACAAACCATGCAAGGTTTTTCTGTACACCTGGAACGCCGAATACATCATATTACTAATTTTGTGTAACCTATTTAAACATTAGCAAGAAGGATTAGGCCCTAAGCGAAGCAGAGTTTGTCAATAGGATTAATCTTTGAGGCCATAAACACATCAAATTCGAAAATCTTGTATTGAATTTTTTGCACTCTTACACGGCTAAAGCTATAGCAAGGTATTTTTTGAAACTTTTTATAAACTAAACTTATTTTAATTAAAATAAAACTAAGCTACTGAAAAATCAAAGATTAAAATAAAAATCACCACTACAAAAAGAATACCCCCTCTAGCAGGTCCGCGCGCGGCATAGTCCCTATAACACTGGCTGCATTACCTCTCTGGATAGCTAGCCCAATCCTTTGGGAGAGGTAAGAACCAGCTCTAGGATCTCCGGAGGCGTCTATGAGCCGGGATGATAGGGCCTTTATAAAACTTTTCATATCGGCTGACCAAGGTCCCATAGTCTCTACTGCAAGCGCCATAAATTCGTAATTATTTAATAAAGATGAATAATAATAACTTTTTATTGCGAAAACGAGTAAGATAATGAAAGGTTAGCCTAATTGTGCAATATGTGGTTACGGAATTATCAACAACTTTTTTTAGAGTTGAAGGTAATTAGGCCTACCCCACTCTGAGAACGAAGGGGTGAGTTTATGTATGTGTACGTATGTGTAATGACAGATTATTGAGGTAAGATTTATTTGGAAGTGTGTTAGATCTTTTATTTTTATCTTACGTTTCGGCAGAAGGGAAAGTTTGTGTATGACGGAATGAATATGTTCAGTCTGTGAGCACTTAGAAGGTGCTTCGGGTTTGAACTCGTCTCTCACTCGCTACCATAAGCACTTGTTAAGAGCGAGTGAGAGAGAAGGACAAATCCGAAGGACCTAAGAGCTATCGCGCTATACGCTGCTGCGCTGCACGTAAGTTTATCCATTCCATGGCCTAGGAAAGGTTGGTATTTTTTTTTCTCTATGGTAAGTGTGACATCATAATAAATTATAATCAATTATGCGACGGCCTTTATATCCATGGACAAAATATTTTACATTCGGGCTGTTGGCTACTGCCACAAATACCACGCAGATCAATACGGAGGGCAATAATCGGAACGTTCAATCCATGTCTATCTGAACTCTATGTCTGAGTCTATGAATTTATGGCTGTCATTATAATATTATGTCATTGTTATGTTATTTTGAGATATTCAAGTCGTAATTATTTTTGCTGTAAACCGGTTATACGGGCCACTTTAGAACAGAAAAGAATGGTAAATGGTTAGATCTCGACAATAGTTAATATAAGAAGGACGATAATTATTATGATCAATCTTGGCGAAGCGTGAACAAGAGATCTAGTGAATTCACATTTAAAACCAGCTAGTGTTCAAATTGCAAAACTGAAAATACAGTAAGTTGCACTAATGAAAATACAGTAAGTTGCACTAAAATTTATAATTATTTTAAAATGTTAGTCAGATTTCTGCTTACATGGAACGAACTGTTTGTTTACATACCATGTAAACAACGTATGGTGTCAGGTCATTGACCTTTAGAATTTTGACGTTAGTTACTACGAACGTTTGTAGTAGTATAGTATCAGCGTCAAAATGTCAAGGTCGAGATATCGTCTGCGATACATCAAGTAACAAAATTAATATAATTAATCCTTCTTTTTTTTTACATTAACAGAAACAAAAATGAACCATACCCCCGTGATCAGAATCGTGCGAACTATTACCCCGCCAAATATCTCTTATTCGATCCAAGACACCCTGTATACTTAAATACATGGGAAACATCCATGACTCAGGAACAAATATTCGAGCTCATCACACAAATATCTGCCCTTACCGGGACTCGAACCCAGGACCACTAGCTTCGTAGGCAGAGTCACTACCCACTAGGCCAGCGCGTCGTCGTGGATATGGATTTACTCTTTTATAATGAATATGTCGTATGCCACGTTAACCTTATAACTTAACTTTTTATTGTGAAGCGCCGCCTAAATCGCGTAGGCGTTAAAAAAAATCCGTACAATTTTTGCTCCAGTCAATAACGTTTCTCATCGCCTCCGATTCGATCGAGTCCGATTTCCACGATTTTTGAATATGTTGTAGTTATTATGACAAACTAGGTCTGTACGTTTCTTGGTAGTATTATTTTTTTGGAAAGGAAAACGTACAGACGTACTATTTCATAATATCTACAACACATTTAAAAATCTTAATTAGGGTAAAGTCACCAGTGGTCGGCCAGAGACCAATTAGTCAAGAGTGGGAAATATATATTTCGTACTCTTCCCACTCATACAAAGTATAGGTAGAGGCCGACTACAGATCTCTGGCTGATCACTTTACCCAGTTAGGAAAAAAAAAACGAAAAGAACTTGAATAGGTTAGGTGGGAAGAGAAACACTACCTACCGCATTTTGTATGGATATTTTTTACTTTACAATCCTGTTTGTGCAAAATATGGTTACAGAATAACAACAAGTTTTTAGAGTTGTTGGTAATTCTGCAGCTCTGCCTACCCCACTCTGGGAATGAAGGCGTGAATGTATGTATTTATGTACAATCCTCTTAAGGTTGAATTCCATTTGTATACGCAAACAGCGCAAACACTACTTCTTTGCAGATAACACGACGGTAGCGATCCGAATAATATTTATTATCATTACTTGTCGTTCATTGAATACTCGTACAAAACGGACACATTTCGAAATGAGTCAGTGTTGCATTTTGAAATTATTTTGGAATGTGTCCGTTTTGTATTCAATGAGCGATTATTGTGATGTCTAACCTTCACAACAATCTGTAAAGTGGAAATGCGATAGAAATTGTATAGTCCTCAGTTTATACACTTGAGTCGTGCTGAAAACTATAAATACTGGCAGCGTATCGTAACTACATAAAATCACATTACCGTAGAATTTCAGCCGTAGACAATATACGATGATTAAAACAACAGTATGCTTTAATGGTGCTCCGACACTTGCTGTTATAAATGTTATATAACGTTATAAAAAAACCGCTATATTGACTTTGTCTTTAATTTGATGAATCTAGCGTGTCCGTGTAACATAGAAACGGACACCGACACGTCTAAACGAAACTCGGACACCACGGAGTCCTTCTTTATATTATGACTTTTTTTCTGGGTTTCCAATGATTAGCCTATGGCATGTAGGAGGAAATAAGTTAGGGAAACAGGATATTGTCATAACATAAGACATCACAGGGGATCGGAAATTTGGAAAACAAAGGATTGGGTTCTATTGTAATAGGTATATTATGGCTGACATATGCAATATGGTGACGAAAGACCAAGATGGATAAGACTTTTATTAAATTTCACATTATTTTGACGTAATTCGTCATCCGTCAACCGCCCATAAATTATGACAAAACACAAAACATGTGGGATACTATACCTCAACATAGTCCTTGGCATGTCCCCAGTCCCTCTTGCAGTCCAGATTCCCCAGCTCTATGTACTCCATGACGCCGAGGGTGATCTTGGCGACTCCCCTGGTGATCTTCCTCGTGACGAAGTTCTCGCCGCGCCGCGGACTCTCGTGGTTGAACAGAAGCCCGTTGCAGGCGAACATGTTGTACGCTTCACGGTAGTTAATTACTATCCAGTAGCCGTATAGCTTTGCACAGGCTGAAATGAAAATGTTTTTAGGGTTACGAAGCAAGGGCGGATCCAGAATTCGGTCCGGGGGGTACACACATACATACATAAACTCACGCCTTTATTCCCAGAGTGGGGTAGGCAGAGCTACAGAATTTCCAATAACTCTAAAAACTTGTTGATAATTCTGTAACCACATTTTGCACACTTAGGCTAAGATGTTTACCAGTGTATTAGTGACCGGTTTTTTCCCGACTGCGTGGAACCATAACTGCAGTCAAGACCGAACCACTGGATCGAATTGCATAGTCCTAAAGTACTTTCAACTGAACGTCATTTTATAACCCGTTGAAAACAAAAAGCATCGCAACAGAGAAGATGGTTCTATCGACTACGTGGAATACATTCATCAGGATATGTAAGTGGGGAAATGTGTCTTCGGATAAATCGTCGGATGTTGTGAGTGTTATGTGTCGGTGTGATGACATTACGCATGAAGAAAAACAAGACCAAGTGCGGGTAGGTCGAAAAACTCGCACGTCAAGCAGACGAACACCCCCCACTTCAGTATTCTCGTGACCACAGCTTTTGTAATAAAATCAAAACGTCGAGGAAAATGTTCATTTTATTACGCCATTAAGTCACGATTTATAGTTTTTAGTATGGGTGATACGAGGGCTGCTACTTATGTAACCGGAATAGAAAAAATAAACAAACGTACATGGCTAAATATGGTTTTATTGTTTTTCGAAGTATTCTCCGTGATAATCGATGCACTTTTGCATACGTTGAAACCAATTTATAAAGCACTTTTTCCACTCTGACTGAGGTATCTCCAAAACGTGCTGTCTGAACGCGTCGACGGCATCTTCACGGGTCGAAAATCGTTGACCACGTAATTTATTCTTTACATTTGGAAATAAATAGAAATCATTGGGTGCCAAATCAGGGCTGTAAGGTGGATGACCCGTTAATTCTATATTTTGACCTTCCAAAAATCGAGTCGTTTCACGTGATGTATGACAGCTGGCGTTATCATGGTGCAGAATGATTCTCCGTCGCTGGTTGTTTTTCCGTATTTTTTCAAATACTTCCGGCAAACAAATGGTCGTGTACCACTCCGAATTAACCGTTTTACGATTCTCTAGGGGCACTGTAGCCACATGGCCATTAATACCAAAAAAGCAGGCCACCATTTGCTTCAAGGTGCTTTTTGCACGAGTTACTTTCGTAGGGTTCGGCTCATTTTGAAACACCCACACCGTTGATTGTTGTTTAGTTTCGGGATCATACGCATAGATCCAGGATTCGTCACCTGTGTAGATATTATAAACAGCTTTTGAGTCACCACGGTTATATTTTTTCAACATTTCCTTGCACCATTCGACGCGAGCCTCTTTTTGATCCTTAGTTAAGTTGTGCGGGATCCAACGCGAACAAATTTTTTTCACAGCTAAGTGTTCATGTAATATCTTATTAATGCTCGTCATACATATGCCTATAGTCGCCTCTATCTCGCGATACGTAACATGACGGTCATGCATTATAAGTTTTCGCACAGCTTCAATATTTTGTGGTACAACGACCGATTTCGGGCGACCATCCTTAACTTCGTCCCTGAGCATACTACGTCCACGATTGAACTCACTAAACCAGTGATACACAGTAGTTTTGGATGGAGCTTCATCACCAAAAGTCGAAGTTAGTTGATCTATGCACTGTTGTTGCGTTAAACCACGCCGAAAATCGTAATAAATCATAGCACGAATATTTTCACGAGTGAGTTCCATTCTTGCAGCGAGATTAAAATTTAAACCCGCCAAAAACAAAAGACTAGCGTACATAAGAAAAAAAATATATAGCGGCCAGTATTAAAAAAAGTTCAAATTTTACCATGGAGGTCAGATATAGCGTTTAAAAATGTTGGAATCCTGGATTCCGGTTACCTAAGTAGCAGCCCTCGTAATATTAAATTTAACCGTGTATGTACAGTCGACGCCATAAATATGTTTATACTTTAGTACCTTGTCTATTTAGCGTCATGTTTAAACTGCCATTTGAAATTGTCATAGCGGGTAAAGTGACGAGGTACTAAAGTGTAAACATATTTATGGCGTCGACTGTACTAAACTGCGTTCGCTGGATGTCTAGTGTAAAAATATGAGAGCACGCAACTTCTCTATGCACCTTATTCCAGTTTAATAAGATCTTCATAACATATTCATGAGAGTGACATATTATGTGATCAAAAATGGAATTTTCCACCCAAGCTCCTTAACTACAAAACCGATTTTAATAAATGGGCTGTCACATGATTCGCCATGGACGTGCGTGTGTCAATAGGCTACTTAAAAACATGAAAGGTGCCTAGAGAGTGTCTCTACTAGAGACAGATACAGTTGCACAAACATAAGAATACCAAATACCTTTACAGTTCGGTTTGACGGTGGTAATTGTGTACTGATATAATAGTACGCTGCGTACCGCTGCACAGTATTATTATACCCTTATTTGAACTCGAGTTTGATTCGAATTAGAGCGCGAGCCCAACTTAAACATGTATATTTTTTTGTATTTAGGTGTATACCAAATTTACCAAGTACCTATTACGTTTTACCGTACTTACGACACAACAAAAATACGTTAAAAGAACGTTTAGTGTATGGGAAACCCTATTACTTCACATTCTTCAAAAAAAAATCTTTTAAATCTGCCGTAACAAAACATACTCTAAAAAAAGGAACCCGCCATCTATTACGGTTCACAAGATATACTCGTAGCTCTATAAAGTAAGGACGGGTGGACAGCGTAGCCATACTATTAGAGTCATTTTAGTACCTACAAACCTACATTATAGCATTGGATAGAAAAATAGTGAAGATTATTATAGAAGTCTTCTTAAGGCATTAAAAAAGATAAAAATTAAAATCAGTTATTCGTGACAAACAACAAAGGACAGAGAAATATGCACAAGAACGTAGTCACGAAATGGGTCCAACTCAGCGTAATGCTGGCATTTATTTATGTACTGCATACTGCAATAGGAATTGTGTTAACCATAAAAACGTAGATAAAGAACGTTAACATGGTAACTATAGCTTGTTTAAATCTTAAATGCATTGTTTGAAATTAAGCGGGCCGAATTAATAACAATAGGAAAAGGCACAGGTAATTTAGTAAAAAAACAATTGCAAGTTAAGCAGCGGGGCGGTCGCACCTTAATTAATCGCAATAGGGTATTTGACAAGAGTGAAATTAAATTGATTTTTCATTACGAACAAACAAACATTATAAAAATACTAGGAAAATATCAATCTTTTACCTACGTTTACTATTTTAAGATTTTTAAATTCATAAAATCCAACAATAAGGACGCTGTTTGATTGTGACGTCACAAGATAGTAATCCCTATAAATTCCATAGTAACGGAGCGTTTTTAATGTTTCATAAAAAAAAGCTGATTTGTCTTTTGTCAAATACCGTATTGATAGGAGCCCGCTGATTAACCGAAATATAATTAATTCATATAATAATTAATTAGTATCAACGTATAATTTTCGATTTTTTTTCTTTTATTCCCAGATAGGTACCAAACTTTCCGTAATACTAAAGACAACACACATAAGGCTACATAGCAATAGTATAAGCATTTTAAATTTAATGTGGTTACTAATAGATCATAGAATGCTTCGATTATTACTTTTTTTTTTTATAGAAAATGGCTTTACTATTGACTAACTCTTGCCCCGGGAGGGCCTTTCGAAGATGCCTATTCACCCTAGCTTTAAATTAGTTCGGATTGTATGCACTCGGAAATACAGACGCCGGAGGTGCATTCCACTCTTTTGCATAATGGTATGTGTTATAAATGATGATGCAAAGCGCTTCGTTCGAAGAGGCGGAATTCCAACATTGCATTTACCCGCCTTGTTTGGTCTGTAAGATATTACGGAATGGGCCTTGTTGCCTGAAATTAAGTTTATCTACTCTCATATCGTAAAGTTCGACTTATAAACTTCAAAACGAATTTACATTGGCATACTTTATAAACACAAAACCGAAATAAAAAAAAAAACACTTTATAACATTATTTCTGTAACAAAATAATTTTATAAAGTATTTTTTTTTACCATTATGCCTATATGTATACGTACGTAAATTGGATTAATACAAATTGAATCTTATAAGGAAAACAGATTCTATGTAACAGTATTGTAGGGCATCCTGATGGATAGAGCCAAGGAAACATCAGTAACGCTAACTGACCCAGTAACGCAGTCACTATGGGGAGAAAGAGACACGCAGAATTTGGCTTTCATAAAACGTGGATTGTATAAGCGCAATCTGGTGGTGTGTGAAAACATGAAAGAAAAAAACAATTAAAATAGCTGAGTTCTCCGATAGGAATGAAGATGTTACGATGTACCTACGTCTATCAATCACGCATAATCGACAGAATGGATTTAGGTGAACGGATGACGAGTATTTTGGTACCACTTCCAAAAGCCAACATGTTGGTGTCGTTAAATAGGTCATATAAATAGGATCAGCAAATATATTATATATGTGTCCTCGTTATCTTTGCTCCACATAAAAACATATTTCCTTGTGTTGCATAAATTAAACATACAATACATTTTATCCCGAAAAAAATACTACACGCGCACTGGTTAGTATAAATAGTACCTAAATAATGACAAAATAGAAAACATAGACAAAGAAAATAGTGTAATTTCACGCACAATGAACCACCGCGATGTTACTTATAAGTTGGCTGTATGGGACCTTTATTATGGTCCTTTTCATTTTATTTTTAAATTTTAAATGCAATTTAATAAAACCGTATATGTCATCCACGCGTTCATCTCTATGCACTGATAAACTAACATTACTTTACAGATAAAGTTAGTTTTACTTACCATAAGGTGACCTGGGGTAGAAAGGTGTCTTCTCATTCTGAGGGACCTCCACGACCTTCCCGTAAAGTTCTGACGTGGATGCCTGGTAGATCCTCGTCTCGTTCTCTATCCCGGCGGCCCTGACCGCCTCTAGCAGCCTCAGGGTCCCTAGAGCGTCAACTTGTGCCGTGTATTCACTCAGCTCGAAAGACACTTTCACATGAGACTGGGCTCCCAAATTATATATTTCTGTCGGTCGAGTCTGAAAGTAAATAACTGAATTAGCATATTTAGCCTACGAAGCTAGCAGTCCCTAGTTTGATTCTCGGTCTAGGGAAATATTTGTGTGACGAGCACGAATATTTGTTTCGGAGCCTTGGGTGTTTTATTTGTTTTTATGTATTTATTTCTCTATACTAAGTATTTAAATCGTTGTCCCCATTCGTACAAGCATAGAGCTTACTTCGGGACTAGGTCAATTTGTGCGAGACTGTAACTTATAGTTAAGTATTATAATTTTTTACATTTCGTACGTGTCATTCAAGAATTTGCTTTGCTCATGTCTTTCATTCCAGTTCAAACATTGCACCCAATTAGAACCATTTCCCATTATCGTAATGGCCTGAAATTTGGAATACATAAGTGAACCCCAGGAGCGGTGACAGGAAAATGGCAACAGGATCTTCGCTGTAATAAACAAATTGGGATTCGTTCGCTTGGTCTCGATACGCAGAAGATCGCAACGAGGTGATCCAACAGAGATCAAGTCATCGACCACTGACCAGCTAAAGTGGCAAGGAACCTTTAATCGTTTTCTTGGGTGGAGACCGCTGTTGGGTAAACGAGTGCCCTCCGACTATAGGTGGAGCGATAGTCTTTGCAAGGTGGCTGACAAGACCTGGATGAGAATGGCAGTGGATCGTGCTCGGTGGTAAACAACGGGAGAGGCCTATAGCATTGGGAAGAAAGTACTCGTATAGGCTGGTGATGACGATGATGATAGAAACTTGTCGTTATTTGTTCACGATCTGCTCAGGTGGTTTCGAAACGTTATAATAATCGTAAAGAAAAGTTAAATTTTATCATTCTTCTTGCGAACTGGAAATGGAATGGAATGGAAAGAATTAGCTGGACGGAGAATAGAAAACCAACGAACGAGAGAAGACATGTTTTTAGATACTATAGAATGTAGAAGAGGAAAGATGATGGGAAGCCTGATATAACACGACAGTTTCTTTCTGAAAATTTTGGAGGGGGAAGATGGGGGAAAAGAGGAAGAGTAAGACCTTGGCTTACATACTTTAGCCAAATAAGACAGAAGGCCAGTGTCGTGTCGTATTCGTATCAGCTGGCAGAAAACAAAAGTGGCAATTACTCCTCCGACGCCGCGACGAGAGCCTAGCTCATAAGTTAGATCATGATACGAGTATGCATGATGACTGCAAACTAATGATTTGCCTTTTTCAGTAAATCATAATTTTTTTTAGCGATTAACCTCTCACAGTTGATATAGAAGTTCCCTGGTCCTGAAGCAGCCATGAATCATAAAGATAAACCATATGATGGTTGTATAGTCACGTTAAGAAAATGTTCGTCACCATTGGACCTTAAAAACGTTGATATAGAGTCGAAAAGTGACGAACCTTTTTTTTCCTTGACTATACCTATAGAGGGCAGTAATAATGTGTTTGTGTAGAAAGATAGGAACAGTATTACACAATCATAAATAGGTAATAGCACTTCAAACAAGTCACGGAGCGTGTAATCGGGGAGCATGCGCGTGCTGTTGCCGCGTCGAGTACATCGGCCTTGTATCAAACACTTTGCTATAGTTGTGGTAGTTTGAAACAGAAATTAGCATATTTAATTGGCACAGCTGTGATGTCCTTTGCCGCTTCGATGATTATTATTCGTTTAACATTATTTTTGGTGACGCGTTACTCCTAGTTGGTAGTGACGCTACGAAGCTAGTGGTGCTAGGTTCGATTCCCGGTACAGGCAATTATTTGTGTGATGAGCGCGGGTATTTGTTCTGAGTCCTGGATGTTTTCTATGTACGGTCACGATCGTTAATTTGGGACCCATTTCAACAAAAATATGCTTGAAGTCGTCAATGTCATTAGAGATGTCACGTCACATGTATCTTTTAGGAAACTCAACCTTATTGTTGTAGAATGTCAGATTGACTTTGGACCTAAGGTGGGTACCAAATTAAAGATCGTGACTGTACTTCTCTATATGTTTATCGCTATCTAATAGGCGTACCTACCAATAGTACAAAAAGTATAGTTTGGGATTAGGTCAATTATTGGGGTCTCAACCGTCTGGCTAAAATAGTTTTGGTCAAATGTATACTTTCCCAAACTATCATACTCACCCAAAACGTTGATTTCCGGCGCAGTTGATTTATTTTTTATGTACTTAGTTATAGGAAATGCAATTTAAACGGTTACTAACTGTTTTAATATGAAGATAACAGGTTAAAATCGGTTATTTGCATTTCCTAATTAGTCACAAGTGTAACCTTATCTAATAAACGTAACAAGCGGTTTCGATATCCCGGATATAATACAAAATGCTTTTTGGGAAATTATACATTTGATCAAAAATATTTTGTCCTCTGATATATATTTATATTTACTATCCCAATTCCATACTTATATTATAATATAAACATGAAAGTAACTCTATCTGTCTGTTAGTTACGCTGTCACGGCTAAACTGCTAAACCGATTTCAATGAAATTGGGTACCCGTGAGTGGAAAAAAACGACCATTTTACCATGACGTCAACAATATGGTACGGTATGGTGGTATGGTGGTATGGTATGATATGGTATGGTACGGTATGGTACGGTATGGTGGTAAGGTTCAGTTCCATTCGCGATGTCGTAAACTAAAAAAAACTGTTAAAAAAGGTTATTTCCAAAGCATTGCACGTGAATTCTAATTTAAGTAATTCTAAAAACAATTTATGAATGGAAACTATGTAGTTTCTGTTATCTCAGTAGTGGATGTAGTGACTATTATGATTATATTATATTATATTATAATATTAGTAATATCTCTTTACAATACGCACCCTCTCTCACGTCTGTTGATGTACAAAGTGTCTATGTTAAAAATAACATATTATAGTTTTCAAACATAGATAATGTTATCATAATAAAGTTCCGTTTTGTTTTTAATATTACGTGGTTGCAATATTATGCCGTTGCATTGAAACAATTCATGGAGGGTGAAAACTTTAACCTACAGGTCCATTCACAAGAGTTGGCACGAATGGATTGAACGAGAGTAATGTCACCTATCATTGTGTGAGTGCCGTCCTTTGAACCGATGTTCGAATTTCAAACCGAAAACCTGTTACTATTTTACACACTAGTATACTTTCATTCACTCATTCAATCTATTCCAATTTCGACGCTCTAGAACAAATAAAAAATGAATAGAAGACTTTTATACTTACTAGTCATTCCATTACATCGATATAACTATGTATAAGGTTTGTTTCAATAGAACTTGCCAACAATGTAAACAAAACATTCAATGCGATATCCATATTCTAGCACTATTTTATTCTTTTAATTGTTTAGGATAATGATGTAGAAATAATTGATTAAATAACACATGGATTTAGCAGTATTTGATGATGTAGACTGTAAATTAAAGACATTTTGAATACAAGGTTTGTTTACATTGTTGGCAAGTTCTATTGAAACAAACCTTAGAGGACGACGCGCTGGCCTAGTTGGTAGTGACCCTGCCTACGAAGCTAGCGGTTCTGGGTTCAAATCCCGGTAAGGGCAGATATTTGTGTGATGGATGAGCGCAAATATTTGTCCTGAGTCATGGATGTTTTCTATGTAAAGGGTGGTCCAGATATAGAGGCCGCATTTTCTCGCAGTTACTATGACTACGAGAATAAATAATTGAAATAAATGTCAAATGAATTTTAATAACCATTTATCCTAGTTTGCAATTCAGTAGCATTATTCGACAAATTATATAATAATGAAACGTGCTGAGCCCGAATACCGAACTAAGTTGAAAGTAGAGTTTTACAAACATCACTCTGAAAATCGTTTACCAACTTTGCATCACTTTCGTAAGCTAAATATACCTGACCGGACTATCCGAAATGTGATCAATCGGTACGTAGACGGTCTACAAGTGGGATTCAAGCGGTTTCCGGGTCAAAAACCGACTATAAATACTCCTAGATTGAAAAAAAAAGATTGAGGAAAGCGAGACAGAATCGTAGCAAATCTGACCGCGTCGCGTCACGAGAGCTGGGACTGAGTCTATGTACGTACCGGCGAGCGAAGAAAGCTGCTGGAATTCGGAGGAGGAAGAAGAGACGCAGCCCGAAATACAATCAAAATAAAATTGATCGGTGTATTAAAGGTGCAGCTAAGCTTTACAAGGACAGTATTCCGAGCGGACGAAATTACTTCTTCGTTTTAGATGACGAAACCTACGTGCCTTTAGATCCGTCGCAAGTATCAGGAGATAAACGTTACATGTCGGATGATGAACAGGAGACTCCTATCGAAGAGATATTACTCCCAACTGGGAAATTTGAAAGCCGTTTCATGATTTGGCAGGCCATCTCTGAAGAAGGGCTCATTTCTGGCCCTTTATGACTAACCGAACTGTAAACGGCGAAATATACTTAGAAGTGTGTCTCAAGAAGCGATTATTGCCTTTAATTCGAAAGCTAAATGTCCAAAGGCCTGTTTTGTTTTGGCCAGATCTCGCTACGTCACATTATGTTGAACCTGTTCTTAAGGAACTAAAAGGCAAGAATCCTATTATGCCAAAACGAGACAACTTGCCAAATGTGCCACAGCTTCGGCCGATCGATAAGTTTTGGGCTCTTTGTAAGCAGAGATATTGTGACTTAAGTAAACCAGCTACCACCATACCAGCAATGAAGAGTATCTGGAAACGGATTTCTAAGCAAATCGCGGAAAAATCTGGAAAATCACTGTTTAAACGCTTTCGCTCCAAATTGCTGAAATGTGCCAAACAAGGACCCGTTGGGCTATAATATTATTTACGTATTTCCTGAAAATAAAACTAGAAAAATACCCGGTATTCATATTTTGTCTCATTCTTTTTGTTTAAACGCAATCGACATTTTCACAGGCGGCCTCTATATCTGGACCACCCTTTATTTAAGTATATATTTCTCTATATAAGTATTTATATCGTTGTCTAGTACCCATAGTACAAGCCTAGAGCTTAGTTTGGGACTAGTCAATTGGTGTGACATTGTCCCCCTGATATTTTACATAGGTATATACTAATATTACACATAGGTACATAAACTCATATTTCGGCGATTTCGATAACGAAAGTGTATTAGTAGCCGTGTTAATTTTAAATTGTAATATATTTTTATGAGTGTTAGTCTGTAAGATAATTGTAAATATGGGCCTTGTAGCCTGAAATAAATTTCTTTTATTATATTCTATTATATTATGTTGAAGTGTCATACACCTACAGCGATAATTTTCAGCCAGTACCGCCTCTATCATTTACTAGTTTAATATAATTATCTCATCCTTAATGCCCACTTTCCACTGCAAGCGGAGCGGGCTCCGTACGTACTCCGTTCGGCTTACAACGGTGACTTTAAAGAGGTTAGCTCGCGTTGGAAACAACTGAAGTCACCGTTGTACGCCATACGGAGCTCCGCTCGCACTGGAAAGCGCGCGATGGGCCGCATGCTCCTCGTAATACATTGCGTCGGTGCAATAGCTCTAGGCTCAAAAATGGAAAAACAACCCGTCAATGGATTGATTGCTACAAGCATTAGGCTAATGTCAATCTGTGTAGGTTAATTTTTAGCACTACTCAATTATTTTGTAAGACTGCTGCAAATACCACAGATGCAATCAAATTAATATGAATGAGCGGTTTTCAAAAAACTGTTCCGTTGCGTCACGAAAATTTGACATACATTTATATGCTGCCCTCATACGCCAATAGGCGGTATCTCAAAGCCAATAAACGAAGCAGATTAAATCTTCACCCGTTAGTAATACAGTTGCATTTGCTACAGGAGTTTTGTCTGAGATACGAACACGTGTCTTATACGTGGCAGTATACTTCATTTTCGTGACGGCCTGATAAAGTTATTGTTCCTTAACTTTGTGGACTTTATTTGAAAACCGCCTGAATAAATATGAAACTTCTTTCACAAAGATCCACATAATCTCCGTGAACTGTAACTACACAATTTAATGGAAAAACTAGACCGAATGTGGAAGAAGCGAAATAAATTTGTCAAGATCGTAGCAAGTGGAAAGAAGTGGTCTCTGCCTACCCCTCTGGGAAACAGGCGTGATTTAATGTATGTATGTATGTAGACCGAAGCCTAGAACTATAAAGCCCCAGCTCCCTAAACCGAAGTGGCAAAGAAATCAATCAGATAGGATACAGGGTAGGTCACAGGTTGAACTAAACTTTAGCTACTCAATTTAATAGCTGTGGTAGATCTTATCTTTAAAAATTACGGCCCCAGATACCTATATACACTTGGGACCAAAGAAATCGAGCCACTTAGTACTGAATTTCTGTAGAAATTCGATTTCTTTGCTCCTAAATATAGTTTCAGTCAGCCACATAGTTTTTGTGAATTGAGTAGGTACCTACAATTCGATAGCTAGTAGCTAAATCTTAATTTTAAATCCTATGACCCCAGATACCCTACCAAAGATATGTGGCAACAGTCAGACCCCATAGTCTTTGTGAATTTTAGCTACACAATTTGTTAGGTATTTGTAACCTTTAGCTACACAATTTGATAGCTATTTGTGAACTTTAGCCACACATTTACCTTTCGAAAGATGCCTAGGTATATGGTATTGTCAATCAGATCCCCATGGTTTTTGTGAACCTTAGCTACACAATTTAAAAAACCTACACAATTTAAAAAACCTACACAATTTAAAAAACCCACACATAAATTTCATTTATTTTATGCATAAGCTAACATGTATTTTTAACGAAATAAAATTCATTAAGTAGATAAACATACTAAAAAGCACCAACATACGTTAAACTCAACCATTCATACACACATGTCCACCATTACGGCCCCGTTTTTTAAAACAATACAATCCTCAATCCCGTGGCTATCTGTCCTGGGAGCAAAGTGCCCTTCAAGCAATTCTTAGGGCTATGTCATGTTACAATACCTACCCTGACCATGATGCTGATGAGGCAGATGGTGTCGGTAAGGTCTCCATAATGCAGGTGCATGTGCCCACCCGTGTGCAACGCGGGCTGCCCGTACAAGTGCTGGATGCGCCCTGTGTTGAACGACGACGAGCGACGGAGGATGCCATGGACTTCATAGCCTTTCTCTATCAGGAACTCTGCGAGATATGAGCCGTCCTGTGTGAATATATAAATAAATAATGTGACAAAAAAACGTAATTCAAAACAAATTAACAAGGTAATATTAATTAGTATTTTTAGTTTTTTTTTTAAATTGGAACACACATAACATCACATTGGTTTTATAACATTTATTTTGTGGAACTTTAAATTGTGCTAAAATTACTAAACAATTATAAATGACAAGTATATCATTTGTTCAGCAGTTTTGTAGTGAACTTCAAGGAGTACTTGTCTATATTAAACATTTAAAAATACCTTTAATTATCATCAGGTGCTAATATTGACTCAGTTTTGCACCTAAGTGTATAACACTCAAATTAAAATTCCTCTACAAAAAAAAATTCACATAAGAACAATAGTGGTCAAATTCATGTTTCCTTGAATATTATAGATAATACATAACAATATTTATGTAAATTCTTGTTATTAATTAATTAGTAAATGAAGAGACAATCCTGTTTTAACTTCTAATTTTGAATTTGTTAGAGGCAAAAATGTGTGCAAAACAGTTTGTACACATAATTCTATTCTTTAAAAAAACTTAATATACATACAACCCACTAGTAATAATAATTATTTAAATTAGTTCTCAATAACTTGTTAGTCATTCTGATCCTTGATAATTGTTCAAATTTTCGTTATATTTAGTTACACTCGTGTAATGGTGTTCCATTTATTTAAATCTTGTTTGAGTTGGATAGCAGGATGAGGACATAACTTGCAAAACCTCAAATGCAGAAATTTCTTCCATAGGGAAAAGCCAAATTCAACACAAAAATTTAATACTAAAGTATATGAAATAATTTAGGGAAACTTATTAGAACCTATGAAAATTTCATGAATTTATAACAGCTTAACATTTTATAGCACATAGTGCAAACAATGCATTACTAATTAGAACACATCATTTTAGAAATGATATCACATAGGGTAGAAGACCGTTTGTGGCCACTGTACCCTTTTTGGCCATTTAAGGTTAAAATAAGCATCAAAAATACTGTAAAATTAAGAATAATATTCATAAATAGTTAAGACTGAAGATCAATTATTTAAAGATAAAATATAAAAATATATTTGTAATTTCATAATGCTTTAGATATTCGTTAAAGTTTAGAGTGGCTAAAAACGTAAAGATGGCCAAACCCGGAACTTCTACCCTAATAGTTCTTATTATTGCATTTTTTTTTGTTATGCAATAATGGATCTCCATCAATTTGCATCACCATATTTACCAATAACTCACAGGTTTAAGATGTATCAAGTTCAAGTTCACTTCTTTGTTTATAGCTGCTATACAATAGTTCAATTGAGCCGGTTTCAATGCAATTGAATTGTTTAAAACCAACACTCACATGCACACACTTTACCTATATGAAAAGGATAGTCCTAATCGAAAGTACCTACAATTTCGAAATAAGAGGATAAAAAATAATTGAAATTGTAAGTTTTATGTATGACCATTACATTAATATTTAAATACACTGATCAACTTAGTCTATTTTATACATATTATAAACAAATACTTAGAAAAAGCAACTGGTTGTACCACCCAAGGGATTAAATAGATTTACCAACAATTTAAAACTTGGTAGTTAAAGAAAAAAACATGCAGGTTAATCTCAAACAGTAAAAACAAGGTAATAGTTTATTACCTGTCCAGTGATACCGGTAATAAGTGCCACCTTCCTGCGTGCTCCCGTACTGGAACCTTCTCCAGACATTTTGTATTTCTGTTTTTTAAATTCTTAGTACGGGCAATGGGCGTAAAGTACACGTCGTCAGTGCTCGAGCCGGCGACGCTTGATGCCGATTGATAAGCTTATCACCAACACTCATACTCAATTAACATTATCGCGCGAATAGACCGTTTTAGATAGCGGATATACAGAACGCTATAGCAACACGAATCTCAACTTCTACTTCAAAATGCACTCAACAGCTCAGCAGTGAAGTTTATCAAATTTTGATGTAATGTGTTTCTGTTTCGGGGATCGGGGTAATTCAGTTCAAAAACATCGTTTTGTGTTTCTTTCTAATGTCATGAGAGTTGAAAGTGTCAAATTTATTTTAAGGTGGTTATTGACGGTCAGTCCGTCGTATCGTATCAGGGGCCTTTTTTATAAAGCTACAATTTACAATTTACAGGTTACCAGTTTCCATTTGACACAACCTCGACCAATGATGACCAGCCATTTTAACAGTGTTGCCAGTTTAGACCTGCAAAATTTCAACTTTTAGCTTTATATAAAACGTGCCCTAGTTGACACGGCGCGACTGCCACTGCACTAGAACCACAGATTGTAAGGGTATGAGTGTGCCGGAATCTGGGATTAAAAAGTATCATAACCGACGACCTACTACTAATGTTCTAGTGTTCGAAGCTCGGTAACATCCCTATTTTGGACCGATGACAACGTTATAAAACATTATTTTATTTTAATCGTAGAGTTCAAAAATCGTGGACCGAGGGCCGTGACATTGACATTACCCTGCGCAGCTCGTGAATGGACAAACCCACGTCCATTTGTAGGTTCACAAAGTCATTAAATCGATATCGTAATGATGCGG
This sequence comes from Acleris laterana, assembly GCA_963966035.1. Taxonomy (NCBI): domain Eukaryota; kingdom Metazoa; phylum Arthropoda; class Insecta; order Lepidoptera; family Tortricidae; genus Acleris; species Acleris laterana. Next base: position 13,499,885 of record OZ014452.1, read on the forward strand.
CCAAAGTCATAGTAGATCAAATAGACGGTACAGATGTAGTGCAAAATGATTTTCCTTCGGGAAAACTCGGATCTCAATCGGAATACGATGGCACCCGAACTGTCAATCAATGATTGTATTAAATGAGTGACGTTTTCATGTCCATTAAAATGGAACTTTATTGTTTAGTGTCAAATGACAAATGCTGTCATTTGTCACAAATGCTGTCATTTGTCACTTTGTCATTTGACACTAAACAATAAAGTTCCATTTTAATGGACATGAAAACGTCACTCATTTAATACAATCATTGATTGACAGTTCGGGTGCCATCGTATTCCGATTGAGATCCGAGTTTTCCCGAAGGAAAATCATTTTGCACTACATCTGTACTTCATTTACTATGATTGGACTGACAGTGAAAGAATATCCTTATACCGGTTTAACACAACACGTGAACGCCCGTGACTCGATCTTATCTCTATCATACCAAACGAGAATGAAACCAACAGGTATACTTTGTATGCAAGTGTACCTTTCTGGCGACATCGTACGAAAAAATGCCATTTTTGTTCCGACAACTAAGTTTTTTTGTTCATATTAAACTTAGTAAAATTTAAGTAATCAAGTGATTTAGAATTGATATCTATCTTGAGCATATATTTTTTACAGCTACGCTACTGGAAGTTTCCAAAGTGCTGTCAATGCTGTCACTGTTTGTCAATTTGTCAACCGCCAGCCAGGCTGCCAGCTGACAGTTTAAATTTGTTAGTGGTATGGTACCTGTACAGTCTGTATCTTTTATTAGTCTGTGGTCTGAATATTGTGATCAGTGTTGCCAGACCGGCCTAAAAAGGACGGTTTTCCGTCCCTTTTATCACCACACCGTCCTTTAATCGGCCCTTTTCAGTAACCGTCCCTTTACGGTTTCGCCCAAAAAAGTTCGTGACCACCAAAACAAAACCATACCTATCTAAGTACCTGCTCAGTTTAATATATTGATAGCATAAAAGTGTATCTGTATTAAATTAAAGCTGTCTGTCGAAACGGATCTATACGAATTAGTAACGATTGACAGGAGTACCAACCAACCTTATCATTGCTGTTATAAACTGATGTATTTATTTAAATCTAATCTGTAGTCGTGTCGTGTTATCTATCTTTGGTCTGGTTTGTTTGGTACCGTACCTAGTACTACGTAAAAAATAGTGACCGTTGTATCAAAGACTACTATTGTACACTGGATATAGACTGGCAACTCGGCGTTGTTTTCTGTCCGAGTAAAAAAAAAAAAAAGGTTGCTTGTTCTGCCATCTAGTTCATGTTATTTAAACTAATTCTATGCGTATGTGTGTGTAAGCATGTGCTTATACATAACCACATACGTAAGCTATTCTCCACCCCTTTATTCATACAAAATCACAACAGGTACTTAAAGACCAATGATAGTTAAGACACTTGGCACATATTAACTATTATGGCTTTAAACACCGTGATTCATAATGTTGTATGAAAAAGGGGTTAAGTTTGATTTAGAGTAAGTACTGCAAAAAAGAACATATTAGGCGTGATGGCAATGTTTTACATTGAGAACTGATAAACTCGCAAAAACGACGGGCTTTTAATTAGTAAGTGGGGCTACGCCGCGCCGCCGGCCGCGCCTAATCATTTCTTATTTGCATATAAATCAGTGATAAGTCAATAATTTTAGCCGGAAAAAGTCCACTCAATACAGGATCTCTCAAGATCAATTTATTTTCCAAATGTTTTTTAAAACCTTTTATAACTAATACTCTGTGAGGATCATATATTTAATGGGTCTTCCTAATACTGCGGCCAAATCAACTGGCATCTCTTTTTAACATAAATAAAGAAAGATAACTAGTAATAACTAACTAGTAAGTATTAACACAAATATTTTCAAATCTCACAGATGTGGCCGCAGTGTACCTATCTATTTTCAGAGCTCGAGGAATCCAACTAATTACATTGTCATGTAAACATATGAATATGTAAATAAATCATTTATTGCATTTAAGCTTATTATGTTTAGATACACTTGTTTAAAATTATGACGAGTTTTCTAAACAAATTAGCGTACCTAATTAGGATGATGACATTGTTGAACTTAATTTTTCAACTTTTTATTGCTTTCATAAGCTGTTATTCATAATATACAGGTGTTAGGTAACTTATAACTACTTATAAGGTATGAGATCTTTATAGGGCACAGCAACTTACAAACTAGTGAGGGGCTTTTAACTTTCCTATACACACAGGAACTTTACTATACACTTACCCTAGTACTTAATATCGATTGAAAACTGGAAATTATTATAAAACAAAGACGACCTATAGGAGCGACCTATGAATACCTACGTAAGACTTCGAAGATCCGAAAATTGAGATTTTTAGACTGAGCCTTTTTTATTGAGCAGTTTTTACGATCTTGTGTACGTAAGAACTTGATTATGCCATAAATTTAGTGTAGATTTAATCAATTTTGACGTCATAATTGAGTATCAATTTGTATGCGGTGGGGTGTTTTCAACGCGTAGTAAGAATGTTGGACTTTACTTTTTTTTTCTGATTTCTGCAGTGGTCTTATTGCCGTTGGTCCCATGTGATGGAAAAAACGTCTAGCCTATTAGATCATAACTAAACTACACTCAACTCTAGTTTAGTGATATCAGTATAATTAACACTTTCATATTAAATATTTGCATGACTTATCTACGTCTAGATGTATGGTTCTAATATTTAGTGTTAAGATCATCATAATATGTAAGTATAGTAACTATGTCTAACGCAAATAAATAAATTTCATTTCACTTCATTTAACAGAAATAAATTGATTGGTTTCAATAGCCTCAAAGACAGTTCTTAGAAATAATGATTTAGATGATGATCAGCCAATTGTTCTTTGAGTCGGGTATTTCGCTTCATCTTCATCTTCAGAGAGGCGGAGAGGCGTCAGTCACTGTTTTTCTTTTTTACATAATGGGAGTTCAGCTGGTCTTCACTGCAGGTTATTATGACAATCTTTTGTTTTTTTTCTAGCTTAAGTATTATTTGGTTTCTATAATCTCACAGATAATACGAGACAGAATCTTTGTGCAGATAAGTAGGTGTTCTAGTTAAAACTGGGACATATTTCTTTGCTCTGGACACAAAACCGCCTCCAAGAATCTCTTGTAACCTAAAAATAATAAAAATTTATTATAATAAAGTACCTCTTGTCTCAGTTCCAAGGGGCGAAAATTACCTACATAGCAAAAATCAAACGTCTCCAACGGCAAAGATACTTTTCTTACCATTTTGTTACGTAAACCTAAACATGATGATAGGGGTGCTTCAACCAAGTCAGCCGTTGGGGTTAATTTTATAACTTTCGAACAAGAACTTAGTGGATTGTTTGCGTATCATACGTTTTGTTTACGTCATAGGTACATACATACATACACATACACACTGACATACATATCGTATTTGGCTCTAAGTATGTGGCTGTCCAAGAAAATCCAAAAGCTAAAGGACTTATGTCCCTAGAGGAAACATATACCTACCTAACTTTATGCCGCCTATATGTAACTTCCCTGCGCATGAGAAGTAAAATGTTTATTTTTGTTGCAACTACATTGAGTCGTCCGCCCCATGTTACATACGGCGACTGCAACGGTGTAACAGAACACGGCAGTCGGCTGAATTCAGCGATCGACAGCTGCAACCGCCTAGCTACGTGATCGAAGTAGGCGGACAGACCTAAAGTAATGTAAAGACGACGTTCATTCGCCGCAGTAGTTTGAAACAACTTCGGCGACCGCATTACGGGAACGACTCAGTGTAATCACCGTTTAACTTTACCTGTGTTTTAAGTCATCGTGAAGCAAAATTTACGGCTCTTGCATTGAATACCCGCAGCCAATTGTGCAGCATCCACTACAACAACGCTCTCGTTCCGCACCATCATCGGTGCCGTCAAGACAAAATTATGCCATTGCGAGAGCTAAAATAAAATTCAGTGTTTTTTAAATTGTTTTCGGGCGAATGTTATAAATTCGAAAATAAAAAAGGGTTCAAGTCGTCAAAAACAACTCGGTGTCAAAAGTGGGATATTGATCATGTTACTTCTTCACCTCACCGTCCGGAGTCAAATGGGGGGGGAGTCGCGGGCAACAGCTGGTGCTACATTAAAACTCTTTAGCTTTGTAGTACTAATAGTACTTGTACTACTACTTATTCTGTGTCAATAGTCTCCTGAGTAAAACCGTCGACAGACGGACGACGGACAGACGGACATGGTGAAATAAAAAGGGTTGTTATTAAGTAGTTTTAAAACAAAGTAAAAATAACACAAAGCCGCCTTCAAAAAGCAATAACTACATACATACATACATACATAAACTCACGCCTTTATTCCCAGAGTGGGGTAGGCAGAGCTACAGAATTTGCAACGACTATAAAAACTTTTTGATAATTCTGTAACCACATTTTGCAAACTTAGGCGAAGATGTTTACCAGTGTATTAGTGACAGGTTGCAAGCCCATCGCCTAACAGTACTACATGCCTTTATTACCTTAGTCGGCTTTTACGACATCCACGGAAAGGTACGGAGTGGCACTATTCTAATCCGGTTACCACACGGGGAAATAAATAACATCTTTTAAATGTTAGGTAATAGGTCAGTCCAACTGAAGTCTGCTTTTGGTTAAAAATATTGTAGGACGCCGACTTCAGTTGGACTGACCTAAGCTACCATTTTAAAAGAAGTTATTTTTTGCTTTTGCAGTCGGTGTTTTGTTTTTTAAACTATAATTTTATTTTATACTTTTAAGTCATCATAATTATGCTGTTATGTAGTCCCACTTCTCAATTAATAAGAAACTATAGAACATTTAAATCTCGCCGCAAGCAACGTCGCGGGAAAGTCAGAGTCATATATTTAAACCTAAGTATGCTTCATCATAGTCGCTCAACTATCTTAATCGAAATATCTTGTAAGCACGCTTGAAATATATACCGTTTAGGAGTTCCGGTGGCCATCTGTGGTCTTCATTATCAGTTCCACTTTACCAAATAGTGCTTTCCAAGAGCAAATACAAGAGTTACTATGAACAATACCAAAATCACTAAAGGTGTGCCTATACATTTTATAGAGTTCCGTTGATTCCTCATAGATTCCATCATCTTAATCTAAGATCTTAATTTTGATAAAAATGGGACCAAACAGAAAGCACTAGCTTTCAAATAAAAAAAGAATCATCAAAATCGGTTCACCCAGTCGAAAGTTCTGAGGTAACAAACATAAAAAAAGAAACACAGATGAATTTTGGGAACCTCCTTTTTTGAAGTCTTTTAAAAAAGGAACAAGGTGTTGTTTGTTTGTATTTCACTTCAAATGCACTTACCTAAATATCTCAAGTTTTTGAAATAAATAATATAATATCACATATCATACATAACTTAAGAGCTTTCGTATAATAGCTTTCTAATGTTTGAAGCATTTTATTTTCGGTGACTCAAGTTTGTTCTATCTAAATAAATAATTACTAATGATAAGGTATACTTACTTTAGTTTTTAGTACTAAATAAGTAAATACTACACCTGTTTAAAACTCCAGCGCGATAGTTCGAGACATCATCGTCTCGGTTCCCGCTCTTGTACACTGGGGTTATAATTACTTGCTTTAATAACGCATCAGGGAATCGGTATTACCCCTGAAATTATTAAATATTTAATATTCTGTAATAAAATAAGGTATCTCAACTATGTTAAATCTTATTTAATTTAAATTGTATACGTCATTGTAGAACACGTGTATCGCTGTTCGCTATCGTCTATATCGCTAGAGGTGAAGCACGCAGTGCGAGTTAGAGCCCAATGGCAACGCTCTGTGGTTGCCCCAGCTAGGGGATTAGGAATTAAAGTAAAAGTCTCCTGTTTTCGAGACCAAACTATTGAGTTCCAATATGGTGGGTCTACGTTAAGAATAGCGGAGATTCTGTCGCCACCTTCCAACTCCATCATCAGATCACCTCTTAGCTACGATAATATTGCGTTCTCATAGAGTTTACATACCTATGTGGTCCAAATTTTAGCCCATTCCGTTAGCGGGAAGTGGGTCAAATTAATTTGCAAGATTTGACCCGTACATACCTACATACATTGCAAGTTAAATAAATGCTTGTAAAAATCGGAAATGAAAAGTAAATGGGTATTATTTTGTAGGGATTTTATCAGTTCAGTGAAGCCTGAAAGGCTGAGAGACAGACACATTATCCAATTTAATCAATAGAACATAATGGAATCTGTGCGTGACCCATTCATGTGAAATACCTTCTACGGTCCAATTATTGCAGCCAGGTACGAAGCACACCATAACACATCATGCAACGTGAAAAATTCTATGAAAAATTCGGAAATGAATTTTTCACTGACATAGAAACAAAAATTTGAACAATGTAAAAAAATGTCAAGACAGTTACTTATTGTGTTGCCATATTGATTCAATACAAATTGTCATAAATTATATATTTTTGCATTTTTATAAACCATAATATATATTTCAAAATAACAAAAGTTAATAAATATCCTTTTTTGTATTATGTTACATTTTTGTTTGGTTCCTAAAGTGCATTTTTTTTAATCCATCAGCAACACTGACATTGGTTTTTTTTCGTATCGCTTACGAAAAAAAACTCGTCATGTCTCGAAGATGGCGCTCAATCATAAGGCGGTCGTTGAAGCGCTTACACCGTTGACCAAGAGTCTATTATTGTTTAATCCACGCGCCATATTAATTATGTCAGAGAAGAATGAAAAGCGAACCATATCAAATGTACTAAGTTGCCATAGCATGCGTTGTATCCCTAATGGCTACGAGCGTCGGGGTGGCAAACGCAGGGGGCCTCAAAAAATTCGAGCCCAAACCCAGCATGCTTAAGGCAAAAATAAAATATGTGTAAAAAAATATATATTCCAAACTATGAAGCTGCTTTGTTACTGGTAATAGGGAATATTCATGATTTTTTCACAGCTTCAATAAAAGCTGATTCATGTCACAAACAGTTAAGACTGCGCCGAGCGTCCAGTGGCGCCCTCATTACTGTTATTGGGTTTTCGAATTAACTAACGAATTTCCTTGGAACCAAACAAAATGTGTTTGTAGCGCAAGTATAAACACAATTTTTGGGATACGTAACAAACTTTAAAACAATTACCCTTTGAGTAGTCAGCTTAACGGGAAAAGGTGGCCACTTTTTTTCGTTAAGTTAATAACTCGAAGGTGAATTGTTATTAAACTATATGATATACCCTATAAGTTGTGTTTTCATTTGTAGTACAAACACATTTCGTCCAATTTCAAGAAAATACTTTAGTTTATTAGAAAACACAATAAAAGTAATGAGGGCGCCACTGGACGCTCGGCGCAGTCTTAAAAAACATATTTTCTTTAAAATAACCAAGATATAAGCCAACAAAGATTTATTTTTACCTAATAATTAATTAAAAAATGTATATAAATAAATGAAGTTTTGAATTTTTATTTTTGTCCCTTTGTGCCCAAAACGGTCCTTTTTCAGATAACACACCGTCCTAAATTGGAGTTGCGTACTGGCAACACTGATTGTGATAACAAATTACTGGAAAAATATATAAAAACAGCAATTTCATAGCAAGATCTATCCAGAATACATCATTATTTCCATCAATTGTCGTAAATATGTAATAAACTGCTTACAACACATTACTTAGCGCCGCATATGAAAAAGCATTTTCGTGATAAGAAGCCAAGCCAAGGTTGATAAACGAAATAAGGTTATGTGTAATGAAGTAAATTGATTACATAGTAGGTTTCTCAAGTATTCGTACAATATTGTCGAAATCCGGGACATTAAGCCTGTTGCCGGGCAGTTTGCTGTAAATATTTTTTATATTCTAATTATTGCGTCGCAATATTGAAGCCGGAAACAAGGCCGTGTGACCGCGATGCCGGACATCAAGATCACCCCGCTGGGGGCTGGCCAGGACGTCGGCAGGAGCTGCATCCTCCTGTCCATGGGCGGTAAGAACATCATGCTCGATTGTGGAATGCACATGGGCTACAACGACGAACGTCGCTTTCCTGACTTCTCTTACATCGTCCCAGAAGGCCCAATCACAAGCCAGATCGACTGCGTCATCATTTCCCACTTCCACCTCGACCATTGTGGTGCCCTCCCTTACATGTCAGAAATGGTAGGCTACACTGGACCTATCTATATGACTCACCCGACAAAGGCCATAGCACCTATACTACTTGAGGATATGAGGAAAGTCGCAGTTGAACGAAAAGGTGAGTCTAACTTTTTCACCTCACAGATGATCAAGGATTGCATTAAGAAAGTCACTGCTGTGACCCTGCATCAGTCTGTGATGGTCGACAATGATTTGGAAATCAAGGCTTACTACGCCGGACATGTATTGGGTGCTGCCATGTTTTGGATTAAAGTTGGATCTCAGTCTGTTGTGTACACTGGAGACTACAACATGACACCTGACAGGCATCTAGGAGCTGCTTGGATAGACAAGTGCAGACCTGACTTACTTATATCGGAGTCAACCTATGCAACAACCATAAGAGATTCAAAAAGATGCCGTGAAAGAGATTTCCTTAAAAAAGTGCATGAATGCGTTGAAAAAGGTGGTAAGGTGCTCATTCCAGTTTTTGCTCTAGGGAGAGCACAAGAGCTGTGCATTTTGTTGGAGACTTATTGGGAAAGGATGAACCTGAAGTGTCCAGTGTACTTTGCTTTAGGTCTTACTGAAAAAGCAAACAATTACTACAAAATGTTCATCACTTGGACCAACCAGAAGATAAGAAAAACATTTGTTCAAAGAAATATGTTTGACTTCAAGCACATCAAACCCTTTGATAAAAACTACATAGACAATCCTGGTCCCATGGTGGTGTTCGCAACCCCAGGCATGTTGCATGCTGGATTGTCCTTAAATATTTTTAAGAAGTGGGCACCTTATGAGCAAAACATGGTTGTAATGCCTGGTTTCTGTGTCCAAGGCACTGTTGGCCATAAGATTTTGAACGGAGCAAAAAAAGTTGAATTTGAAAATAGACAAGTTGTTGAAGTGAAAATGGCTGTAGAATACATGTCTTTTTCTGCTCATGCTGATGCCAAGGGAATCATGCAGTTGGTGCAGTATTGTGAGCCGAAAAATGTCTTGCTAGTGCATGGAGAGGCTCAGAAAATGGAATTTTTGAAAGAGAAAGTTGAGCAAGAATTCAAGATTAATTGCTACATGCCTGCTAATGGTGAAACTTGCACAATCACAACTCCAACGAAAATTCCAATAGATGTTTCCCTAAGACTGCTGAAGGCTGAATCTGTCAGGTACAATGCTCAACCTCCAGACCCGAAAAGGCGTCGCATAGTGCATGGCATCCTTTGCGTGAAAGACAATAGGCTTTCCCTCATAGACATTGATGAGATGTGTGACGAGATTGGTATCAATAGGCACATTATACGCTTCACCAGCACAGTGCGTCTCGATGACCCTGGGCCAGCTGTAAAAACTGCAGAGAAACTCAAGGCTCTATTGACCGAGAAGCTTTCAGGGTGGTCCATCACCATATCGGACGGCAACATTTCTGTAGAATCTGTACTGATTAAAGTTGAAGGCGATGAAGAAAACACCAAAAATATCTATGTGTCTTGGACTAATCAGGATGAAGATTTAGGCAGTTACATATTAGGATTACTGCAGTCTATGGTACAGTAGTTGAATTTGAGATTAAGCATAAATGGATGTTTGTTCGGGGTACAATCACAGTTCCAGTTGTAACATGTTGTATAAATGTTTTTATTAAATAGTAAATAATAACACTTATTCTTGTTTATGTGCACCATGTTGGGTCCTTGTTGCATTTCCCCTGGAACCAGAGATGTTGCAGTTTGTTGGCTGTCGACAGAGTTTCTAAATATTCGTAGTCGAGTTGGGCGCCTTGTTGCTGAAATTAAATGTAAGTATGATTAACAAATTACCGAATTCCACTTTTTTTTTATACATTCATTTGGAAATCGAGCACACAGGCCCCCCTTGATGGTAAGTGGGATCTGTGACCCATACACATTGACATTCTTAAAACTATAATCTTAATAGTGCAATCCTAAGATTGCAGTTGCGTTGCCAACCCTGAGGACCAAGATGGAATGCCTTTATGCTAATAATTTCACTTTTCTTATCCCCACACTAGACGCAACAATGCGAATACTGCTTCTTGGCGGTAGGTTAAAGGATAAGATTGTGGTAGCGAACCGGACGGTCCTACAACTACTAATTTCAGATTTATTATTAACTAGCGACCCGCTCTCGCTTCGCTTCGGTTTTTTTGAGTTTTCTATAACACACGTACATAAAACAAAATTTATTATACATAAAAACCTTCCTCTTGAATCACTCTATCTACTAAAAAAAACCGCATCAAAATCCGTTGCGTAGTTTTAAAGATCTAAGCATACATAGGGACAGACAGCGGGAAGCGACTTTGTTTTATACTATGTAGTGATAGTGATATTATTACTATCAGAACATGTACCATGAAAGGTCACACTCGAAACGAGCGCCATATCCGTCTATTTTTTGGAATTCTAGAGGCCGGTCGATGTAAAGGCACAAATTTAAATTTGTATTAGGCGTACTGTCCACGTAGCCGCACGTCAGACGCACGCTTTCGTCATTTACCGCTTGCGTGACGATTGCATGCATCTTGCGTAGAAAAGAACGAAACTGTGTCCACGAAGCGCCAACGTCGCATTTGCGTATCGTCAGACGATCGTCATGTAGCTCGTGCAGCGGCATGTCAGTACTCAAGCGTATTGCGAGACGCAAACACGTGTTTATTTTGCAAAATGGCTGCCTCAGCAGCCAATTTTGTTCACATAATTGAACAGTATCCTTGTCTGTAAAATAACAAGTTACAAGAATAATCGAGAAAAGATATAACGGATAGAGCTTGGTGCAGCAACAAACAATCTACAATTTATATTTTTTTCGATGTATGGATGAAGCCAATACAATCTACGCCGTCGTCGTCTTCTAATAAAGTTGTATGCTATAATCACATCTTCATCATCACTTGACATTTTCCCAATTAAAACATGTGCTTTCGCGATGCTAATCTTGAAAGAACTACTGTTTTGTAGCTTGGATGACGATTGCATGACGATTACGTGGACACACCCAGACCGCAAAATACGCCTGTCGTCTTTTGTAGGTTGCATGCAAGCGTCAAATGACGCCGCCGTGGACAGTAGGCCTTACGTTGTCTATTACGATTACTTTTACTAATCCAGAACAAGATTGATTCTTCTTTATATTATCTAAACTGGTTTCTACCCGGGACGTCGTCCGCGTAGATTTCGATTATCTTTATTACTTCGCCAACTTTTAAATCTTCCAGGAAGAAAAGTAGCCTATGTGCTAATCCTGGGTATATAAGCTATCTCCATTTCAAGTTTCAACCAAATCCGTTTAGCCGTTGCAGCGTCAAGGAGGAACAAACAAACACAACATTTTTCATTCGTAATATTAGTAGAATGCCACTAAAGTAAGTATTATTACTATTTAATCTCCAGCTACTAGCTCTACAAGATAACTTACCATTGGAGGAGGGTAGAGCCTCCTAAAGTCCCCTCTGTGCAGGAACTCCCTGTGAGCCTTTCGCATACTGTGCTTGAGTTCTTTGTCTATGCAGTACTGGCAGAGCCTGCAGATCAGGAGGCCGTCGCAGTTGCCCCTGCAGATCGTACTGCACTCGGGGCCCCACACCGCTAAGTTTTTGTCTGAGGTTACCATGCTTTCAACTGCTATTTGATCCCTGAAAAAAGAATTCATGACTTCCGTAAATGACAAACCACGGACAGCCTCACTAAACCACTGCACTTGTTAATTCAGAGGTAGTATTATTTGGGTATAGTGTAAAGACGTCTACAAAGAGATGTGTCTTACTTTATCATCTTATTCCATAGTGCAAAGTGGATACAGTGGGCCTATTGCCTAAAGCACTCGCAATCAATGCAGACAAGCCTTCGATTTTCAAAATGAAAAGGTTTGCGATTGCGAGTGCGTTACACAATAGCCCCAGCCCTCTGGTCTTTGTAGTCGACTGTACTAAAAAGGTATTTTTCTAAAATTTATTCCAATGAGAATAAATAGAAGAGGGTATAGAATTACGGACATCGTAGTGCACGGGAGTGCGCAGGCCAAGTTCCAGAAACGGACCGAACAATATAGCTTTTAGCTACCTATTAGTGACTGACTGACTTATGCGTATTCCCAATATTCAAACTGAGGATAAATTAGTTTACCTACTTTAAATTAAAATTAAACATTTTACAACAGTAGCAATAATTTGAAGTAGGTAACCTAATCTATCCGCGGTTTGAATATTGGGAACGGATATTATGGTGCCTTTCCACTGGCGAGGCGAGAAGAGAGAGAGACGAGACTGCGTGCTGCGCGAGAATTTAAATTCTCGTCTCGGCTCGTCTCGCTTGGAAAAGCACATTTAGGATTCTATTAGTAAACTAATCTTGCCTGAGATACCCATCTTTTGACATCACAAAACAATAAGCATGTCATAAAAAACTGTAATATCTGACGTACGAGTCTTGAGACATACATGTAACAGCTAAAATTAGTTAATTACACAATACAATACAATACAAAACACTTTATTGTACACCAAACAATAACATTACAGAGATACAGCATTATTAAAAACAACACAGGTAAACAACAGGCGGTCTTATCGCTGATTAGCGATCTCTTCCAGACAACCTTACTAGGGATAAGGTGCCAAATTAAAATATTTTACGAGGTAGGTGGTACAGACTCCACGCGAGCAATAACAAGAAACTATGTTAGTTATTAAACATAAGTATTCAAAATAATAATAGAAAAAGTGATAAATATAGGCTCACTATATATGCACTAATAAATAGATAAGAAAATAAATACATAAACAAATAAATACAATACATATATATCTTACATAAATAAACAGATAAATATATATAAATACATAAATGAATATCAATACATCCACAACAGGGAAAACAATAAAAAAGACAGCTACACGACAGAGAAATTAACTGAGACAGTACAATTATGACTGCGACAAAAAATGCTCATGAAGAAGTTTCTTAAAAATAGGCAAAGACTTAGCCCGACGCAGCTCCACAGGGAGGGAGTTCCACAGTCGGACAGCCTGAAAAGTAAAGGAATTGTTGTAAAATTTTGATGAAGAGGAGGGTACAGTTAAAATATAGTTTTGGGAGCAACGAACCGACTTAAAAAAGTTAAAACGCTCCTTGAGGTAACGGGGGGTTGCAGGGATGAACAGAACACAGTAGAGAAGATTAAGAATATGAAAGTACCGGCGAAAACGGATAGGAAGCCACTTGAGTTGCGAACGAAAACAAGAGACGTGGTCATATTTGCGTAAACCAAATATGAACCGAATGCAGACATTTTGAATTCGCTCAAGCTTGTTAAGCTGCTCCTCAGTAAGATCTAAAAAGCACACATCAGCATAGTCTAAAATAGGGAGAAGTAATGACTGAGCATGCGCAATTCTAGTCGCGATAGGGAGAAAGTTACGAAGCCGCCGAAGAGACCACACTGACGCAAACATCCTCCTGCTAACCTCGCTAACTTGAGGAACCCACGACAAGGTACAGTCCATAATGATACCCAGGTTTTTGACTTGATGCGAAAAAGGAATAAGGACCCCATCAAAATAAACAGGCGGGAGAGTTGCAAAGTCAACCCTGGACAAAAACTTAGGACTGCCGAAAATAATAGTTTGAGTTTTAGCAGGATTGACTCTCAAACCAAAACCATTACTCCATTGCAAGATACGAGCTAAATCGTTGTTTGTGGTATCGATAAGTGAGTTGAGTTCACCGAGCACGCCTTGGGAGTAAATTAATGAGACACTTAGAAATTTTGGATTACATATAGGTATCATTTTTGCCATCCAAACTGCTCCCTAGTTTTGCCATGCCTTATATTTAATAATAGGTAAGTTTCTGTCAAAAATTTAATTTTCGGGACAAGCTTTTGTTGCCGACTGTAAAAAAATTTGCACAGTCGTCATCTACCTACTCATCAAGACGATTCTAACAAGCCCTAACACTACGGGTTTATCATGTGTAATTTAGGAGTTCCTATGGCCACCCTGAGTCTCCATCATCAGACCAGCTCGATGATACTATAATTATTGTATTGTCATCAGACCTAAAGGCGTATGCAAGTTTTCAGCTTCATCGGAAACCGGGAAGTGGGTTAAATTTAACTTGCAAGATTTGACCCTTACATACCATGTACCTACTATCAGACCATTGGAACCTTGACCCACCATAGAACTGTGTCACAGAGACGTTATGATTCAAGTCATAAGAAGTGTCAAACAAATTGTTTTATAATGTCACTGTGACACCGTTCTATGGTGGGTCAGGGTTCCATTGGGCTGATAGTACACATACATTGCAAGTTAAATAAAAGCTTGTAACAAATATCGGGGACAATCGCACACAAATTGACCTAGTCCCAAGCTATGCTCTAGGCTTGTATTATGGGGACATCGACAAACTTATTTTATTTTATAGAAAGAAAGAAAGAAAGAAAGAAAAATACATTTCTTCACTTTAATTTTATGCTTTTTTAGTGATCATAATAAAAATCTTAATATATAATCAACACCCTTGTAATAGGTACAGTTGAGGAGTTCCGGTAGCCATTATGTGGTCTTCATAATCAGTTCCACTTCACCAATATCAATTTTGTTTTGCTAAACATTTTTGCGTTGATCAAAAGTAATCTAACTAAAGCGTAATACTGTTTACTTTGATATTGGCAATCGCAATCGGAATTTCAGTTCCTAATAGATTTCACCCGAATTTATAATCAAATGTAAATATTCTATTTCTGGACATCATTAGGAAGTGTAAAGATAACATCCTGATATGTTATTACGAGTTTGAGTAAAGAGATTTGGTAGGGGATTCCGTTAAACAACTCGCTTTTGAAATCGAAGGACCTATTATTAACCGGCGAGATAAGGTTGTTCCGTCAGGGCCCGTATAAGGCTGCGTTTCCACCAGAGATGTGCGAGGTAGCTAAGCAGTGCTAGGCTGTGTAACGATGTGAATGTTTCCACCAAAGATGTGCGAGGTAGCCGAGCGGTACGAGGATGCGTAGCGAGGATGTGTATAGCGGGCTCTTTAATCGGGCGGGGTGCGGTGAGGCGGGAGCGGAGCCAGACGCCGCCTCGCAACACATTCCTCGCACACATCTTTCCCTTCTTATGTTGGTACAAAAACCTCGCTTCGCTGAGCTGTTTCCAACAGTTAAGCTAAGTGAGGATAGGTAAATGAAGTGTTCTATTGGTTCATGCATAACAAACACATCCCTCGCAACGCATCCTCGCACATATCTGGTGGAAACGCAGCCTAATGGTCGTCTTTAGCGGTGGATTAAGCATACGTTTCTCTCGCAGTTAGACACTGGTCATAAGGTGAAAGGTGTTTTATTCACGTTTGTCCAAGTCAATTAACACGATGCGTAAAAATCATATTTACGGGCGTGGATTCTAAGCTTCCCCGCTTTACTCGAGAGAGCACTCGTATGAGTTCGCTCACTCGAACGACCGTTCGATACAGAGCCGTTTATAATAACACCTAAATAAGTAGGGCGGCAATTTCCTCCTGATACCAAACGCCTACGCGTAATCGGATACATTTAACTCTCAATCGTATGTATCGTATTAGCAAATACATTATTAGAACTACCCTTCAAACTTTGTAATGGATATGTAGGTACCGTCGAAGTCAAAAATATGTATACACTTTACTACCTTGTCTATTTAACGTCATGTTTAAACTGTCATATGAAATTGACACAGCAATTAAAGTGACAAGGTACTAAAGTGTAAACATTTTTATGACTTCGACTGTACCTACTCTTATTAGTTTTGAAAAGCAGGAAAATATCTGATCTTTCCAAAAATAGTGGCAGTCAGTAGGACCTTGTGCAGCTCTCGTCCTGCTGCCATTATCTTATCATTTGAAACACCGCCAAGCAGCACAGTGTTCGCATTGTTATGTTCCCGTGTATAAGCCAACTGTGTGTGTTACTTCGCCAATAAACGTTATGTTTGGCGAACTTACAGTTAAAAATATGTACCAATTTTTTTCTAAGAAATAAATTAAAAAAAAAAAAAAAAAAAAACCGATGAAATTGGGTATGGCCATACAGGCATTCCATCTTAGTCCTCACGGTTGGCAACGTATTGGGAATCTTAGGATTGTAGTCTTGGGAGTTCATATGTCTATGGGTCTCAGATCCAAGTGACCATCAGGTGGCCCGTGTGCTCTTGTTCCTACCCCTCGTCATTAAAAAAAACATACAAACAGAACCTAACCTTTTGATTTGCACTTGACGTTTTTGGATACGGTTCAAAAATCAAAAACAAAAAAAATACCGTGGTAAAGTGAGTCTGTTGGCCGGCTGTCATTCATTTGGCATTGCTCTTACCAGCTCTTACCTATCATCCGTAGCATTGTGATTCTTCATATGATTCGCGACACCGGTCAAAGAGAACAGGTTGTACAAGATTTGTTCGTACAACAGCTGGTTGGGGGGGAAGTGCTCGGAGCTCAGGTTCGGGGACATGTTGGCCTCGAGGAGGTACACATTCAGGTCTTCGTCCAGGATCAAGTCGACCCTCATCATTTCGAAGAAGTTATCCTGGTATTTGTAGCGTTTCATCTGGAAATAATGCCGATTTATTAAAATTATGTTAGTGGTGGTAGGTCCATGAGCAGTCCGCTTGAATGGTAGGAACACCCACCACCTTACCACTCCTATACTTTCTTATTCGTAAACGTAAAATAAGTAAAGTGTGCTTAAAGTTTGCTTTGTTCCTTCAATGCGAAATTTGAATTCGACAGAAAGTGACAGAGAATAATTTAGCTAAAATAGGTTTATTGTGTGTTTAAGAATAAGGGGGTTATACTTTCCATGGTACTTGGTAACTTTTTTGGTATGGAGGAGGTCAACGGAAAACACAGGCCATCTGATGGTACATGACATCTGAGACCTAAGGACATTTACACAAGATTACAATCTTAAGACTGCAGATGTGTCTCCGACCCCGAAGACTAGGATGGAATGCCTCTATGCTAGTAATTTCACCGGTTGTCATATCCTCACATCGGAAAAACAATGCGAAAATTGGTAAGTTCATTTAAAATGGCGGCATGGAGAACAAGCGAGCTCACAGTCCTATCAGATTCTGCTGGCTCGAGATCCATGTGTAGAGGGGCCATTAGACATTTGAATCTTAATATTACAACTTAAATCCGGAACACAGCAATGTAAGCACTTCAAAGGCAATATGGTGTGACCTAAACAACGGTCAAACCGATTTTCATTAAACCTAATTAATCACTTTGATTAAACTGGCTTTAAAAAAAACGTGTCCTAATCTGTTCATCAGTTTGGGAGCTACGATGCATAAACACAAATTAAAAATAAAATACCCCTTTTTTTGTAGGGGGTTAACAACTTAAGATTACATAGCTCAAGTAAATATTGCCTACGCTTCTAATATATTGATGTCATTATATTCCACCTCAACAATTTCTTATAATCTTCTACTACTACCTACCTACATATATTCTAATGAGCAAACCTAATCTTTCCATAGAAACCTGTAACTTCAATGGCGCCCGATTAGATTATAATCTAGCGCCTACAAATACTGATTAGCAACCTATTTTCGAACCGCGTATTGTGTCTTGTCATTTAGCTAATGGGTTCCTAAACCTGGTGGGCCCATTCATGGGATTATTCACACGAATCAAAGAGCTAGCGTGAATGGTGCCGCTTTATGTTTACATTCATTCATTCTCAGACCCTTGATTTCTGTTGGAAATAGACCATACAGAAGAAGTGACAGAACCGTCAACGGTTGAAAAAAAGGAGTTAACCGAAAATATTAGGTCCTTACCTATGAAATTGGCGTTTTATATGGAGAATTTTATGATAACGGTGGTTTAAGGTTTTCATACATTTAATTTTGCGGATTATTTAGTAACGTCAAATGCAAACCAACCAAATTCTCTCAGGAACATTGGACTTATAAGCTATATTATACATATCTTAATTACTTATAAATAGTTAGCTTCATAAAACTCTGCGTAATTGAAACACTTGAACTCGCAGCACATGAAAAGAGTTGAGTTCACACTTTAATTTTAAACATTAAGTAAGAAATTGAACCGTATTATTTGTATCTAAAACCTTTGTAACATAGTGTAGGTACCTATTAATGAAATTTAAAAAGAATTTGGAAGTTAAATTGAAAAGAATAAATTCCGTATGAAATAAGACACGTAAAATAACGCCAATTTCGTAGGTAAGGACCCAATATAACGCGAATAAAAAGCTTGTAAGCTAGGTATTTTAAGAGACAAAGCGAAGCGACAGCATGACGGTGTTCTTTTGGTGAAGGCTTAGTTATGTTGATTGTATCGACTTCATTGTAAAGTTGAAAAGTGGAAAATTATAATACAGTTATACGCCACGGCACGTTTTATTTAACATAGATAGACCCTCGCTAATATGAGTTTTAACAATTATAATTATTATTTGAGGTCTCGGTGGTGAATATGTTAAAGTTTGCCTTAAACCCTCAAACCTAATTTTCAACGTTATGAAGCTGTTATATTACTTGAAAATAATGGCGGCCGAGTGTAAACAATACAATTTTCAGTGGGTCCTTTAGCACAGACGTTAGAGCAGTAGGTTTAGCTATGAAAGCATAACAGACAGACAGAGTTACTTTAGCCTTTAATATACAGGGTGCCTCTGACCTTTCGGGCTAAACTAAACTTCTTTTGTTCTGTATGTTGTTAAAAATATGTCCAACTTAATTATTATTTTTTATACTATTTAAAGTAATTTTCAATGTACGCGATCCAATTCTCAATTTTCCTTTAGCCTTCGTACCAAGGAAATGTCGCCCCCGTACCATGACAGTGATTATATGGTCATGATTGAATACACTGATGTTACAATTAAGTACTTAGTTCAGTTTAGCGAGTAGAATCGATTTTTGCATGCAAAGCCCCAAGGTCAGAGGCAACCTTGAAGCCTTGGTTTGAACGTGAAGCACCGGTCCTGGTTGCACCCACCACATGCATTGATCAATACGTGTGATACTTACAGACTCGATGGACCAGTTTTCTTTCTCCAGGAACAGGCCTGCGATGGCATCGTTCACTTGCTCCCAAATTTCACGTGGGTCCTTGCCCTGGAAATAACCAAAAGACTGCGTCAGATTACCAGAAGAAGCAGTTCCGGTGTGGGGATAAGTGCAGTCAGGGACATTATCAGTCGACTTAAGAAAATGTTGACTTGTTCGTTGTAGCTAGCTAATCCTACAGCACTCAGGTCATTACGCGTCGAACGCGCAAACTAATATCACCCTAGAGGTGGTCGATCGGGAATGCACCTGCCTAGCCAAGTTGTAGACGCTGTTAACGTTTTCGTTTTCTATCGTTTGAAATGTGTGGATTTGACATAAAAGATCGACGCGGTCTGTCATCATCTTACGTCAATCCTATCCATTTTGTAAATTTTCGGAGATTGCTACCTGGCTATTCTATTTTCTTAATGTAGTTAGGCAATCTTAGATTTTGTATGAAACACGAGTGACAGATATACTGTCATATGTGAGTGTAAGGGTGATAGTGATAGCCAGGCGAACTCTATTAAGAAGCTGCGAGTACTGTACCTATGGATCTTCTACACTCTAGACATGAAATTAATGTCAATGAGTTTTAGCTTTTTTATGGTATAGGAGGCAAACGCCTGATGGTAAGCGATTACCGTCAGCCATAGACACCTGCAGCACCAGAGGAGTCACAGGTGCGTTTATATGCAGTTGGCTATTTACAGCTTCCTTTTTAGTATTTTCTGCCCACGACACTGAGGTCTCTTTTTAACTACCTTAAAAAAAGAAGGAGGTGCAATGTTCCGTTGTTTGTAAAAGAAATTACGTACGAAGTTCATCGATTTCTCCGCCAATTATAAACCAATTTCAAAAATTCTTTTTTTTGTTTCATAGAGTATACTTACTTTCGATTATTAATTGAAAAGTGGGTCTACATAACAGCATATTGTGATCACTAAAAGTTTTTTTTAAACAATAAAAGCCGACTTCAGTAGGATTGACCCACCATTTTAAAAGTAGTTGTTTTTTTATGTTTTTGAAGGCGGTTCTTTATTTTTTATTAATGGCTTTTCACTACAGGTAGGAGGATACCGTATATAAAAATACCGGAATATGAAAATACCGTAAAAGAGATCACCAAAAGCGAAATTAAAATTAAAATCGGCCAAGAAATTAATACGAATGATACAAGCATTGCACGCACAATGGCCCGACATACACGGGCTAAGTGTGGAAAAAGGAGTCCATCACCATACAAGCATTTTAAACTGCTAATTAGACAGCGATTACACAGAGTGATCCGATACGCCGTGTGCCGTCATGTAACACGTGTCGGCCATATAAACTCCATGTTAAATTCTGTTTAGCTAGACAGAGAAAGAAAAAAAACTTTGTTGGCTTATATCTTGGTTATTTTCATAGCTACCTATTCAAAAAATGTTTTTTTTCACCTCAGCAGCTCAAACAAGCAGGTTTTGCTGCTTAAAAACAGTGAGCAAAATTCAATTTTGCTGCGAGCGAGAGGCAAAGTAGCTTTTTAATTATTTTTTTAAATGCCGTGAGCAGTGCTGGGGCTACTCACAACATTCGAAAAAATTGAACTTCACTTGGTTCTGTCACTTTCACTTCGATAGGAAAAAAGCGAGAGATAGAAACAACTTGATTCGAAGTTCGATTTTCAAATCCCACACATAGTAGGCCCAAAAAGAAACGCACGTTCGGATGCACACATAACCTTAAAATTGCAAATAAAACTATCTGTTAAAGTTTGAAATGTGTTTATTACAACTATTTTATACAGTAGGTACAATCATTTTTTTTATTTAATGTTTTGAAGACAAAATTAATGAAAAATAAGAAGTTTATCATGTATCTACATAATTTTGTTATCGTTTTAACAATCTTTAATTTCGTGACATAAACCGCGGGGGCAGTTTCAGAACGCATTTAAAAAATAATGTAATGTAATGTAAATGTAACGATGTAATTTTTGTTAATTTGTCCGCCATAGCCAATAGCCATAGACAAGGCCTAGTTTGGTTTTTTTTAAAGCCACAGTCTACATAAAGCTGTATAAAGTTGTGTTTGCACTACAGCATTATCAAGTTGAGTGACAGGTTTTATCTGTTTCATGTTTATTTTTTCCACTTTTTATTTTATTAGTATTTTGCAAAAATGCTTGTGATTCATGCATATGCGATCGTGTCGTTATTTAGTCGTGTATTCACCAAATGGTCACAACGGAAGACCTGCGTTGGCCCTACCAGCTGCACGCTGTGTTGTTCTCGCTGCTGAGGTGAAAAGTTGTATGTCTCACACGAGACCAAAGTTTTTTACGTCTCGTATCTTTGAATCCCTCGCTACGCTCAGGATTCTAACCTAGAATCACTCGCTACGCTCGTGATTCAATAATAGAATCCTTCGCTTACTCGGGATTCAAAATCATCACTCGCAGCAAAAACCAACTTTGCTCTCTTGTTGAACAAATAACTATTTTGGCTTTTAATGAAGGTGTGAAAAAAAGTCATGAATATTCCCTATTCTGGTCCTGCTGCAGGGCCTGCCTCACGTGCCTACTGGCGGCACAGTTTCTGTATTTTTATTACATTGCCGCACGAGTAACGTTCGTCGACAGTGGGAGTTGTTTCAAAGAATAACATCTTTCAAGTAATATTATTTAATGTCGAGAAAAGCCTAGAAGCGTTTAACGTTGGCTGGCAGTCCAACTTAAGGCTACGGTTGGCTACGGTAAAACGCTAATAAGTATGATTAAGAACCTGGTAAGAGCATGTCGGACCGCGCTCAGTGTAGGGTTTCGAAACCGTTAATACAGACACAAAAAACTGTCTCAAAAAAACATTTTAAAATTTTACCTTTGATTTAGTTGTACCCATAAAAAAAAACAAGTTATTTTGTACAACTTTGTTGGCGTAAATTATATGTGGTATATGCGAAATGACAGCTTTGTAGTAGCAAGAGTGTCATTATGTTATGATGACATTTGAATTTGACAGTAAGGACAAAGCATGGTTTAGCTACCCCACGGTTATTTCACGTTCATATTTATAAGTAAGGTGAGAGTTTAATCGCGGGCAGACGGACACTCATGTATGGCGAAACTAAGTGGTGACAATGGGGTGTCTTTCAAATATTTATTACAGTAATTATTATTATACAGTAGAAAACAGAGCTTCCGAAGTCGAAATTCCTCCTTTTTAGGGTTCTGTAGTCAAACTACAAACCCTAATAGTCCGTCCGTCCGTCCATCCGCAGCCTAGCTCAGAGACCCTTAGAGCTGGAAAGCTGTTATTTGGCATGAATATACATATCAGTCACGCCAACAAAGCGGTAAAATAAAATCTTGAAAAAAAATTACTTTTAATTTACCTCCCCTACACGTAACTTGGTGTTGTATTTTTAAGCTCTAATTCTCTCTTCTAAGCGCTAATTTTTGTTAGAGTCAAGTCCCCCCCCACTACAGCCGAAACTACAAATACTAAAAATCAGATAAAATATTTATTTATTTATCTTAAATTAAAGCGCATATAAGGAATTTAAAAGATCAAAGACAACACCAAATAACTTTAAATGGAAATTTTGTTCATTACATGTTGTTTTTTGAGATAGTTTTTTGTGTTTGTCGTAACGGCTACGGAACCCTACACTGAGCATGGTCCGACATGCTCTTGCCCGGTTTTTTTTAAAGAAAGGGGCATGTCGGATTTTTCCATAGCAGCCTCTCAGACAGAAGAAGGGCAGTAGAAGCATTAATACATAATCAGAGACAAGTATGATACCTTGGAGGTGACGTAGATGTCGAAGGAGTCTTTCTGGCCGGCGCCGAGTTCGGTGTAGCTGTGCGCCAGCGCAGGAACCTTCCACGTGGGCATGTAGTTGTCTCCGATCACGTACTTGTCCTGGACCTTGGGGTCGAAAGGGTAGTACTGGGTGGGGCAATACCTGAAACATAATATGTGAAAATATATGAACCGTTTGATTAAGTATCTATTACACGAGTTGTAGTATTACCGTTGTCAGTCAGTTAATCACGGAAGACAAAAAAAAGGCCTAGTCCCAAACTAAGCTCTAGAAGTAGTAGGCAACGATAAGCATACATAATGTAAAGAGAAAACGATATAAACCCAAATTAAATTGGTCAGATATCACATACCGTAAAACTACCCAACTATAGTCCTGGCCTACAACAATGGTCCAATTTTACTTTTCACATTATTCTAAAAATATGACAGATTTAGCTATAGCTAGAGTTTAGAGCTGTCAATTTGAGGCCAAACAGTACATATACCCAGCAATAATAGCAGTAAGGTATCATATTTTAGAATAATGTAATGTGGAATATTGGACTATTGTTGCAGGCTAGGACTATAGTTGGGTAGTTTTACAATGGTTGTACAGCTTCAGTAAAATTAACTTAATAATGTGTTCCAGTGAATTAAATTGATAAAATTCACAAGTAAATCAATGTTCTTGTTCAAAATGAATTAGAACGGAAAATTATTCCAACGTAACAAATACTATTTTCACCTCAGCAGCTCAAACAAGCAGGTTTTGCTGCTTAAAAACAGTGAGCAAAATTCAATTTTGCTGCGAGCGAGAGGCAAAGTAGCTTTTTAATTATTTTTTTTAAATGCCGTGAGCAGTGCTGGGGCTACTCACACCATTCGAAAAAATTGAACTTCACTTTGTTCTGTCACTTTCACTTCGATAGGAAAAAAGCGAGAGATAGAAACAACTTGATTCGAAGTTCGATTTTCAAATTCCACACATAGTAGGCCCAAAAAGAAACGCACGTTCGGATGCACACATAACCGTAAAATTGCAAATAAAACTATCTGTTAAACTTTGAAATGTGTTTATTATACAGTAGGTACAATCATTTTTTTAATTTAATGTTTTGAAGACAAAATTAATGAAAAATAAGAAGTTATGTATCTACATAATTTTGTTATCGTTTTAACAATCTTTAATTTCGTGACATAAACCGCGGGGGCAGTTTCAGAACGCATTTCAAAAATAGCGGGATTATTGTACTTAAAAAAAAAAAAGTAATGTAATGTAAATGACGATGTAATTTTTGTTAATTTGTCCGCCATAGCCAATAGCCATAGACAAGGCCTAGTTAGGTTTTTTTTAAAGCCACAGACTATATAAAGCTGTATAAAGTTGTGTTTGCACTACGGCATTATCAAGTTGAGTGACAGGTTTTATCTGTTTCATGTTTATTTTTTCCACTTTTTATTTTATTGGTATTTTGCAAAAATGCTTGTTTTTGATGCATATGCGATCGTGTCGTTATTTAGTCGTGTATTCACCAAATGGTCACAACGGAAGACCTGCGTTGGCCCTACCAGCTTCACGCTGTGTTGTTCTCGCTGCTGAGGTGAAAAGTTGTATGTCTCACACGAGACCAAAGTTTTTTACGTCTCGTGTCTTTGAATCCCTCGCTACGCTCAGGATTCTAACCTAGAATCACTCGCTACGCTCGTGATTCAATAATAGAATCCTTCGCTTACTCGGGATTCAAAATCATCACTCGCAGCAAAAACCAACTTTGCTCTCTTGTTGAACAAATAACTATTAATTCACTGGCCAAAGATTATTTGATGGGCAAAAAAATAGACGCGACACTCACCGAAACAGCACGTCGCCTTTGTACCAGTAAACTCTGAGCGGGTTCACGGACATCAACACGACGTAAACGCCAATATCGAACTTGTGTCCGTCCACTAAGAATGGCCTCTGCACGTACTCCTGGACGAAACTTGTTCCATTTTCCAAGTCGATATCACTCACGTTTTTCAAATACACATGTCTATGCTTATTGTTTTTTTGTACAAACAAAGCATGTGTATTCGTCGACGCATAATTTAGAAATTTTTCCTTATCTTTAGGCAGTTTGAACGCCTTAGGAATGTATTTGTAGTCTGTGGTAGCGAAATGCACTTTGCTTGTGATATATGATGTCCCGGGGAAGTGGTTTACTTTTTGGTAGGGAGTTAATTTTTGTACACTGGGGTGTCTTGCTACGAAAGGGTAGTCGTGTGTCCAGAGGAAGCTCCAAGGAGTTTCGTTCGTGCCTTTCTCGTAGCCGATTCGTTCTAGGACTAAATGTACATGCTTTAATAAGCCATTTTTTTTGTGAACGTCGGCGTTGGCAGAATACACCCAATATTTACTAACAGTCTCATTCTTCTCAACTTTGTACACTCGTCTGTTTTGTATTTCTAACAGTATTCCTAAAGTAACCACTATTATACAGACGAAAAGGAAAATGTGTGTCGTCTCTTTCTTGTTTTTTTTACCGTCTGCGGCCTCGTTTCTGATATTTTTGGAGATTTCTTCTTCATTTTCGGGATGTTTACTGACCTATAAATTAATAATTTTGTGAATAATAAAAGTTAAGTGATTCCTCGAACATCGCCGCTACATTTTTCGCAATTTTGCCCCAAGGACAATTTAAGGGTCGTGTTTGATAATGAAAATTTGATAAGTGTGACCGGCTTAGTATTCGCCCCACGGCCTAGCATTTCTTGGATAAAAAGATCTGATAAGGTACGAACCTGTTTTTTATTAAAAGTAGAAATAGCTTCAAAGGTTCAAAGTAGAAATAGCTTCATAACAGAAGTAGAAATAGCCTCTGCTACAGAGGGCGGGTTAAGGGTGCTATGATATGATGAAGGGGGCTCAAATAATGAAACGTGCTTTAAATGAATATTTGTGCTAACATATTATCAAACCGCGATTAGAATGAAATGAAATTGACAATGGTGTGCAGATAAATGAAAATACTTATTTCGGCACGATAAAGTTTTAGAACTTGTAAAAAACACATCAAATTATATTACTTAAACAAAATACAAATAATTTAATTGTTTTGAAGATATTTTCTCGGTACCGATATGCTTTACCACGACTAATATTTTATAGGTAGGTATTGCCTAAAGAACTCGCAATCGCAATCGTTTTCATTTTGAAAATCGAAGGCTTGTCTGCAAACAAAATGAAAAAAAATGTATTGCTTTGAAGTCGATTGCGATTTCGAGTGCGTTAGGCAATAGCCGGGTCGCTTGCGTTGGTCAAAGGCTGCAGCTCTAGCTCTTAATCAGGGTAGAGCAAGATTGCAAGGTTGTCTTCTGATGCCCTTTGACACACACACATATCCTGTCACACGATCCCCTTGAATCACCTAGAGTAATTCTCGTAACAGGTCAAAGATGATTTGGTTTTTCCCGTCTAGAATAGGGGCCCTAGGCATAGTATAATAAAGAGTACTACCCCCCAGGGGTGATTTCGTATTGGTTTAAACTCGGCCGCCATTAATATCGAGGAAATAAGAGCTAATATAACGTTGACAATTCTATAATATGTCTGAAGCTATATGGTTTTGCTGGGTAGAATAGAGCCTTTGAGCTACACTCGGCGTCAAAAATATCGCACCTTCGGGAAAAATATGTTCAACCGACATTATACCCTATTTAATCAAGGGTAAAGGTATGACTGTTAGGTATTATTTGAAAGGTAATAAAATATACTTTTTAAAAAAGCTAAAAAAAATGTAATTATTGTAACCAGATTTAAAAAAAAATAAGTTTAATGCGAGGACAAGAAAAATGTTTATTAAATTGTAAATTAACATCAATGAAATGGTTAACAAACAAACAAAAAAGACACTTAAAAATAACCTTAAACCTAGTTTTACCCCCCCTTGCCCTAACTACTGCTTCCATGCGGTCTTTCATTGACCGGACCAACTTCACTACGTCCGTCTGAGGAATGAGGTTCCATTCTTCAATCACGGCGTCCTGGAGGTCTTGGAGAGTGGTAGGGATGGCATCACGTGACCGAACACGTCGCTTCAGCTCGTCCCAAAGGTGTTCGATTGGGTTCAAGTCGGGACTTCTCGCTGGCCACTGGATAACAGGGATCCCAACCTCTCCCAGGTAATCACGAACGAGCAATGCAGTGTGGTTGCGGGCGTTGTCGTGCATTAAAGAGAATCCAGTGCCGACAAAACCCGCATATGGGACCACATGCTCTTCCAGGATCTCCGTGACGTCCCGGTGAGCAGTCAGAGACCCCTGCCCGCGAGTGCCCGCCGTCCGGGAGACGCACAGAAGGTCGGTCTTGCCATCTGTGGACATACCGCCCCAGAACATGCACGAACCACCTCCGTAGGCCACCGTTTCTTCAATGCAGGCTTGAGCAAATCGTTCTCCCGACCTTCTGTAGACTCTTCTACGCCTGTCGTTGCAATAGAGGCAGACCCTCGTCTCATCGGAGAAGAGAACCTGCCTCCACTGGTCGAATGTCCAATCGACGTGAGCACGAGCAAACTGCAGGCAGTCTCTGCGATGCTGTGCGGTCAGTTGGGGACCTGTAGCAGCCCTGCGGGTCACAATCTTCTTCTCCCGCAACCTTCTCCTAATGGTGGAGGTGCTAACAGAGGTCGTCCGAGCTTCTCGGAGACGCTGTTGCACCTCAACAGCATTGGAGAAGCGATTGCGTAGAGACGACGACACAATAAAGCGGTCGTCTCTTTCAGATGTGCAGCGTCAGCGGACAGCAAACCGGCTTAAATTCAGTTGCCGAGCGATATCACATTGCTTGGAGCAGTGCGACCACCTGGGTTGATTCAGCAGCAGTGGTTTCCATTTTTGAGGGTAGTTTTTTTGCTTCAGCTCATTAGATGTGTTCTCTTTAACGTCTGGATAGCGAATTATTGACATTTGACCTTTACCAGACTTTTTATACCCCTGGAACACGGCACAACTCGCGACCATTCAAACGCGTAATTTGGCACTTTTTTTTCGAAACTCTCAGTTTGCGAAAACACTTTTTTTTTCTTTAAATTAAATATTGTTAATTTAAAACACATTAAACGTGCTTTCGATTGATACTAATATTTACGAGGTGGGACAATTTTACTAAGGGCTAGATTTGATTGAATCTGATTTTCAACGAGGTGCGATATTTTTGACGCCGAGTGTATTAATAAATGAATACATTCCTTTTGACCGAGCTAAAGATGTCCTATTAGCATACGGGCAAGCATTAAATTAGTTAAGCCATTATAGAACCCTGTCACAGAAAATCAAACCAATAATTAATTGTGCCGTAATTTCCTTCTCGTTACCTACGTGACGATTAAAATCCGTAATGGTAATTCTCTGTTTTTAGTACCCAGTTTTTACTACACCTTTTTATTTGCTTGAATAGTAGGAGAGCCGGAAACTATTTTGAGTAGGTGTTTGAGACACCGTGGAAATTTGTACAGTACCTACTTGGTTAGTGTTTTAAATGCATTGAAGCCGAGCTGGGTCGTGATTCTCTCAACAACGACGGTCGGACGGACGAACGAGTGAATGTCCAAGCGGCGAGTTTAAGTAGTCCCGTCAGTGCGAACAAAACATATTTTAGCGCGTGCATTTTCAATTTAGCAGCATGGTTTCTGCCGTTGGATCGAACGTATAAGGTGTGTTATTCTCTCAAAAACAACGGACGGTCGTCGGACGAATGAGCGAAATCACAGCGGCGAGTTTAAGTAGTCCCGTCAGAGCGAACAAAACACATTTTAGCACGAGCATTTTCAACAAATGTATTGTAACATACAGACAGACAGTCAACAAAGTCTCACCATAAGGGTTCCTTTTTTTACTATTTTGGTACGGAACCCTAGTAAAATTTATTTTAAATTACTCACATCGCGCTGTTTAAATTTCAATGTGCCTTAATACACTCAATAAATATCATTAAAAAGTACTGTACCTACAAGTACCTACTAGTTTCCACGGTGTCTCAAATATCACTCAAAAATGCTTGACAGCTCTTGGACTATATAATCTCGCCTTCCACGTTTCAACACATTCGATAGAAACCTAAAGTAATAAACCTAGAAAGAATTGCACTTAATGTTTTATAGTACATTGTTATCCTATGGATGGAAGTGATCAAATGCAGCCGATATTTAGGCTGCACGAGCGAGAGCGAGTGCGCCTTAGTTTTAGGGTGCAATTGATAATTTCACCTGAGTTAAACACTCTACTTTTCATTTCAATTTTGAGGAAAGTAAGAAACTGTTAGTTACGGAGAATCTAGCGAACACATTATATTTCGTAGTACAACTATACTGCGTCCAAGATAACGAGTTAATATAGCGATCTCTCTGTTGCACTTTTATATGCAAATGAAAGGGACACAGGAAGGTCGGTGGGCGTACAATTGCACCTCTGTGTTCGGGCAGGGTTACATGCCGTTTGTTCGGAATATTTATGTAAGTAAGTAATATTTTTGTTAATGCGGTCAGTTCCCAAATAAAGCGAGAAATTATTATCTTTATTACCTTTTTATTTTAACACATTTATTGATAAGGAAAGTTTGAAAAGAGGTAGCTGGATAGTTATATCAATAAAACAATGAATATTCGTAATGTACAATTTATTAATCATTGTCTGATTCACTCGATTCATTTTCTAAATTAGTTATTATTTGCTTTGTTTTCGACACAATTAATTTTCTTCTCCACCACTTCTACAACTAGTTTAATGCACTTCTTCCATGATTCAGCATTTATTTTGGAGATGGCTTCCTGGAGTAATTGTTTTACTTCTACTAAATTAAAAGTTTTTTTTATTGTTGGCTACCCCTTGATTTGTGACCATTTGTGTTCTTTTGGATTGAGAGGCCATTGGAGTTTTTTTAAGGAAAGTATCGTACAAATTGTGAATTATTGCTTTTTCTTGAGAAGAAAAATATCGCCTCGGTCTTTTAATTGGTGAATTAACCATTGTACACAGTATTCACACAGTGCACAGTATGCTTATTGTCACACAGTAAGCAGGAATCAGTCCGGTACACAAGCCGAGTCGCAGATTAGGTAGAAAACAGTCCAATAAACAAGCCGCGTAGACTATGCAGAACATAACAATCCATGCAAGCCAATCGCCAAATTGAAAGAAAGTATAACACGTCCGCACCGTACGAGAGACAGATGTTGACTGAACTGTTGGCCGACATGTAAACCTATCCGATGCGAATGTGTGACTCATTTCGCTGACCGAACGCGTGCTTTCTCAGTTTTCTAGTACTAGTTAACTCGTTATCTTGGACGCAGAGGTATTGAAGATCGTATTTTGTTTTCCCGCTCTTGTTTTTGGCACAAACTTTTTTTTAGAGGGCCCGAGTTTCAGTTTTTTTACCCGACTGTCAAAAAGGATTTTTTATTAGGAGCGGTTTTAAAACGGTTAATCAAATAGGAATTAAATAGAAAGTGACCAGTAAAAATAAAAATAGTATGAAAAAAAATATTAAAATATATATCCTGTATTCTAAAACTAATAAAAGTAAGATTCGGTAGTTTTACCAAAGAGTGACTGTAGGTATAAGATTTTACTATGGCCCAGTATAAACTTATTTGTTTTTAATAATCTTACTAAAGGGAAGCTTTATTTTATAGGCTACTGCACCGGGTATAGAGATAGTTCTTTTATCAAATTACTATTCTTCTTAGGGTTGATATGTATTACTTTCATCCCGCTTCTATAAACATTGGCCTACTTTCAGAGTAAAAGACATGAAAAATATATTTTTAACAAAACAAAAGTACTTAACACTAATGGATAATCTAAAGGACGCCCACGACTTACTCGTAGAATTACCTAGTTTCCCGCTATTCCCTTTTTATCCCGTTGGGGTCAATTTTCGAATAATCCTTTCTTAATGGATCCCTAGGGTACCCAAGGAGTATTCCCTTCAAATTTCAAGCCCAGCAGGGCTTGGAAACGGTTCAAAAAATGATGAATTTTGGGTTCTTAACCAGGTATCTCGTCAACACTCGCGGAGCGGATTAGATTAGCGAGTGTTATGATATGATCGCTGGGATTAACCTGGTATTTTTGTAAAAATGCAACTAAAAAGCTAGCTTATAGGATAGGAAAGACGAGAAAACGATGGCGGTTTCGCGGTGCGAACATATTAGCGAGCGAAATTAACCGTTTTTCGAGCAGGAACAGTTTTATTTTGCTCTTTGATCAGACCCGAAATAATATCGATTCTGTTCGAGCGGTATCGAGATGAAAATGCTCTTTGAAATGTATGGCGCTTCGGACGAGCGAGTTAAAAGAACAGGCTTCCGAGCCCCCAAGCTGGACCTGGGGGCCACGGCTCGGAAGCCGAACGGAAGCCGATTTTTGAATTTGTGGTAGATGTTATGAAAAACTAGGTCTTCCTCTCCATGAAAATATTTACTGGAAAGAAACAAGTGGAAAACATAAAAAACCAAAATTTACAAACCTAAGTTTTCATAACAACTGCAACATATTTAAAAAAATTAGAAATTGGACTTGATTTAGTGGGTGAGGGGCTGAAAATATTTGACAGCTACGGAATTTAACCGTCAGTTCACAATCCTCATAAAAGGGAGGTATTTAAATAACCGATAACCCTATATGTACAGTCACCCAATAAAAATGTTGAGCATACGTAGAACCTTGTCATTGTGACTGCCATTGTTATTGTCATACTTGTCATTTGATCATAAGTTTGAAGTGTATTATGACAGTGCACTAAAGTGCTTAGCATTTTCGTTGGGGTACTGTACATCCCATAATATTTACCTATTTGTTAGTGCTTACCTCTTTATCAATATCAAATAGGAACTCTATTAAACTGAGTTTATTGTCCAATTATCTGCATAAAACTATTAACTAATATACAATAAGAAAGCTTTTAATAAAATGTCCAAACCAAACCGCGAAATTTTAGAAACAACTGAATAACACTTACATTTCCATTATCAGTTTCCATGTATCAATAAAAAACAACTCGCGATTTTTTTTTAACTGACGCGCCGTGCGTACGAGCATAGATGTGAGACGATACTGAATGGACCACGCTAGTGCCGGAAAGAGACGAATAATGACGATTGTTAGGCGTTGGAAAGAGATGGATGCACTTTCTAAAAACTGGTTAACTGGTATTTGCTTTTAAGGTCATATTAAGTGATGTGCCATGTGGCTCAGTATGTAAATTGGGTTTGTATGGAACTGTTGTGTTTGTGAGTCAACAAGTGACTTTCTCCGAGGTGTGACTTCTTAAAAATGTTTGAAAAAATAAATCGGGCGCTAATTTTTTTAAACTCCCCACGTAAGTAAATCACTTAAGGCTGTTTTATACGAGGTAAGTAACTGGCGCCGAAATCGAGACAAGTCAGCGCTGACCTGCCACTGCCATCGTGTAAATCGATTTTGAAGACAGCGCAGTACTGTCGGACAGCGCTGTCTTCAATATTCCCGCTTCATATTTTTCGGCGCCAGTCCGCTCCCCCCGCGACCCGCGCCAGCGCCACTGTTCTCGTGTAAACGCCGAAGTCAGTCACTGTCGGTGTATTGTTTGGTGACCACGCTGCATCGCTCCGCGATACGATGACGAAAAAACTGAGCGAAGCCGAAAACATAAAGCTCGTAGGTACAACTATACAGGGAACATGAGTGCCTGTGGGATAACAAATCTCTGGGATAAGAACCTCCAGTTTTATCTCTGTCATCTATCCATTTCCTTACCCAAATTCGTTTCTGTTTAGATAAATCTTCTTCTAACATGTCAATTAGTTCTTGCATCATCACAAAGGTTATTTTTCTTAAACAATTATTCACTTTCGTTTTTTGTAGTTTTCGATTATTCATTTTACGAACGTGTGTGCACCAAACAAAATATCCTCGACGACTGGCCTCGTGTAAACGGTGGGCGACAGTTTTTGGCGCCAGCGCTGTCTCGGCACTGGCGTCAGTTACTTACCTCGTATAAAACAGCCATTACGGCCGGACTGAGAGTCGGTTAATGACGATGACGTCGTTCCTTATTGGTGACGATTTTTCATAGACAAGTTTTGAAAATGGAACGAGTTACCTAATTGTTTTTAAAATGTCTCTGATATGTTAAGAAGTTCGTATTACACTGGAATGAGGTGCATTGGGACATATTTTTGAGATGTTGCGTTCTCAAATATTTTTACATTTGACCGTACGTACCAACCAAGCGGTAACTGTTGGGGTTTACATTACATACTTGTAATGAAATTTCATTACACTGTAAAATGCGGAAAAAACGTTATTGAAAAATGAAAATCTGGCGAATTTATTTAATGTTGAGCCTTTATAAGTGGAACCTTAGAGTAGAGATAGAAAGTCTATGATTATCCGATCAACGTTATTAACATTATCGTAATTTGATGCTTAGAATATAATTGAACACAACTAATTGCGTGGTTTTTTAGGGTTCCGTAGTCAAACTACGAACCCTTATAGTTTCGCCATGTCCGTCCGTCCGTCCGCAGCCTAGCTCAGAGGCTCTTAGTACTAGAAAGCTGTAGTTTGGCGTGAATATACATATTAGTCACGTCAACAGAGTGGTAAAATAAACTCTTGTTTTTTTTTGTTTGTGTACCTCCCCTACACTTAACGTGGGGATGTATTTTTTTTGAGCCGACTTAATTAGTTCCTGATACAGGCACCTAAGTGTTTATAAGTAAATACTTAAAATCATCTTAGACGACACCAAATAACTGTAT
The DNA here is from genome assembly GCA_963966035.1 of Acleris laterana. NCBI lineage: Eukaryota > Metazoa > Arthropoda > Insecta > Lepidoptera > Tortricidae > Acleris > Acleris laterana. Next base: position 13,533,750 of record OZ014452.1, read on the forward strand.
GTATAGTTTATACGTATGTGGATTTTGTGGTTGTTTTTTGTGTTTGTCGTAACGGCTTCGGAACCCTACACTGTGCATGGTCCGACATGCCCTTGCCCGGTTTTTTAATTAATAGCTACATGAAATGACATTGACAATGGTAGAGTGTGCAGATGTAGTTACAAAACTTGTAAAAAACGCATCAAATTCTATTACTTAAACAAAATACAAATGCTTTAATTACTTTGAAGATAATTACTCAGTACCGTCATCGGGTTAGTTTAGCTTTAGGGAGTAACACATATATTTAAGCTATTTCTGTAGCTATACAATTATCTAAACCATGTAAGACGATTATTACCACTAAAATAATTATAGTTTCAAAGGTGGACAATGTTACCCCCCAGGACTTAAGTAACCCGATGTGACATTACCGATATGCTTTATTACCACGAAGAAGAAGAAAAATTATGCGATCCAACAGAGTTCTTTAGAAGCTAAAAAGCTAGTCATAAGTCCAACATAACCAACTGTACGTAATACCTAAATGGTTTAGCAAAAACAAACGCACATTCAATTTACTAGCGGTATAGCTATCTCTTCCAGACTACCTTAGAAAGGATTAGACTGAATGTATGTGTTGAATGTGGTAAGGTGTTATAATACCTACCTATTTAAGATTGGAAAATAGGCATAATCACTAAGATTGCATAGTATTCAGTCTATGGGATTTTTATGACAGCAACATTAATTTTCAAGTAGTTCTATGCCCTTACTTATAAAGTGTCCTTATAAGGGCTGATTTTTCAATCTCCAGATAACATTATCTGTCAGGTAAATTGTAGCTCTGTCCTTATCTTTCTTATGACAAGGAAAAGGATAGAGCTACAATTTACCTGACAGATTGTGTTATCTGGAGATTGAAAAAGCAGCCCTTAGTCAAATTCAAATGTCACAGTGACAGATAAGGACAAAGCATGGTTTAGCTCCCCACGGTTATTCCACATTCATAAGTAAGGGCATTAATGGTTAATATGGCAACCTTCTTGTCTCCTGATTATAACACGCACTTGTTTTATTTTAATTTCTACAACTCACACCCTGGAACGTACAAAATGTTTGTGCAGACACCGTCAGGAAACCTGTGTGCTCAAGTGACTTCTCCTTGCGATTAAAAAACTAATTCTACGTGTACAAAGTCGCAGGCGGGCCATTCTACTTTTCAGTGTACATTTTTGCTATCGTCCGATAAAAGTATACCAAATGACGAATCCGCGAATAAACAAATAACGTGAACTTAGAATGTTTACGTTTAACGGTTTAAAAAAAAATTATCCTAAATTACTCACTTATCGCTGAAGAATCTTGGTAACTTAGTGGTAAATTGCACATTTTCCATAGAAAACTTTTTATGAATTAGGTTAATTCTATATATAAGCTTATTGACGTCCCTTTTCTAGTTTTAAGTTAGAAAAAGCAGCACTTTACCGTTTGTTGAAATAAAAATAGTTTAGTGAGAGCGTGGCTAAAAGTTATGTACAACGAAAAGTAGAATGGCCCGCTGCATCTTGTAGTACGTACCTAGATAGCTGGAACAATCGTCGCGGGCGCGATACAAAGTGACGGAGATGTGCATTATCTGGGATGGTTGTCGCAGACAGTCTGGCGGGCGCCGGCGACGCGAGGTATGTAGCTGGGTGAATATTCGGCTGTTTCCACAACCATCTTTAATATCTAATATATTGACGAAAATAATGATAATTACCAGCAACTTCTGATGTAAATAGAAGTAGACCAGAAGTACGTAGTTTCCATTCTATTGAAAACTAAGTAGATGTTGCCCGCGACTCCTTTGACGCAGAAAAATAAAACATGCTAATGCTCATCAGGGATAATGTAGGATTCTAGTGGAGAAAGAATTTTTCAAATCGATCAAGTAGTTTCGGAGCCTATTCAATTAAAATAAACAAACAATCAAATCTTACTTCTGTCTAATATTAGTGTAGATAAAAAACAAACTTGTTTAAACTTAACGGCGGTTAAAACGCCGAAGAATCGCCCAGTTTCCGCAAAGAGTACAAATTATTTTAAGAAATCCGTACCTACGGAACGATTGATGACTTCGTTGTCCATCTATCAGTCTATCCCTCTATCTGTCTGTCGACTCCTAAAATGGGAAAAACTAGGGGGTACCACGTGTATGAAGTCGCAGTCATCCTCTAGTATATAGAGTTGGAACAATCGTCGCGGGCGCGATACAAAGTGACGGAGATGTGCATTATCTGGGATGGTTGTCGCAGACAGTCTGGCGGGCGCCGGCGACGCGAGGTATGTAGCTGGGTGAATATTCGGCTGTTTCCACAACCATCTTTAATATCTAATATATTGACGAAAATAATGATAATTACCAGCAACTTCTGATGTAAATAGAAGTAGACCAGAAGTACGTAGTTTCCATTCTATTGAAAACTAAGTAGATGTTGCCCGCGACTCCTTTGACGCAGAAAAATAAAACATGCTAATGCTCATCAGGGATAATGTAGGATTCTAGTGGAGAAAGAATTTTTCAAATCGATCAAGTAGTTTCGGAGCCTATTCAATTAAAATAAACAAACAATCAAATCTTACTTCTGTCTAATATTAGTGTAGATAAAAAACAAACTTGTTTAAACTTAACGGCGGTTAAAACGCCGAAGAATCGCCCAGTTTCCGCAAAGAGTACAAATTATTTTAAGAAATCCGTACCTACGGAACGATTGATGACTTCGTTGTCCATCTATCAGTCTATCCCTCTATCTGTCTGTCGACTCCTAAAATGGGAAAAACTAGGGGGTACCACGTGTATGAAGTCGCAGTCATCCTCTAGTATATAGAGTTGGAACAATCGTCGCGGGCGCGATACAAAGTGACGGAGATGTGCATTATCTGGGATGGTTGTCGCAGACAGTCTGGCGGGCGCCGGCGACGCGAGGTATGTAGCTGGGTGATATTCGGCTGTTTCCACAACCATCTTTGATGTTCAACTTATTGACGAAAATAATGAGAACTACCAGCAACTTTTGTTATTCTCTCAAAAACAATGGACGGTCGGACGAACGAGCGAAATCGCAGCGGCAAGTTTAAGTAGTCCCGTCAGAGCGAACAAAACACATTTCATCGCGTGCATTTTCAATTAAGCAGCCTTATATGTTCGATCCATCGGCAGAAACCATGCTGCTAAAATGAAAATGCACGCACTAAAATATGTTTTGTTCGCACTGACGGGATTACTTACACTCGCAGCTTGGACATTCACTCGTTCGTCCGTCCGACCGTCGTTGTTGAGAGAATCACTACCCGTCACCTTCTGACACGTAAAGTAATATATGATGAGAGTGACGGATGCATTAATACACATTTGACACGCGAGCGATATAGACGCAGCCATACTAGGCCGGAAGGTCTTTGAAGGTAGGTGGTTTCCATTTTATTGAAAATAGAATAGAACAATCTTGTTTAAACTTGACGGCGGTTAAGTAAAACGAATTCCGTACTGAAAAACGGGACGCTTGATGACTTTGTTGTACATCTGTCAGTCTGTCCGTCTATCAACTCCTAATAGCAAGAAATAGGGGGTGTAAAGGTAAAAGACAAGGTGACGTGACGTGCGTGTTACGAAAATTATCCAAATATCTCGAAAATTTACAATTATTTTTGTAAACATAATTATCATGCACCCTAGCTTCTGCTAGCGACTTCGACCGTGTAGAGTAAATTATTCGCAACACCTGTTATTTATGAGTAACACGTCACACAAATACACACACAAACACACTCACAAACTTTTGCATTTATAATACCTACCTATTAGAGTGATAACTTGAGAGCTTTTGAATAATGTCAAGTTCAGAATTTATTTTTCCTTAATTTCCTGACCCATGTTTTTCAGGACTATTGAATGCTACAACTATTTAGCTAGATTTTCAGAGAAACCTTTTTGGTACCAAATACTAATTTAGACTGCCAGCGTTAAACTGATCTTCCAAAAATATTAACAGCATTTTTTTTTTTAATTACACAAAAAAAAAAAATTTTTTGGGCAGCTACATACAGCGGCGCGACGTCGACGGCGCCGCTGCGTCTCCGGGCATCGATCGCACGCGGCACGCACACGCACCGCCGAGATACCGCCCGGCGGAGCCAATGGACCGTAGGGTTGGCACGATAAGCCGCACGGACACTTTTACACGTCATAATAAATTTACCAGTTCTTTATAAGAGACTCAACAGTCAGTCATTGACATACAACATATCAAGTAACAAATATCATGAACAGTGATCGGAAATAGGTGAGCTAATTTGCCTAAACTTGACGCATATTCATTCATGCGTGAGCGAAATGGGAATACATTATTGAATGAAGGTACATCAAGTTTAGGCAAATTAGCTCTAAGTACCTATTCCGATCACTGATCATGAGCTAAGAGAAAATGTTCGCTTAGCTGGTATAAATTGAATAAAGCGATAGTTACAGCAATAAGTTCAATAGATAATTAGGGATTTAACGTAAGTATCAGTTGATTTAATGAACTTAACGACTTGTGAAAGCAAGTTTATGAAATCGAGATAATCGCACTTATTCACAACAATCAAGATGCCAGTTATCTATAAGATTGATACTTAAAAGGTGGACCGATTTCAATGGAATACAATACGATACAAACACTTTATTATACCTACACCAAACAAAAACATTACCGGGAAACAGTATAATTAAAAATAGCACAGGTTAACAACAGGCGGTCTTATCGCTGATAAGCGATCTCTTCCATGCAACCTTAGTAGGGATAAGTTGTTAAATTAAAATATTTTACACAGTAGATGGAGCAGACTTCACGCAAGCAATAAGAAGAAAATTATGTTAGTTATTAAACGTGAGTTCTTACGCATACTAAACAAATAAATAGGTAATAAAATATAATACAAATACAAATACAAATAATATTAATATCATAGGCTTAATGCTATATTCATTCATCAATCCATACCCAAAAAATTATTTTAATTAATAATATAATAAACAACAAATAGGTAAATAAGGATTAAAAAAATGACTTCTTTGAAAAATAATAGATTTTTTGGGACATCTCCATTTACCAGAATAACATATTTGATACCTATTCAAACTTTAACTCCAAATGTGCTGACAACCCTACAGCAGAACGCGAAGTTATGGACGCGGTCCAGATTCTTTTATTACGCCCGTCTACAGAGTTTTAGGGATGACACAGCAATGTGGGGTTTACTAATGCCGATGCTGTATTATGTGGGTACATTAAAATAAAGGGAACTATGGACGATTTTTATTACCCCTGCAGACTGCAGACAGCGACGACCAATTGTGTTTGGTGTATGTTTTTGTAAAACTTGTAAAGTCGACCACACTGTCGTTCGTTAAGAATACGAGATGGGATCTTTGGGAATACCTAATCACAAACTTCCTACGTATTGGCGATTAGCAAAAAAAATTATATGCTAGTAAGTACCTCCTGTAGGTAAGTACTTTTTGCGTGAAGTATTATTATTTTGTAAATTATGTTCTTTGCTTTGTTTTCTATCTTTATTTTTCTGTGCACCACTTTTTCTAGTTCCTGTATGATTATTTGGTTGACTGGTAGAGAATGCAATTTTAGGCATTAAGTTCGACATTTGTACTTTGTTTTTGGGTAATAAAGGTTAAATAAATAAATTAATCCACCGTAATAATAGGTATGTACATATTCTTGAAAAAACATCATCCAACTAAACCGTAAACAACTTTCTAACCTCAAAATGAACCTTTTTTGGCTAAAACAACTCTTTTATTGTAAATATGTATAGTAAACTGAGTAAACATTTTGGACGTCACTTAATTGAACAATATAAAAAAACAATATAGTTTGAAAGTTTTCAGAACAATTCCGATTTACTTTTTTAATTTAATCCGCACGTTGCTGTTTATTTTCCCCAAAATTCATTTACTTACCTTCTTCGTTGTGCACCGGTTTGGTTTACTATACATAAGATACGTGAGAATGAACACGCTATAACTATTACGGTTTAAAAGATACATCTCTTTAAAGTTAGGACAGACGGACCGCATATGCATTTTGATAGGGTACTGTGAGGTAAGGGTGCAGCTTGTAAATGAAATACTTATTAACTTCTATTTCTTTCTATATTTGACTCAAATATAACTTTATAATAATTATTGTGCCTCGCACCGTGGTCGAGGGGCGTTTGTGAAATTATACAAAACAAAGCAGCCGGTGTTCCATCGAACCGTTAGTTTAAAATTCAAACAATTAAAAGAAAAGGTAAGTTAAAGAGGTAAAGTGCAATAAGGTGTATTCTCATAATACGACCTTATTTCACTACAGTACCGGACCCCCTTCATGCACGGAACCTTTAACCCCCTTACTTATAAACGTGGAATAAGCTTGGCATAGTTTATGCCATGCTTTGTCACTTTCTGTCAGATGCAAATGTCACAACTACAGATAAGGACAAAGCATGGCATAAACTATTCCAAGCTTATTCCACGTTTATAAGTAGGGGGGTATAAACGTGAGGCAGCATTAGTTGCTGGCCACAAATAGCTGTAAGTAAAACGTTATAATTGCCCAATCTCTTAACTAATTCAGTCGTTAGTTTACCAGTCCCCGAAACCGCTAACTAATTAAATCTATGATTAATTCATATTAATATTTAACTATGTTCTTCTAATACCCGGGCGATGTTCTTAAAAAAAATGAGTTTTGTTTGAGTATTGTATTTTACTGTTATCGACATTATTCAGTAAAACCGATAAGACGGCGACAAAATTAATTGTTTATCGATATTTCGCACTGCTAGATTAAAAAAGTACTCAAAATACAACTGTATTTTAAAATCAACTTTAATACAACTTCTATGAACTTGAAACAGAACTGGCAAGGATTTTGAGTTCATACTGTTTGGATCTAGCAGTACGATTTATAAATTGGTATTTGAAGATAGTCCCGCCCACATAGAACCCAGGGTCTCTAGTCTACTAGGTTACATCTACTTGCTTTTCGTCTAATCTAATCGTAATGTCAACGTTATGATTATGATAGCTCGTATTAACTTGACAGTAATGGCGTCCGAGTTCGAAACCATAAAGTCTTGAACATGTCAAAGCTGAACAAGAAGCAATTAGGATTCTCCCAAGTGGAACACAGCCCCTGACATATTACAGCTACTATCAGGGTGAATTGCAAAAATATTGTACATAGTTAAGGGCTTAATTGAGACAACGTTAAATTTCTTCCATTGTTTTTCCTTTGTGTAACGAAAGTTATCCATGTGATTATATGACTAATCTTCGTTACACAAAGGAAACAGTTAAGGATTGTTAAGGATTTTTTAATTGAGCCCTTAACTATGTACAATATTTTTGCAATTCACCCATCAGATATCGAAATTACTCGTTTAGATTCTGGGACAAGCAAGCTTTGAGAAAACCCAATTGTTACCAAACCAACTTCGTTATAAATCCTGAATGATCAATCATTATTTTTAGATATCGATTCAATGATACCCCACTCGTCATAATATATCATTCGTATTTTTGTTCTTTTACACAATATGGCGTCTGGTAGCCTCCATATTAAATTTTGATTAGTGTCATATCTTTAGTGGCATTTACAAGATTAAGACAAATCGATTGACATAAGAATCTTTAAAATCGGTCCACGCGTTTCGTTCCTAGAGCGCGACAAACGAACAAACATGCATACAAACATATATGTATAGGCTGATACGTGAACAAATTACCCTCCTCATTCAGCAGCCGGGTAAAAAGATGTCATTTATTTCCAAGAAGGTAACTAACAGTAATAGGACAATTAATTCTTAGCAATGAATTAATTACGCTACGCTAAGCGTCGAGTAGGTAATTCATTAGTTAAAATTAGATCAAAGACTAGTTTAATTTTAAAAAATTCGCTATAATAAGAAGACTGCAAAAGACAGTCGGAAGCTGGCTTTGATTCTGCTAGCTATAATAAAATATGGACAAAGGTAAAATTATTCTCGTGATTACGTAAACGTTAAAAAAAAGGCTTCAGGATTTGGTAGAAAGGATTACGGAAAATAGCTTAGGTACTTTACTGCCGTCCAACGGCAGAACACTACAAATTGAGTTACAGCGTTTTGTTGTAATTTAAGAACGATTCATGAGTCATGAGTGCTACTAACATCCCTACAAAATAACTTTTAAAAATACGTTCTTGTTTAGACGGTAGAAAATTGACAAAACGCGTATTTAAACGTGGTCTGTATACGACTAGCCCGGTCGCTAGTAGAATGACTAGGTCGTAAAATGACTAACTCGCAAAATGACCACATCGCTTGTAGCCTACATCTCAAAATGTCCGAGTCGCAAAAGGACTACTTTCTTTGCGTAACTAGGTAGGTTAGGTTCGTTAGGTTACTTTAAATGCCCGAAGGGCAAATTACCTAGAAATAGGAGCCCCGCCGTGTGGGGCTCCGTCGACTGTACTTAAACAGTGATAAAATGAAAAAACCATTGTGTACATTTTGCGACTCGGACATTTTAAGATATAGGCTACAAGCGATGTGGTCATTTTGCGAGTCAGTCATTTTACGATCCCGTCATTCTACTAGTGACCCGACTAGCCAGAGCATCATGAGTGCAATTGTGATGTTTTATGCCGTCCAATCACAACAGAACACTGCCTGGAAACGAAACGAGGAACGAATGCATGTGTCTAAAGGCCCGTATTCTGACTGCACCGAGCGCATGTCGAGCGTCCAGTGGCGACATCATTACTATTATTATGTTTTCTAATTAACTAAAGAATTTCCTTGAAATCAGACGAGATACATTTCGAGAACGTCTTTATCGAAAATCTAAATAGGCTTGACGAAAGCTGCCGGACGGTCGCATCTCGATGACGTCAATAGGGAATATGCATGAATTTTTAAATCACATTTCTTACCAAAATATGAAAGTACCGTAAAAAAGATCACCAAAAGTGAAATTAAAATTAAAATCGGGTAAGAAATACGGATGATACAAGCATTTTAAACTGCAAATTTGACAGAGATCCGATACGCCGATGACGTTATGTAACACGTCGGCCATATAAACTCCATGTTAAATTCTGTTTAGCTAGAAAGAGATAGGGAAAATCTTTGTTGGCTTATATCATGGTTATTCTTATAGTTATTCAAAAAATGATTTTTCTCAACTGCTTGTTACATGAATCAGCTTTTAATGAGCTGTGAAAAAAGTTACGAATATACCCTATTCAACGCGGATGAAACCGCGGACAGAAGCTAAAAAAAAACTTGTACTTTGGGCACAGATAAGATAAACATACTTATGTAGAGAAATTAATATCTATACATGCATACATTCAATCGGAAAACAGTACTCCTTCTGGGTAATTGGCTAAAAAGAATTTAAACTAAGTTCTTGGAACTGAATGTGAAAAGTAAACAGCTTAGGAATCGTTCCAGCTACACAGTTACTGACGACTCAGATTGAGTTCTATTTGCTGAAATACTTTGGTTCCGTAAATACTACCTATAGATAGTACAGACAGATAAGTATTTGCAATCAGCAAACTAAGATTGCTTTTTAGTCCCCTTGTAACTTAGTAAGGTTCCGGGTGCGAACTTATTTTTAGAATGCTTAAGGAAATTCGGGCCTATTATGGTCGTGTTAATCGACGTGGATAAGTGTGGATAAAACATCTGTCACTTTTTGACCAATATGTAAGTGCAAGAGTGACGGATGCCTTGGCTTGTCCACCGCGATAAAGGAGAACATAATACGGGCCATAATATGATCCAGTTTCAGATATCAAGTTTTAATTGTATGATTCATAGTGTTTGAATCCACGGCGAAAAAAGAGTGAGGGATGAGAAGAGGGTGGAGGGTTGTTATAAGTTTGACTATTGTGTGTGTCTGTCTGTTGCACCGTAGCTCTTAAGCGGGTGGGGTTGGATGTTGTTTTAATTTTTGATTGCAGGTTGTTGTGGTTCTTAGCTAGGTTTAATGACAATAGGTAGACCCGTTTAAAAGATATTAGCACTGAAAGAACGGGTCACCGTTATATCGGGGTCTTTATCTATCTCATAGTTATACGAGCGTAAATAGTTTGATAAAGGACGGTGATCTCCTCTCTCGGAGGCGAGGCGGTCAACGTTGCGATCGTGCTAATTAGATTTTAAAAGTGAATTGTGTTAAGTAATCTAACCTAGAATAGGTGTTCAAATCAAATCAGGATCAAATAAAAGAAGTCGTAATAATTATGAAAAAGTTGATTTATTATAATTATAATTATAATAATTATTATAATACAGTTTACAATAATTACAAGCGATCACCAAAACGGTGAAAGAAAACGGCGTATTAAATTATTTAGGGCGTCTACACACGGGCTGGGCCGGGCGGCGGCGCGCGCACGCGACGCGGCAACGCGCGGCGTCGCGTCGCCATGCGGCTGCATGCGGAAAGCCTATGACTTATATCTGTAGGTATTTGTATAGGGAAGCTATGTAACATGATAGGGAAACGCGCGGCATGCAAGCGCACTGGTGGGTTACTCGCAAACACAAAATTCAACCATAACTCCTATCTCTCTCGCTCTGTAAACTCAAACGCTTCGAACGACAGAGACGGGAGTAACATGCAACTTTGAATTTGGAAGTAGGGTCCTTACCGCGTGACGCGGCACCGGCGGCCCGCGCGTAGACGGCCATAATTTTATTCGATTTTAGGATATAGTCTTTCGAACGCGAGGAACAAAATATTACACAAGTCGAGAATATTATTTATAATCGGATTCGAGAGCGGCAGAAGCGCGACAGCGGCGCGGCGGCGGCGCGGCGGCGGGCGCAGTGGCGACGGCTACTATGTACACACGCCAACACGGAAGGTGCACCATCTGAAATTAGAAGCTCATTTAGTTCATGTAGATGACTAATTGACAACCCACGTTGATTGTACATACTATGTTTAATCGTCGTAGGCGGGAATCAAAAAAATGTAGGAAATATTTTATGATCAAGTTCGAAGGGGGGGGGGGGGAAGGGTGGGAGTGGGTGATCTAGTAGTTCGTAGGGGTAAAATATTTGTAACATGTAGTACAAGAACAGAAACAAGTTATGTCAAGAGGTGATTTTGTTTGGAGCTTGGAGCATGGAGAAAAGCCATTCCAGACAATCATCCCTGAGAGGTTGATGTAGATGATATTGGAGAGAGCACCAGCGTGAAGCAGCACTACTTGGACCAGTTATACCCAGCTGTGGACAGGTTGCACTTCACGATATTGTAGTCAGCATCGAAGGAACTGAGGTCTATAGAGAAGAGCTATGCCCAACAACGGACTCACAGTCAGAAACTACTGGTAACTTTCCTGAACTATCGTCACTCAAGAGAGTAGAAGAGCAGTATAGCAAAGACCTGGTCCAGCAGTGGACCTACGGATTGCTACAGCAATTAGGTATGGATCATATTCTTCGACAACAACCCTGCGAAAGTAGTTCAGATCTATTGGACTAGATCATGTTGGAGTTGGTGAGTACTATAGAGAAGAGCTGTGTCTAACAGTAGACTCACAATATCAGGGGTGGTATAGCGGCTACCTCAGTTGCACTCCTCGACTACCATCTCGGGCAGTTCACGCTTCACGATGTTAACTCGAACATCGGAGGAAATGTGGTCTTTAAAAAAGTGCTATGCCCAGCAGTGGCCTCAAAGTATCAGGATACATCAATTACTAGCAGTCGTACTCCTCGACCACAAACCAATTCCAACAATTCGTGCTTCACATACTTAGTTGGAGTCAGCACTTCACACTCAGCACCGGAGGAAATCAGGTCTATAAAGAAGAGCTGTGCCTATCAGTGGACTTACAGTATCAGGATCGGTACAGCGGCTACGGGCAGTCGCACTCCTCGACCACCATCTCGGGCAGGTCGCGCTTCACGATGTTGGAGTCGGCGCCGAAGTAGATGAGCGACAGCGCCGAGAAGCGCACCGGCGCGCAGCACGCCGTGCGCTCCAGCCGCGCCGCCTCCACCACCTGCGCACACGCACCGGGAATTATACTGTAGTTCCCAATTGACCATATTACGAGTATGTTTTATTCAGTAAT
>OZ014452.1:14252894-14438621 GCA_963966035.1 Acleris laterana
ACTCATCCATACAGACATACACTTCACAATACACAACTTTCATACCCTTCACCCACACTCATACACGTCACACATACATACAGTCATTCATTTGACAAATAACTGTCATACACTTCACATATACATACATTCATGCATTTTACACATGCATACAGTTGTACACTCTCCGCCTCTGCTGTATACAATTTTGCATAGAAGACGCATCTAGTTCGTTGGCTTCTAAATATTCCAAATGTTTCCCCATTAATGTATAAAGATTCATAAAATTATAAATAGAAAACACGTAAGCCATGGTGTTGCATCTGCAAATTTTCATAAAATCACTATCATAGCGTCTTAATAAATTTCAAATGAAAATTACTGAAAAACCTCTAACTTTATTCCAGACTTTTGAATATACTGTAAGTTTATTATTCAGTAACTAATTTAATTGCAGGCTATAGTCTACTTAGTCAAACCATATTACCCTTAACATAGTATAGTCTTGTCAACGTAACGATAACTTATTGCAGTATTAACAAATCCCTCCATAAATTTCTCAGACGCACCTTAAACCTCTGTATTTACCTATTAAAATGGCTTATTCCAGCAACAGGATCCACAGTACGCGCCAGTGCCTCCCCCCATGGGCAACCCCTTCGAGCCGCTACCCCCCGGGATGGACTGACACAAACCCCGGTACACGGAACCGGAGGATTTCATCTAAAGCGTAATGAACCTGCAGAAATATTAAAATCTTCTCCATATTGCCACAGTATAAACGGTAGTTCGTCTTCAAAGATATATCGCGCGGGTTGCATGTGTGCGTGTATCGACCGTACGCGCCGCGAGACACCACAAGCAAATCCAACAGGACGGACCGAGCTGGTCGTCAGGGCCGCGCCGCCGTGCACAGGTTTGGCTGCGTGCGTACAATACGCAGCAATATCGAGCGACCCTAGTGCCCGAGCAGCAGTAGGTAACAGAAACCCCAAAAGTGCCGGAGACGAAACTACTTATTTATGCTTTGATATTATAAAATATGTGACCTTTATGAGATTGCAATCCACGTAGCACAGTTTAAAAAAGTATTAATGGCGCCCTGGTGAGATTTTATATATTTCTGGCTAGGTTACATTACCTTTTTTGACAATTTGTGAAGTGCTGGCGCTTACTAAAACTATACGGTACATACATCTAAAAAAGACCCGGAGATTTAAGTGATACAGTTATATAGTGAGACAATTTTAGTAAAAAAAACTCCTCATACTGTCAGGGGTAAAGGTAATAAGAATATAAATATGCTCATAAGGTAAAGGGGTATAAAAATATGGTATAAAATGCGGCATGCGGCTAGAGCCGTAATAGCACCGTTCCCATTCAAAAAACGTCTCCGCCTCGTTTTGGAAACGCTTTCGCCCAGTGTTTCTGCCGCTTTATTCGCTCTCTGGTCTTTCCTAGTTACCGAATCTATTGTTTTATCGAAGCTTGCACGCTGTAAAAACGCACATAGGCGTTTAAAGTACTGGGTGAAAGTCGGGAAAACGCATATTCGTGGTCGTTGTGGTAGTGATAAGGTACAGTACCCCAAAATAAATTAGGATCTTGGGAACCATATATTTAGGACTCTGACTGTAGTTTACCCTTGAAATATCGTACCTCATTTCATAGAGAATTTTCATTTCATCGACGGGCATTTACACGTGCAGGAGTATTTTTTTTGTGGTCAAGTCTAGTATGACCTAACCTACGTAACGAATCCTTAAGATAACCTGAAAACTATAAGGTTTCAGCAGAAATTAGATTTGATGACATGAAATTCGGTGACACATTCGATGTAATATTTGTCGATATTTCAAGGGGATCCCCTCTGACTGTACTTATATTATTGTGTTAGCAATAAAGTTCAAGTACCTATACATGTTTTGCATCAGTTAGTTTATCTTTATTGTACCCTTGACTGTACCCAATCAAAATGATAATTGTTAGAGAATTATTGGGAAACTAGTTAATGTGTATGAAACAAATAGTTTTAAATAGAGATGTTATTCGTTTGATTTTCCTTTATCCTTTTTGTCAGTATATATTTCATTAAATGTGAATTAATGTTAAAATTATTCAAACAAATTGCTTAGAAGTTGATATAATCGTGTCCCAGTACAATGGTATACATTTTTGAACAGGTGATCGCTTAAGTTACGTAGCACTGTTTGTAAATAATTAATAATTATTAAAAGTATTTTGAATTGTGGATTTTATTTTTATTAAAACGGCGTTTATAATTATGTTTATTTTATTTCATTTCATACAAAAAATAATAAATATCTATAAAGGGACAATGCACAAAATAAAAACCAAAAACCCAGAATCGATACGGCATTTATATTATACCTTTGACAATGACAGGTGACATTTTAGTTGTACATGGCACAAATTAAAATCTGTTTCTACTCATTCGGTCACTCATGTAAACAAATCAATTTACCATTACTCCATATTCGCGTACTTTTGAAGGTTAGGTAATAATCTCTTAATAATCTATTTAATCTTTTTGATGAAAAAGACTTTCAGTTAAACTACCATGACACTGACAACCCTGTCATATACATTTTACTTTTTCGAAATATATTTGTCATGAAAATTAAGTGATGGTTGATAGATTTGATTGATAAGCGAGGTTTTTGATCTCTGTCGCACCCAGCACAATAATAATGACGATGACGGGGAATGTATATTCAACCTTTTTAATTAACTAATTAGAGGTAAAAGTATTCTCTTTACTATTTCATCCTCTATCTAAAGACAATTACTGCCAGGCGTACTTGTTATTGTAATTGGCAGTCTGAATAGGAACAGACTTTATATGAATGTGTAACCTGCAACCCTTTCATTGTCAGAATGGTGATAGAGGCTGATATTTACCTATGCTCGATTTCAAGACATTATTTGTTGTAATCGGGGCTAATGAACTAATAACAATTCCCAGTTGTTCACACCCTCAAATAAAATGTTTTTATTTCCAGCTGCTCGCACTCTTTAATTTGACTCAACTGTAAGTTTAATATCTACATTGATAAAAACTCACACAGTTGAGTCTAGTTAAAGGGTGCGATCAGCTGGGAATATAATAGATTTTTCGAGGGTGTGGACAACTGGAAATAGCCCTATAATCGTAGACAGAGTATTACAGGGACTAGCTGATCGTGTATATCCTTTGAGATGGCAATACGGGACAACCCGACCAAAATACATATCACGTTTAGCAGACAGTTTCTGTTATTGAGGTAGGCACCTTATTAAGGCGGTTTATCATGAGATATAATTAGCACTGGTTTCTGCGACCGAAAATACAATGAGATCACAGATGTTTACGAAACCGCCGAAAACACACAAACACAAACAATACATTATAAAAAAATAGTTAAAAGCAACAATTTACTTCATTGTTTGGCACCATGCAGTTTTGGTGTCAAACAAAACCTGCCTTGAAATAACGTATACGCGGAGAGAGATAGAAAGTAAAAATGCCTTCTTTATTTACATGTTTTTTCGTGTTCCGTCCAGGGTCTACGGTTATAATCGACACTAGGTTTTTTCGGCATTGTCCTTTGTGCCCCGTTATTATCACGAATGTAAACCTCGTCCAATGTTTGTAAGATAAATTTACTTCAGCTTAAAACTTTCTACTTTGGGCGATATCGCTTTGAGTATGTTCTCGACGCTAAACGGTGTATCTGAAAAACAAATTAATTTATCATAAATAAGTACATTCTTGTTTTTAATTAAGTAGTTAATTTCAATCAACGGAGATGCTTCTCTTTACTTAATTTAACGTTCTATGATTGCGTAATGTTACATTGAGTAGCGGGGTTGTAACATGAGAAAGCCTTACCGACATGGGTCCACTCGGTGTTGTACCCGAACTCGGTCCTCGCCGCGGCGATGGCGTCGCGCAGCGCGTGCGTCACCGCTACGGCGAGAGTCAGCGCGGGCTCGCCGGTCGCTGCCGACAGATGACGCAAGTATAGGAATCAATACGTACTGAGGTCCTACTTTGAAAATCGAAGTTTGAAGTTACGTTAGCTCCATCCCTATCGAGAATAAGGGATAGAGCTAACGTATTATCTAGCCGCGATTGGAAAGGGATTAAAGGTGACAGTTTTATAATACACTTACGTCAAAGTGCATATGAATTGAAAGATGTTCCAATTCCAAACTAATCGCAGTTTCATAATAACTTCGACCTTCGATTTTCAAAGTAAGGCATAGAATATCAAAGTTGGAAGTTACGCAACCTCTGTGCAAAAGATCTTAAAGTTCGGCGTCGAATATATTAAGTACCTTCTACTGGAGTTTCTTGCGGCACTTCTTTATCGCAATAATGGTCTTGTACGAAGCGCTAGTAAATTCACTCCATATTACCGACGTGTTAACCCTTAAATGCATAATGATGTAGATTTACATCATATATTTTAAAGTTCAATTTCAAACATACATTCTAAGCAAATTTCAATCTTAGAATTTATGCAGTAAGATTTGTAGCTTTGTCAAAATTCAAATTTGGAAATGAACTTTAAAGACGCGTTCGATTTTTGAAACGCTATGCATTTAAGGGTCAAGCAGCCCTCATGCGGTCAATTTAGGTTATAGTTACCTTTGGACCGGAGCACGCCGGCCGTGTTGGCCGCGTTCCTCCGGAAGCTGACCCGGAAGTCGGCCGGGATGTCCCTCGCGCCGGGCGGCTTGTAGGTCCACGTGCGGTCCGTCAGCAGGCGGCCCGAGGCCCCCCGGACCAGGCGCTCGCTTGTCCATAGCCCCAGGCCCATTATGAAGGCGCCTTCGATCTGGACATTGCAAATATAATTAAATTTTAGTTTATCGAATCTGCCGTAATAGGTACCAAATATTTAAGTCCCAAACCTTGTTTGTATAGCTTCGTTACAATCTACAGAAGATCGGTGTTATTTTAGCACAGGTATTAATTTACTTAAAAAGAGACACCAACATGTACAACCATGTAATTTTTGGTTACTGAATAAACATTTAATTTTTAAGGCCTAGTTTTCAGGCTGAACCCATCAGGCTTCATATCAGATAAAAATAACTCGTATGCACACAAGCCTTTAATATCACAGGAAAGTCAACTATAATTTTTCGAGTGTGTATGACCCATGTTATAGTTAAAGCATTCTATACGTTATTGGTGAACACTTTAATATCTCTAAATAACAAAAACAGCAAAATACAAGTAATAGCAAAATTCCAACTAAATGATACTGTAAGACATTGATTTTCCACATTAATTTCTTGACAGAGGCATTGAGCTACACTAAAATATAACATTCTCTTGCATTTTGCATCGGCATCCTACTCTCAGAAGCACTTTGATGGTAAGTGATCATCGCGACCCATAAACACCAAACGAATCGCAAGTTCGCTGCCGGCCTTTGAGAAAATAAATAGTAGGTTTTTGAAGGCCCTCAAGTCGTTTGTGTTTCCTACCTGCCCCGGGTGCGCCAAAGTTCATATAAGATAGACTAACGATCGGAACTTATAATATCTGAACTTAACCGTCAATATTCAAGGAACCCGTACACTTTTCTGAATTTCTTAAATATCTAGGTTAGGTTAGATTTATAAAACTCTAAAAAAAGTAACATATTTTTGAAAAAATGTATTATGAGTTGCGATGATTACGACTTAAAAAAGTATGAACAAAAAAGTATGAGCAAAATTTTTCAGAGTAATGATGAGTATAGTCACAAATCGGTATTTGAATAAAAATTCGAAAGACCAATCTAAATATACATATAAAAGGAGAAACTGACTGACTGACTGACTGACATATCAACGCACAGCCTAAACGGCTAAACGTAGGCACTTGAAATTTGGAAGGGACGTAGCTTGTACCGTAGAGGTGCACTAATAAAGGAATTCCCGAAATTCCCACGAACGGGAATTAGCGGGAAAATCCTTACATACATACATACATACATACATTAAATCACGCCTGTTTCCCAGAGACCACTTCTTTCCACTTGCTACGATCTTGACAAATTTCTTTCGCTTCTTCCACATTCATACATCGAGTCATGCACGCACGTCGGTTTCGGGTACTTAATATTCGGCCCTTTTCCAGTATTTCACCGATTTGACTCGTTAAAGTACGCCTAGGGCGGCCCCTTCCGACCCGTCCACTCACTATCGATCTGTATATCTCTTTCGTCAATCTTCTTTCATCCATCCTTTCCAAATGACCGAACCTTTCGTATGAAAAATCTAAACCGAAGCGAAGCGAGGGCGGGTCGCTAGTTTTATATGAGCCAATATGGACCCACCTGCCCCACGTCGACGGCCGGGCTGAGGCTGACGCCGGTGTCCTCGAGCAGCTCGGCGCGGCGCAGCGCGTGCGCGCCGGTGAGCGCGTCCAGCTCCAGCTGCACCGCGCAGGCGCCGTACACGCTGTAGCCCGCCAGCGAGTCGTTGTCCGACGTCATGTAGCTCGCTTGCAGATTTATACCTGACCGTATTCAAGGGATGAGATGTATGGAACCGCTAGCTTTGTACGCTTATATTTTGAGTTGTCAAATTACATACATACATACTATCAGCCCAATGGAACCCTGACCCACCATAGAACGGTGTCACAGTGACATTATAAAACAATTTGTTTGACACTTCTTATGACTTGAATCATAACGTCTCTGTGACACAGTTCTATGGTAGGTCAAGGTTCCAATGGTCTGATAGTACATAAACTCACGCCTTTATTCCCAGAGTGGGGTAGGCAGAGCTACAGAATTACCAACAACTCTAAAAACTTGTTGATAATTCTGTAGCCACATTTTGCACACTTAGGTAGGCTAAGATGTTTACCAGTGTAATAGTGACAGGTTGCAAGCCCATCGCCTAACAGTACTATACGCCTTTATTCCCTTAGTCGTCTCTTACGAAATCCACGGGAAGATATGGAGTGGCACTATTCTAACCCGGCAACCACAACACGGAACGGAACGGGTTGGACGTTGAATTATAGACTACACTATAATAGTGGCATAGTAGTTTTTTAAATTCGTAACTTTTTCCAAAGGCACCCAAAAGATCTGTAAATTAGTACTCTGTTCGTGGTAAATTGTTGTGTTTTGTACGGCTTTCAAATTTATGGATCTTTTGGGTTTCGATGGAAAAAGTTACGAGCGTTAGAAAGAATATTTGATAGACATTTTAGATCTTTGTTACTTAGCTACATAGAAATTCATGAAGTTATACCTACTTGCTAATTGTACAAACTGTTGTTTTCAAGAAGTTATACTGTAATACTATATTTTTTCCCTCCAGTGGGTATAAAGAAGGAAGAAAACAAAAGGTTATTATTTATACAAATTTATTTAAGTTAATTAATTTAGGGTTTGTTGTTGCTTGGTCGATGACGCGTTAGGTAGCTATTATAAATTTTTGGTATGGATAGCTAATATAAAATTGAGAGATGGATCGCTTAGCTGCGGATGTGGTCGAGCCGTGTGGCGCAGGGGCGCCACTACGCTGACACGTGGGCACCTCGCCGGATGTACTGGCGTGGCCTATCTCTAGGCCCGTACAAAGCACCTCCTTTTGGAGGATTATGGCCTTGCTTACGGTTTGTGTTAACCAATGTCAACTCCGGAACGCCGTAAGATCCGTTGTAGGACGTGGCACAAGTGCTCTTTGGCGTACTTCGCCGGTATTCAATGAATGCTTCGTTGTAATAATAGCCACGTAGGTAATTATTTAGGTTATGTAGTAATACTACGTGGACTGCCGGTAAAAGGGAAGGAGATATGGTAGGTAATTCTCCAGTATTAAATAAATAGATGTAGTTAGCTCGCCGGCTTATTAGAAAAAGAAAGCCACCGATCCTGACTTGCCCAAATCGATATCTCGATCAATACCACTTTCCAAATGTTGTAAACCTCCACATATCGGGGTAAAAACCAAACGTCAACACGGGTACAGATAATAGTGGATATTTACTTAAAGGTAGCAAACTCGGGTTTTCGTCTGTCATTAAATATGCTGGAACCCTGAAACGACTGAGGAATTAAAAGGAAGACTAAAGCTGGACTACATAAACAATTTTGGAAATAAATATTTAAAACAATACTAATACAGTGCCCTGGGTTTACTTACTAACGAGGAGATCAAAACATGACCCTTGCAACACCGGGTGCATGTGCCACAGATTCAGTCGTTTTTTGACACAGGTCCACTAGTAGTTGAATTGACCATAGATTATAAGATAAATTTAAGATACCAACTTAACAAGTTGACAAGAAATGGAATAAATTGTGCATCGGTGAGGCGTTAATTCACGCCTAAAAATTATACATTACAATACCTACTTGCTAATTGTACAAACTTGTTTTCACATTTCATTAAAAAATAAGACGAAGAGAGTCCGCTAACAAGATCCACACAAATCAAAATTAACCCGTGGAACGTCATGTTCATGTCATATACATATGTAATACAATTTCAATCTTATTTCCAACCGCTCTGAGTTCCAAATTCAAATATTCTTATGAACCACCATTGGTCCACATGACGCGCCGCGGGCGCATCTCACGGAAGAGAATAGTACATTACTGCAAAGACCAGTAAGTGAGCCTTCCTGGACGAGTAGGAGTTAAAAGGCCGAACCGCCAGGTGAGGCCTTTTATAGATACGAGTCCAGGATGGCTCTTAAGGGGCGAAGCATGTATAGTGCTTTTCTCAAAAATAAAACAAGTAGATTGTATTAAAAAAATAGTACATTCCTACAAGTCTACAAAAAAACACCGAACGATTGAACTTATTTTACCTGGCAGCATACCTGGGTTTTACATACTGGCAACACTGACCTCGTTTTTTTTTTTTTAAAGACCTTGTTGTAGTATCAATCTGCCTACCTCTGTAGAGCTGAATGTTCAGTTTTTCATATCAATTAAAAATGTAATATAAATATGAAACTTTAAACTATAAAGCGTTTTTTTATTGAATGGTTCTTTTTGTGAAAATCCTTATTGAGAAAATATACTGGTCTGAATTAATTTTTATTTCATGTGGCTTTATCTTGCTACTCTTTAGTCTTTTCAAAGGCTGTCACAGGTCTGTACAGATAGTTCCAAATTCAAATAATATGGTATGTTATGGATTTTCCATACTTACTTACTGGACACTTTTTGGTTTCCTAATTCAAAATCACTCTACTTACTGGACACTTTTGAGAGTTCTCCAGGAACTTTAATTTTTGAGAAAACACTTTAAATATGTCTTACCTTTCTTAAAAGCGAGTTTAACAACCTCCACCCAGGTGGGCTCGTTAAGCTCGCTCCTGGCAGGTTCCATCCTCTCCAACAGGTCTTTACACGCCTTCACAGTCGCGTACGCCACACATTCGCTGGTGATGCTGCCATTACTGACCATAGAGTTAGGGGACACGAAACTGTCACTCCCTCTCACTGTCACCTTGTCTAGAGGAACTTTCAAAGTGTACGCACACACTTGAGCTACTTTCGTATTGATGCCTTGCCCCATCTCTATACCACCGTGGGATATCAACACTGTACCATCACCATGGTAAACTGATATCGTAACGGGATAATTCCAGGAATAACCTATTGGATATGACATTATAGATAGCTGTAACGCTTGCTTTTTCCAAGCGTTTTCGGAATTGAACTTATCTATTTGCGTTTTCCTTTCGTCGTATTTGATGTCGGTTTTGAATGAGAGTAGCAAGTCTTTGATTGTTTCGTGTTGTGGTAATAGATGCTGTATTTTGATGTCGCTTGGGTCCCTTTTGACGGCGTGCGCGATCCGATGCATTATGTGCTCGAGTATTGCTGTGCCTTCTGTGGTGGCTGAAAACATGGAATAAACTTGAAGTTATTGTTTAACTACCGAATTGATAGTTTTGAGATCCCATAGGAACAGAATTTACTTCAGGTAGCCTATGTGCTATTCCAGACTCTATGTCAACCTTCATCCAGATCTATCTCTGTACGTTAGCCGTTCTGGCGTCCAAACTATCGAATTTATAATAAGTAGCACTAAGTTTACAAAAAAACATGCTTTTATTTTACGCAGTGATTGTCTCGTTTAACTACAAAAATAAACAATGAGGAATAAGCGCTGTGGTCAATATATAATGAAAACATTCAGCCTGTAGTTTCGAATTAGTTAATCATATTTTCATTAAACAAGGGAAAAAAAGGTTTTTTTTAACTGCGCAATATTTATGAAATTCACCTATTCGTTCTAGTTTTAATAATCCTTATTTATTACTTTATTACATTGTAATATAACTTATTTATAGCATTATTGTATGTAATGATTGAACAAATGACCTTCGTCTTAGGGCTGCAGAGTGCCGAATAAATAGACATTCAAAAATACATACACGCGAAAAACCTAACCCTCCTGACTCAGTCAAGTAAAATTTTGAAATTTTGTTGTGTGAAATTTTTAATGTATTAATTTTTAAATCCACTTTGAAATGTTATTTTTATAATATTACCAATAAAACATAGTAATGTAAGTACAATAGAACACAATTTATATGGCGTTTCGTGAATCTTCGTTCGCGCAGACACGAACAACGATTCCGATGATTTCCGAAAGCACGACTAAAACCCACGATCAGACTTGTACGTAATAGTTATAAGGTGCAAATTAAATTGCATCTATTTTTTCCATCTCACTCACGCACGTTTGAAGGGTGGCCGAATGACACGCGGGCGCGCTTTAACATGGCGTCACTAATAACCAATAATAGCACAGAATATAATCGTGGATGATGCTGATTGGTTCCCGTGCTTCGAAAAATCGTCATCTGCGCAAGTACATCGGTAAGCCATATCCGTTGTGTTTTACTCAGTGTTCGGAATTTTCACGGCAAAACAAAAGACTGTCGCAAATTTACTAGGGTAAGAAATATTTTTTCATCGATATCGAGAATTACTATGGAATATTTTATAACTTAAAATAATATGCAAAAAAAAACAGTAATTCACAGATTATTATTAAAACTTACTAAACCTGAACAACAAACCGCCTACAATGAATTTTACAAATTTGCCCCTTTGACGTCGAGTGAAGTGGTACGATAAAGTGATAAACAGAACCGTTTACTCCCAGAGAACGTCGAAAAATTAATGACTATCTACTCTTATCACTATCAGAAACCAAATAAAATGGCATGTGCTGCTGTGTGTACTGATGTGGATTTTGAAGAAGAAATTGAATATGTTTCGATATAACTTTACACAAACCTAATGTATTTTATAATATATTTATATTTATTTGGTGGACCAATATTTATTTTACTATCGATATCGATGAAAAATTCTTTCTTACCCTAGTAAATTTGCGACAGTCTTTTGTTTTGCCGTGAAAATTCCGAACACTGCTTTACTGTACATGCTTACCTGGCGCGCGACACCACGTGTTCGAATGCGTGTCCGTCCGTACACTGTACCCCGAGATCTGCCAGCGACTGGTCTCGTACAAGTTGGCGAGCACGCTGGCGATCTCGCCGCCGGAGCTGTCGTTGAAGGAGTACCCGCAGTCCGAGTAGTACTTCAGGTTGAGGTATTGGATGAGGCCGTCGGTGTTTATGCCTATCTGAAGTTATAAGTTGCGGGTTTGGAACGTAGTTTTCTACCACCATGACATTACTAGCATAGAGGTACTCCATCTTGGTCTTTAATGTTGTGAACCATTTGCGGTCAACCATCACACTTACTATTAGGTAGGTGGCCTGTGTAAGAATTACATATTTAAAATGTCGGAATGTAGTCGGTAATAATAATAAATCTTACTCTACTCGTTGGTGTTATCCATGCCATAAATAAACATACAATTATTTTAGCACTAGCGACCCGCCCTCGCTTCGCTTCGGTTTATGTGAGTTTTCTGTAACACCCGTAACATAAAACAGAGTTTATTATACACAAAAACCTTCCTCTTGAATCACTCTATCTATTAAAAAAAACCGTATCAAAATCCGTTGCGTAGTTTTAAAGATCTAAGCATACATAGGGACAGACAGCGGGAAGCGACTTTGTTTTATACTATGTAGTGATACATCGTTTGTATGGTAATTTTCACTTAAATCCAACAGCTGTTTTTGTGTGACAAAGACAAAATATCCAAATACCCTAAAAAACTAACACTTTTTTATACTACCAGAATTAGTAATATATTCCAAAATCATTTATTGCGTGTCACATTACGTTATAACAGATGGAACTACATCTACAGGTACATAGCACAAAAGCAAAAACTTGTACAACTCGACAACCAACCAATTTATCAAAGGAGCTTTTGAGTGACAACTGCGTCTAAGGCTGCAAGGTGGACAGACTATCACATAACATAAAGGTCACGGAAATTTAGTGAACGTATCTTGGACATAACACCATAGGTGCCGCTCTGTAAATTTTGGCCAAGGTTTTGACTTATCGAGTACTCCCCTGGTTGGTCAGAAGTTTTCAAGATAGAAATGGGATCGATTCAGCATCAAAATAAAACTAGCCGAGCTGTAAAGAGGGTTGGAGGCCTAGTGGCTTAGGGGGTCGACTCGTGATCTTAAGGTATTGAGTTCGAACCCCCGCAGTCACCATCAATAGGGTATTTTAAAAGAGTGAAATTAAATTGGTTTTTCATTAACAACAGATAAACATTATAAAAATACTAGGAATACATCAATCTTTTATTTACGTTTGCTATTTTAAGATTTTTAAATTCATAAAATCCAACAATAACGACGCTGTTTGATTATCACGTCACAAGATAGTAATCCCCTATAATTTCCATAGTAACCAAGCGTTTTTTTTTGTTTTTTTTTTAAAGAATCTGATTTGACTTTTGTCAAATACCGTATTAGTAATGCTCTTAAGGTGAAGAAAAAACATCGTGAGGAAACCTGCACATTAGCACAGCACATGTGTATGAGGGTAATTGCACAAAAGATCCTAAACGGTCGAAGTGTTTCCAAAAGGCCCCATCAGCACGGCTAGCACATGTTGTCGGCAACTTGTTTCTATCTAGTCGGTGCCGATAGAGACGCACTGAGCGACAAGCGAGAAAATACAACTTGTGCTACCCATGCTGTAAGATAAGATAAGATAAGCCGAGCCGTACATTTTCCAAAAATCATTTCCAAAAGTAATTTTCATATGGCCAGTGTCCTGTAAAGAAAATGTACAAGTATTACATAGTACACTGTACTGTACTGACCTCATAGTCAGCTCTGCAGGGCTGCCGCTTGCCGATGGCCGCCATGTTGTCAGTGATAGGCATCACGAGGGTGGTGGTCCGGTCCAGCGCGCGAGCGACGAGCGCGGCGGCGCAGGCCACGAGCGCGGAGCGGGACGCCTTGCCGCCGTACGCGCCGCCCACGCGGGGCACCTCCACCAGGACCCTGCCGACACACATTACCTTTAAACGGGTCTCTATTGACTGCCATAATTATTTTTTCTCAAACATGCTATGTAATGTCGGCGTTATGTTAGTTATTTTAGGCTTCAAAGTGCCACGTTCCCGACGGAACAACTCGAGAGAACTGTAAAGGAATTTCATACAAAATTGAAGGCCTAGGCCGGGAAGTAATTTTTTTTTAATTTCAATATGGCCATGACAGCTGGTTTTATGAACAAGCTGAATATCTCAATTATATTTTTAAAATTTTTGAGAAAATGTTATAACGTCAAATACCAGGAGTGCATAAACGTTTGGGAGACATCCGCGCTGTGCCGTGTGCGCCCGCCGGCCGCCGCCCTCCGGTTGCCCGCACCGCCTGAGATCTAAGTTGCGCTATGCCTGATATACCTCCTTATTACCGCTGCGCTCCTGGTACTTTATTTTAACACCCAATTACTTTTCTTTTCTTTCTTTTTAGGGTGGACATTATCAATTAACTTTTTTGAGTGATGTATTTTTTATTTAATTGCATATGTTTGAGAAAAGCACTATACGTACCTCGCCGTGAAAAGGGGTTGCCAGCCTCGTAAGTATCCGGCCTCGCTTCGCTCGGCCGTCTATATCACTCGGCCGGCAACCCCCTACTTCCCGGCCTCTGTAGTAATGTACTATTAGTCATAATGTGTACATACATACATACATAAACTCACGCCTTTATTCCCAGAGTGGGGTAGGCAGAACTACAGAATTTCCAACAACTCTAAAAACTTGTTGATAATTCTGTAACCACATTTTGCACACTTAGGCGAAGATGTTTAACAGTGTATTAGTGACAGGTTGCAAGCCCATCGCCTAACAGTACTACACGCCTTTATTACCTTAGTCGACCTCAGACTTCCATATTACTGGTTTTCCTGCATCTTTCATGGTGTAGTGGTACAATACGGCCCAGAGGGATTGTTATGACATAGCTATGCAGTCCATTTTACGGCGAGTGTAAAGGACAGAATTATAGATGCTATATAGCTCATGCTGCATAGCTAATAACCCCCCAGACCTAAATACTTACTGGTTTTCTTGCATCCCCAGCGCCTGGCTCACGGCTACCTGCACCAAATCCATCCACTGCGTAGACGAGCGCACCGTCACGCCAAGCTCGGTGTTGGACACAGAGCAGCATTGTGTCTCCATGGTGTAGTGGTATTGGGACGGGATGGAAAACGTTCCGGTGACCACTTGAGTCGTGTCCACGCCTTTGTTTGTGGGCTTGACTGAGATGTCTTCGCGGACCTAAAGATTATTAAAAAATTATACAGTTTAATGACTTACAGTCGAGAACAAAGAGATGTATCCACTGTTGAACTTTAATACAGTGCAATAAGGTGACAGAGTGAATACATATCTTTGTAATCTACTGTACGAACTGAATTCAACTTTAACTATTCTATGACAGACCGCATATTTGGCGACCTTTAAATGTCGTGATTTTTCTTCTGCCACCAAAATAATACAACAAAAGAGAGAGCTGAAGCATGCACCAACCAAACACTCCAGCAACTCTTCCCCGCCTCACTCCCCCCTGTTTACCCCCCTGTTCCCTATACCCCTCAACACTTACCCTCTTGTCTTTATCCGGAGCCACCAACGCTTGCTCGATGGTCAACACAGGTTTCCCTTTGTTCTTGTACTGCACCTTCACAAGGCCTGCTGCCTTCAAAGCCAGTTTATGCGACACAGCGGCTATGATCCCTATCGGCTGCCCGTAGTATGATATCTTGCTGCTGGCCAGGATTTCCTCGTCAGATTCTTGCCAGGGCACGTCTGTTGGGGTGAAGGAATTCTTGCCGGGGATGTCTTTGGCTGTTAGGAACGATACGACGCCGGGAAGTTTCTGGAAGCGTTCGTTCATATAAACTACAGATGTAATGAATAATCCTTTCCCATTGTTTTTGGTCGGATAACTTCGTATTTATCTTGCTTTCTCAGTTGGCTTATTGATGGGTACTGAAGCTAATTGAGAAAGCTAGATAAATACGAACTAATTCGACAAAAAACTATGGGAAAGGATTATTCACTACATCTGTAACACCAATGTATAGATGCCGCGATAAGGCCATGAATTATTAAAGATCTTTGATTTTCACACACACTTTATGGTACTTGTGTGAGATTTGATTTGATTGCAATTATAAGAGACTAGACGATGCGCGCGACTTCGTAAACGTAGAATTAGTTTCCCGCGGCGTTTGTTATCGTTATCCAAAATCCAAAAGTCGTTACGTAAACGTTAGCGGGTTCACTTATGTTTAACCAAATCATCATTTGACAAACTATATCATTTTCCTATCTTTCATTTCGCAAAGAGATACTCGTACTTCCCGGGCCGCATTATTTTACTATTTGATGTGGTCGAAAGTCTTACCTAACCTTACTTATTTAATAAGCCCATGTAATCTTTGTAATATGTAATGGTTTAAGCACAAACACGTTTGTGCAAAATGAAAATGATATAGTTTGTCAAATGATGATTTGGTAAAAAAACTGGATACGACGTTAGCGTTATGGCAAGTTTACACGATCAATTTGACACGTCAATCGCTGGCTCCGTGGAGTTAACTAAGGTACCAAGAGACAGCTCTGAACACTAGCACCGTGTAAACGACCGGCAATGGCGGCGCGATTTGGGCGTCGCAAAATTGACATCGTGTAAACTTACTAATAAGCAACTTGAGAGCGTCGGTGGCCTCGTAGCTTAGGGGATCGACTCGTAATCGTAAGGTACCGAGTTCAAAGCCCCGCGGTCACCATGTAATATGTAATGAGTTTTTCTAACTTAAGTTATCTGACTATCTAAGCACTTACGGTGAGGGAAAAAAATCGAGAGGAAACCTGCAAATTCGAACATCTGAGTGTGTAAGAGGGTAATTGCACAAAAGATCCTAAAGGGTCGAAGTGTATCCTAAAGGGCCCATCTGTAAGGCAAAATACTCACCAAAGCTCCCGAGGCGTCTATCCGGTCGATCTCTCCGACGCAGATGGTGGACAACACAAATGCAGCGTGCACCTCGCGCGCAGACGTGTTCACGTCACAGCAGTACTTCACTTCGCCGGAGCACTGCAACAGATACCTTATACCTACTACCTTCTCAAATATATCGGTGTTGAGTGTGCTATGGCAAGGGAAAATTAAATTAAAAGTTACTTCTATTAGTTTCAATTTTACTTAGTATGTTTCGGCAAAATGTATTGTTTCCCAATCGTTTCATTTGACAACCCGATTTTTTTCTGTAACTGTATATATTTCAATATTTTTTTAGAAACTTGCCTTACCTTCTACACGATGGTACTGTAATAGATCCTGAAATATTTACAGTTACAGAAAAAAAGACTTATTTTTACCTCGATTTGAGGATCCACTGAATTCTGGCGGCGCGAGACTGAATATTGAAGTGATTCTTGGGATAGTTCCTGGATGATTTAACTATTTTGGCTGTCAGAAAATGGTCTGACAACTTCAATGGCTATATATTGTTGTATTTAGATTCAGAGTCAACCAATTTTGGTTGCAAAGTTCATTTCTACAACACAAAGTTTATCTTTGATATACATTGTGGGACCAGCAGCTTAAGGCAATGCTGAAGTGACTCCAGCGGCGAGGTAACGCCGATGCGACTCTAACGGCTAGTGTCAAGTGTCTCTAAGTCGGCCTCGAACTAATTCTGGGTGACTTCTAAACCGTTAGAGTAAACATACCTGTGTGAGGGCCTCTAACTTGGGTACAGGCTCGTTGAGAGGCCACAGCGCCTTGTCCGTATCGAAGGTCTGCGTGCCGCGCGACACCGGCCGGGCCAGCAGCGACCCCCCGCTCGCGAAGCGGGGGCCCACAGCGGACGATAGGGAGAGGAACGCCTGGAACGAACACATTGACGATCGACGCCGATAGTCACTTTTTTTATTTACTCGTATGACATCCTCTAAGGAACATACAGAAAAATATGAGGCTACATATTAAACTGGCTACGTCGTTCAGGCTGAGCAGGTCTTTGGAGGGCCTACCGATGTAAATGTATATAAGTATGTTAATGGGTTTACTAATGTTTCACCAAATCATCGTTTGACAAACTATATCATTTTACAAACGTTCATTTTGCAAAGAGACACTTCCTGTCGCATTATTTTACAATTCCATGTGGTCAAAAGTCTAAACTAACCTTACCAACGTAACGTTTTTGCGAAATGAAAGATTGTAAAATGATATAGTATGTCAAATGATGATTTGGTCAAATGTCAATATAATATCAGAGGACAATGTCACACCTATTAACCCAGTCCCAAACAAAGCTCTAGGCTTGTACTGTGGGTACTAGACAACGATATAGATACTTACATAGAGAAATATATACTTAAATACATAGACAACCTCCATGACTCAGGAACCAACATTCACGCTGATCACACAAATATCTGCTCTTACCGGGATTTGAGCCCTGGACCACTAGCTTCGTAGGCAGGTTCACTACCAACTATGCCAACGCGTCGTGAAATAGTACAAGCCTATAGACCTTAGTTTCGAACATGTTTCGAATAACTTAACTATTTTTGTATAAAATGACGAAGATGTTTGAGTAAAACTTTGGAAAATTTGTACCTTTAAACTTATTGTAACCGCTTGAACAACAAATAGGTCACATACCTTATAAAACAGGCCCAAGGCTACAGCCCTGCGGCAATCCGGCGAGGGCTCGGGCGGCAGGTTCACCGGGACTAACTCTTGCTTCAACACGCCGAGCCCTTTCTTCAACGCCTCGTCACCAAACGCCATCCCTTTAAGAACCTGCTCAGTTCTGGAGGCCCGCACGAACTTAGGGCTGATGTTCCCGAAAACGATGTTGCAGTTAGTAATGATGTTGGAAGAATCTAGTTTGAAGAGAAATCCTGCGTTCACTATGGCGTGGGCGTTTTGGGCGCGGGGCATTATCTAAAAAAATAACAACAACAACAAAACAACAACAACAACAACAACAAAACAACAACAACAAAACAACAACAACAAAAACACAACAACAAAACAACAACTATAACAACAACAACAACAGATTGTCTAAATAACAACTATACAGGGTGTAAAGGTGCGTCTACGCTAGGCGAACCGAGCACGAGCCGAACACAATTCGTCTAATGTGTACCGACTTACAAGCCTCGAACGAGCGCGCTGCGAGCGTTTCGTTCGTGCTCGTTTGCATTCCGCCGGTTGTCGGTTTTTTGACGAACACAAAGGGATTTGCTTCGCGCTCGCAGTGCGCTCGTGGACGTGTTTAGTTGTACGTCCACACTTGACGCCGCGAACGACGAAACCGAGAACGGCTCCGCTCGTGCTTCGCTCGTGCTCGGTTCGTCTAGCGTAGACCCACCTTAACATCGGTCGAGGATGAAACGAAGTTACAGATGTAGTGAAGTTCTGCCATCGTTTTTTGTCGGATAAGTTCGTACTGGTCTTACTTTCTCAATTAGCTTATAAAGTACTAAAGTTGACTGAGACAGCAAGATAATAACGAACTTTTCAGACTATTATTCACTACATCTGTAGTTGATAGATGAAACCAAATTCTATCGATTTCCAAAATTGCCTTTTGTCACTCTTTTTCGCTTTACACTTTATGTTACATTATACAGTTTGGTATTTTAGCGCTCCTTGCCAACTGGCGCCAGGAGCGACTGCTCCTCTCGCTGTATCACACTGCTGTTATACTAGAAGGCGGCTAACTTAAAATGTAGTTAGTCGAAGCATACTATACTTTAATGGTAACCACATAAAATTTTAAATAATAATAATAATAATATAATAATATAATAATATAAGGGGACAATCTTACACCAATTGACCTAGTCCCAAACTAAGCTCTAGGCTTGTACTATGGGTACTAGACAACGATATAAATACTTATATAGAGAAATATATACTTAAATACATAGAAAACATCCATGACTCAGGAATAAATATTCGAGCTCATCACACAAATATCTGCCCTTACCGGGATTCGAACCCAGGACCACTGGCTTCGTAGGCAGGGTCACTACCCACTAGGCCAGCGCGTCGTCGTCGTCGTCAATGCTTATACTATTCATTTATTTTCATGTAAAAGTGTTTATTTTGTGCAATAAAGAGTTTACTTACTTACGAATTTACTATTAATCTGAATTTACCTTACCTTCTTTGGTATTATGGCAGCCCTGAGGGTCCAGACAAGATGCATTACTATAACAATCGTTTCTATTCGCTTAGTTTTTCAACCAATCGCGTCACTGGCACATCACGTGACTTTTCGTATCACGTCATCAACCAAGAGAAACGCTAGCTAGCGTTGTGAATTTTGTCTGGGCCCTCAGGGCTGGCGCTACCTCTAAGTATGTTCAGTGATTTTCCATGGTTTGAAAGTTTTTTTACCAACGACAACGACGCTGCTTGTAAAATCTGATCAATTAAATTTGCAGCTGTGTTTTTTGTTCTCTGATTATTGTAATATCCCAACGGCTTAAGTATCCGATTAACGTCGCCGTCAAAAAGTATTACCGGATTTTTTTTTAAAAATACTCTTACCTTATAAGTTCTTATATGATAATTCGCAGATAACGGAGGCAGTTTCACGTTTAATATCATTTTATTTTTCAGATCCAAATTCAGGAAGTCTTGCATTGAAACTTCGGATTTTTCCAATTTGCTATTAACTGAAATCAAATGAGTTTTGCATGAGTAATGTAGTAGGAGTCACAAAACTTCCCAAAATCAAATTTACTATTATACTTTTGCGCGTAAAAGTCGCTTATCGCTATTCCGTCGGGAACTAGTCAATTTTCCGAAATCAAAAGTATACTATGTCCTTCCCCGGGACAACCTATCTCCATACAAAATTTCATCAAAATCGATTCAGCATATCAAGCATGAATGCAAAACAGACCAACAGAGTTACTTTCAAATTAACATACGCTTCGCTTGTTTTTGTGAGTTTTCTGGAACACCCATACAGAAACTAGAATGTATTATACATAAAAACCTTCCACTTGAATCACTCCATCTATTGATGAAAACCGCATTAAAATCCGTTCAGTAGTTTGAAAGATCTAAGCTTACATACAGAGGGACAGACGTCTGGAAGCGCTATTGTTTTATACTATGTAAAGAAGTTTAGATTTTAGAGGCGGACATACTTATAGTAACAGTGGCTTCAACAGTTTCGAACAACAGGAAAATGTCCGAAGGAAAGTCGTGGTGAATCGCTTTCATAGCCAAGTTGCCGCCGATGGAGCCGATCTAGAACAAAAGTTAGAAATAAGTAAATATCACGGGACAAAGTCACACCAATTAACCTAGAACTCTAGGCTTCTACTATGGGTACTAGACAACAATATAAAAATTCATACAGAAAAATATATACTTAAATAGAAAGAAGACTCAGGAAAAAATATTCGCGGTCATCACACAAATATCTGCCCTTACCGGGATTTAAGACTGCACCGAGCAAACGCCGAGCGTCCAGCGGCGCCCTCATTACTATTATTATGTTTTCTAATTAATTAAAAAAAATCCTTTCAATCAGACGATCCGTTTTTGTAGCGCAAGTAAAAACACAATTTATGGGATACGTAACAAACTTTAATAACAATTACCCTTTGAGTACCCCTCAGCTTAAAGGGAAAAGGTGGCCACTTTTTTCCGTTAAGTTGATAACTCGAAGGTGAATTGTTATTAAACTATGTGATATGCCCTATAAGTTGTGTTTTCATTTGTAATACAAAAATCTACCGACCAATTTCAAGAAAATACTTTAGTTTATTAGAAAACACAATAAAAGTAATGAGGGCGCCACTGTACATCCGGCGTACGCTCGGCGCAGTCTTAAACCCAGGACCGTTAGCTTCGTAGGCCAGAGCGGGCCTAATATGGCTGCGTTTATCGCGTGATAAATTTTGGATAAGGCATCCGTCACCTTCTGACAGGTAAATAAGTACACGTGTCAAAAAGTGACGGGTACTTTATCCACAGTTGACACGCGATATAGACGCAGCCATACTGCGGCCCGCATGTCACAACCAACTAACCTAACTAAGTAACTAATTCCGAAAACATCTGTCCAATTATTGAATTTTTTGTAAATCACTTTATCCTTGATTTTGGTTCGCAAATCCGGGGCAGTTTTGTGGGACAACTTGTAACATTGATGAAGAACTTTCATTGAATAAAGTAACAGTGAAAAGATGGTTCCAAATGAGTTAGCGGCCAAGATTACACCAAGCCATTGAGATTGGATGCCCGCCATCTTCAAGGGTCATATCGACTGTGACTGGAAGACTTCAACGACCGGACAGGATTCACCGTCCAACGTTGCTTATATATACTTGACATTGACAAAATTACGTTATTATGTAGACGCCATTAATTAAATAAATAAATAACGTGTCGTGAAAAGAAAATAAATAATGATAGAAAAGTTTCAAGAGATATACAGTCACGAATATATATAATATATATCCACCACATTTAGGTCCAAAGACAATCTGACATTCTACAACGATAAGGTTGACTTTCCTAAAACTTATAAATGACTTGACATCTTTAATGACAATGACGACTTCCGGCATATTTTTCTTGAAATGGGTCTCAAATTAAATATAGTGGTCTCGGCCCAGAGTATTTTTGTTCCATTCGATGTCAAGACCCTCGGTGCGTGAAGTCCTTGCGCTCAAAGCCTCTTCAAAGAAATTTCGAAGAGGCTCACGGGAGACCGAAGAGCTGGCAGTTTCCTCGGTCAACGTCTAAGTTTAAGTATCCAGCGAGGAAATGCTGACAGGATCTTCAGGACAATACCGCAGGGCCCTTTTTTAGATCCAGCTGTATAGTTTTAAAATATAATTATGTTTGTAAAAATGGAATTTTTGTTTTGTACTTATATGTGTTGTAATCAGCCTTTATTCCTTAGCGGCAGATTAAAGTGAAGAATTCCCTCCAGTATACTCACATTCCTGACCGGCACATGCGCCACCAGATCCAAATGCTGGTAGAACTGCTCCAAGTATTGGAAGGGGCCCTGGCCCCAGCGCTGGCACGCCGCCATCAGTTCAGTGAGGGTCATGCCAGCTCCCAAAACCAGGTTGACGTCCTGGTAGGTCTCCCGCAGGTCCGCGATGGAGGCGATGTCGATCAGGACCCGCGCGTCTGACGTTGTTGGGAACACGCCTGGGATAACATTTCAAAGGGTAAGATAGGGATAAGGGTATAGATAAGGATGAGATGATTAACTGAACAAGCAAGCTTTAAAACCGGGCAAGAGCATGTCGGACCATGCTCAGTGTAGGCTTCCGAAGCCATTACGACAAACACAAAAAACTGTCTCAAAAAACCACATGTATGAACTAATTTTCTATTTAAAGTTATTTGGTGATGTTTTAGATGATTTTTAGTACGTATAAACACTTTAGTCGCCTGTATCTCAGGAACTAATTGTCTCCTTAGTCGTGATAGTTTTCGTTTTAAATTCCTTATATGCGCTTTCATTAAAGATATTTGTCAGATTTTTAGTATTTGTAGTTTTGACTGTAGGGGACACTTGACACTTGACTCTAACAATAATTTGCGCTTTAAAGCTTAATATTTCATAAACGGATCCCTCAATCAAAAGCTGTTTGGGCAAACCCGTAATATTTGGCCCGGTTGAAGTACCTATCCAACGACACCCCACACTATGGGGTAGACGGAAAAAAAATACATCCCGACGTAACGTGTAGGGGTGGTACATTAAAAAAAAACGTTTTTATAACGGTACCACACTAATATTTATATTCATGCTAAATTACACCTTTCTAGCTCTAAAGGTCTTTGAGCTAGACTGCGGACGGACGGACATGGCGAAACTATAAGGGTTCGTAGTTTGACTACGGAACCCTATAAAACACACTTTAATTTATTTATTATAAATATTAGATAAATAACTAAATACCTACCTTTTCCCGTGTTTCCAGCAACCAGTCTGTAACTGTCAGTGCCTTCTTTACTCAGTACCTGGAAAATTACAGAACTCACAATGCATATACAATCAAATGGCCATACCATTTAGTCAAATGACACTTACAAATATTATTTTATTTACACAAGACTACACTACAATACACACAGTAATTATACACGTGTCTACCCACCTTAAACACGTCCTTCACCGTGAATGCCTTATACCAGCGGTTAGCGCTCAGTTCCACGAGTAACAGCGCCTGTCGATTGTTTTCCAACACGCACCAATCCTCTTCCGAGCCGCAGCTATTCTCGCATAGTTTCAGGCATTTTATTTTATCTAGATCTTCCAAATCCTGTAGATAATAGCTTGGATTACTTTTGTATTTATCTTTTCACTTCTCATGCTCTTAAAATGTTACTTTACTCTCTGCAGATCGAGACTAAAACTCTTTATTAATCTCTAGGGACTAATATATATTTTTTTAATTTAGTTTGGAAACTCCTAAACAGACAATCACGGTGTTTGTGAATGGAGGATTATCGCAATATTTTGTGTTGGACCATTTTTTGAGCGTGGAAATAACCTTTAAAGGACAACTGTGCAAAAAAAAATATAAAAAATAACGATTTAATTTCGTGAAACACGATTAATGATTACGAACATGAATCTATTTAATTATATTAAGGATAATTCATTTTATTATGCATGGTCCAATCAGTTATAAAATAGTTTTCAAGTTTGAATCTGTTGGCTAAATATGCAAGCATTTAAAGCGCCACTTTACAACAAACAACAATTTTGTAAGAAACTTTATTATACTTAATCAATATTGTAATTTTGTATATGTAGAACGTCGTTTTTTCCTCGAAATCAAAGTGAAAAGTAGAGTGTTTAACGCGAGACTAAACAACCATATTTACACTCGAACTATAGGCACCCGCGCTCCGCTTGGGTGGCTAAACATCTCCTGTTGTTATGGCTTGTTTTAGTCCCTTGTCTCAATCTACTATTATTTATCCTAACGCTTTGAGAGGATGAAAGTAAATGAGTTAGGACACCTTTGACTTTGAAGACTGACATTTTCTGGGCCTCTATTTTACTGGGCAAAACGATATATATAAAAATATGGCTATAAGTATGTACTATACTCACAAAAACCCACCGGTCAACACAGAGAACCAGCGTTGCAGTACAGTCAAGAGATTTAATTTGGTACCCACCTTAGCTCCAAAGTCAATCTGACATTCTACAGCAATAAGTTTGAGTTTTTCCTAAAACTTACAAATGACTTGACATCTCTAATGACATTGACGACTTCAAGCATGTTTGTACCTACTATACACGGTGCCTTTGACCTTGGGGCTTTAAATGCAACCATCGATTCTAGTCGCTAAACTGAACTACTTTTGTTCTGCAACATTAAAAAATAACTTAAATTTAGATAACTAACTGATGTTAAAGTTTGGTTGTAAAATCAGTGTATTACATCATGGCCATATAAACACGATCTCATGGTACGGGGGTGACATTTCCTTAGTACGAGGGCTAAAGGAAAATGTAGAATTGGATGGCGTATATTGAAAATTACATTTAACTTCTATGAAAAAAATAAAATTTAAGTTGGACATATTTTTAACATCTTACAGAACAAAAGTAGTTCAGTTTCAGGAGTCGAAACGATCCATGCATTTAAAGCCCCAAGGTCAGAGGCACCCTGTATACATAGGTGCTGCAACTTTATGCTGAGTGGCGACCCATTTCAGTGGAACCCACAATTGAGATAAAGTTTGGATAAGGTATCCGTCACCTTCTGACACGTAAGTTCCTACTTACGTGTCACGGAGTGACGGATGCTTTACCCACGATTGACACTCGATATAGACGCAGGCATACTTGGCCCAATGGTTTTTAGAACAATCGAACATGCTTTTTTTTTAAAACATTTTCTGACAAAAAACATGTTTTAAGAGATTGTTTCCAAAGCATTTTTTGTTAATTTAATAGGAAAAAAAAAATTATCAGTGTTTGCTACGCCCGCTTTGGTCTAGTGGTCGGAATGACGTTATTTTGTTTGTAACCGCGTTTTTTTATAGTTTAGCACTAACTGTGACGTATAAAAGATCATGATGCGTAGGCTCTTTAGCCATTAGCAGAAAGTTTACTTCATTTCTAAGTTAATAATGTTATTTAATAATAATTAGTTTTATCCTATTCTGTTAGAAGTAAGTTCACTATTGTTTTTTTTTCTGTTTTTAAGTCGTTTGTTTACCTACTTACTGTTTGCACTTAGGAGCTGTATGTGTATCACTGAATAAATGCTTTTTCTTTCTTTCTATACAGACAGATATACAACGGGTATATGTATTAAAATAGTTCATATTTACTTAACAGTAATGGCAGTAGTTAATAACAAAGCGATAACTTGTCAAAGGCAATGTGGATTTACAAAATAGAATAGAGGTTGATGTAATATGTTATCTATGCTAAAAAGTAATATAGAGCATGGATTACTCTATGGTTAGGCTCGGGTTAAAAAACCTATTAGAATGTGTTTTGTCAATTAAACAATGCATAAATAAATGTTTTCAATTATATGTTAGTTTTAATTCAAGTGAAAATATAAAGATAAAACATGGCGCAGTCGTGAAACACTAAGTTTACAGTGGTGAATGTTGTCTAATTCTTTAAACCGATTTTACAAACATGGACGCGAATACTGTGAAGCTACCACCCAATTTTGATATCCGGTCTCAAGCTGCGGCCTCAGAATGGAGGTTTTGGAAATGCCTATTTGAGGACTATTTGGTGGGCATCGGAAAGGACGAAGCTTCCGACAAAGTTAAATTATCGTTGTTACGCAATATGATGGGACCTGAATCTACAAAGGTTATTCAGTCATTCAAATTAACCAAGACTGAATCGGAAAAGTATACCGCTGTACTGGAACATATAGATAAATATGTTAATCCGAAACGCAATGAAGTGTTCGAAAGGTATAGATTCAATGAATACAAACAAGAACAAGGAGAAACATTCGAAAACTTTTATACCAATCTAAGGCAGCTGATTTCAACATGTAACTACAGTGACTTAAACAAGGAAACAATAGAAGATCAATTACTAAGGGACAGAATTGTACAAGGGGTAAATGACAAAAAGCTACAAGAAAATTTGCTTCGAATGGATGATTTGTCTCTAGACAAAGTTACAAGGTTATGTCGAGCCAGTGAAATTAGTCGCAACCAGGTTAAGGAAATGAACCCCACTATAGAGGTAGATGCCGCAAAATTTAAGAAGAACAAGAATTTTGAAAGAAAACTGAAATCCAACGATATAGAAAGGTCGGAGACATTTCAGTGCAGAAGATGTCAACAAAAACATGGGCCACGTCAATGCCCAGCATTTGGGAAAAAATGTACTCGTTGTGGTGTACTAAACCACTTGGCGGTCAGCTGCAGAGTGAAAAACATACACAATGTACAAGCTGTGGATTCTGACAGTGATAACAGTCTTTTTTGTGGAGAGGTTAAGTATGTTAATGCCAATGAGTGGACTGAGTTCATTGAAATTGAAGGCAAAAATATTAAATGTAAATTAGATACTGGTGCAGAAGTTAGTGTCATGCCGAGGAAAGTATTTGAGAATCTAAATAAGAAATTGAATCTTAAGTTATATGAGACAGATATTAATGTTCAGTCATTCAGTGGGGAAAATGTGAAACCCCTTGGCTTGATAAATCTAAAGTGTAAATTTAAAGACAATACATGCTATGAAAACTTTGTGATTATGGAAACAAACATGGTGCTACTTGGTTTGACGGGATGTGTAGCACTTAGCCTAGTAAAGCGGGTGCATACATTAGAAATTAATAATAAAAAAGAAGAGTTCATCAAATATAACATTGAGGTGTTTCAAGGAATTGGACGACTACCAGGTAATATAGATATACCCACTATAGCTTCAGAGATAAAAATTTGCCATCCATCCCCAAGGTTGCCAACCTGTTTGCATGAACCGTTAAAAATAGAACTTAAAAGATTAGAGGATAGGAAAGCAATAGTAAAAATTGACAAAATTGATGAAAGAGCTTGTGTAAACAGGATGGTGATAGTGGAGAAACAGAATGGAAATGTAAGACTTTGTCTAGATCCCGCTGACTTAAATAAAATTATAGTAAAAAAACCCAAAGTTATGCCCACATTAGAAGATTTAAGTTTACAACTTCAAGGTAAAAAGTTTTTTTCTGTCCTAGATTTAACTGAGGGTTTTCATCATTTGTGTCTCACCGAAAAAGCTTCATGGAAGTGTTGTTTTGCAACACCATTTGGTGTTTATCGCTATTTAGTGCTGCCTTTTGGGTTAATGAATGCTCCTGAACTATTTCAGGATATTATAGAAGATCATTTTGGAACTATTCCAAATG
The DNA here is from genome assembly GCA_963966035.1 of Acleris laterana. Classification (NCBI taxonomy): domain Eukaryota; kingdom Metazoa; phylum Arthropoda; class Insecta; order Lepidoptera; family Tortricidae; genus Acleris; species Acleris laterana. The sequence goes on from OZ014452.1 coordinate 14,280,741, forward strand.
TGGTAGTATGGGCTGATGATATTCTGGTGATGGGAAATACAGAAGAGGATCACGATAAAACTTTAAAAAAAGTAGTAGATAAAGCCAAAGAGTTAGGTATTGTCTTTAATAAAAACAAGTTACAGTACAAACAAAGGCAGGTGAAATATGTTGGTCAAGTTTTCAATGAGTTCGGAATGTCACTAGATAAGGACAGGATAGAATCTTTGCTAAAATTAAAAGAACCCACTAGTAGAGATGAACTAAGACAAATTTTAGGCTCATTTAATTATGTACGCAGGTATATCCCAGATATGGCCAATCTCATGTCACCACTCTGTAAATTGTTAAAAAGGGATATGGAATTCATTTGGTTGCCTGCCCATAGATTGGCGTTTGCTGAACTGAAAAGGAAAGTGTGCACAGCTCCTGCTCTAACACCTTTTGACCCCACAAGAAATATTGTACTGCAGTGTGATGCCTCAAAAAGTGGTCTGGGATGCTGTTTATTCCAACATGATAAACAAAACTTAATGAGATTGGTTGCATGTGCATCAAGAGCTATGAATGACACAGAACTGAATTACAGTCAAACTGAAAAAGAGCTCTTGTCAATTTACTTTGCAGTAAAAAAGTTTCACCGGTATATCTATGGCTCAAAGGTAGATGTGCAAACCGATCATAAACCCCTAGTTTCAATCATGGCCAAGCCAATATGCAAAATAGGTTCACCAAGACTAAAACGCTTAAGATTGAAACTATTAATGTACAATTTAAATGTAATGTATGTACCTGGTAAATTACTACACTTTGCAGACATGCTCTCTAGGAATAATTTAAATGTTACGGAAATTGATAAAGAAATGTCACAAATGGTACATTCAGTTAGTGTACACTTACCAATGTCACCCGAGAGGAAAAGAAAATTTGTAGAAGAAACTGAAAGTGATCCTATTTTGAAGGTGCTACGCAAATATTATGTGAATGGTTGGCCAGAACAACATAAGGTTTTGAAAGAGTGTAAAGAATTTTATAAATTAAAAGACGATATATATTTTGAAGATGGGTTAGTTTTTTATGAAAACAAGTTAATTGTACCAAATTCTTTAAAACCTTATGTTATGAATCTAGTACACAATGGCCATCCTGGAATCTCGAGATCCCTTAAAAAAGCTAGACAATTATTTTATTGGCTTGGGCTTTCCAATGACATAAAGGACTTTATAATGAGATGTCGAACCTGTGAAAAATTTAGAGCTTCCAACTCACATGATACCGTGATATCACATAAAATTCCATATCGTAGATATGCCAAAATTGGAACTGATATTTTAGAATTTGTAGGTAAAAATTATCTTGTAATTATTGATTATTTATCTCACTGGTTAGAGGTTATGCCTCTTAATGATAAATCATCATGCTCAGTTATAAATGCCCTACAAGAGGCTTTTACCAGATTTGGCTATCCAGAAGAAATCATATCTGACAATAATCCCTTCAATTCACATGAATGCCAAAAATATTATAAGTCAAAGGATATAGTTCTAATTACTAGTAGTCCACACTATCCCAGAAGTAATGGGATGGCCGAAAAAGCTGTTCACATAGGCAAAACAATTTTAAAAAAAGCACTGGAAGATAGAGTGGATTACAGAGACTACTTATTAAGTTATAATAATACTCCTTTGTCAGGATTAAATGTGTCCCCATCTCAAATTTTAAATAGCAGAATATGTCGTACACTTGTTCCAACATCTTCAGGACTTTTAGAGCCTAAAGTTCAAAACGATATCCATAAATTATTAGTCATGAGGCAATCAATAAATATGCAAGACAAAATAAAAAAAGAGGTTCAGTATGATATAGGAGATCAGGTGGTTATTAAAACAGATAAAGAAAAATGTTGGAAAAAGGGTACAGTTGTAGGAAAGTGTAAAGAACCCAGGTCTTACTTGATTAAAAGGGAAGGAGAGGATACAAAAATAAGAAGGAATTCTAAGCATTTAAAAAAGTCTTTAACAGAAAGTAGTGTTTTAGGAAAATGTCCTCTGTTTTCTTTTTCAACGGACCTATTTACTTTTGAGGATATTATAAGTAGTAATGAAGCTCCATTAAATGTCACGGATACTGTTGAGGATGACTACAATAACAGTAGCTGTGCCAGCAGTGGAGATCCGTCAACTACAGGTTTAAGAACCACTAGAAGTGGAAGAACTGTAAAACCTAGAGATATATTAGATTTATAAATTTAGTTTGTAGTTGTCTTTAATCTAAGGGGAAAGATGATGTAATATGTTATCTATGCTAAAAAGTAATATAGAGCATGGATTACTCTATGGTTAGGCTCGGGTTAAAAAACCTATTAGAATGTGTTTTGTCAATTAAACAATGCATAAATAAATGTTTTCAATTATATGTTAGTTTTAATTCAAGTGAAAATATAAAGATAAAACAGAGGTCACTTGTTCACAACAATCAGTTTATTGTAAGAAGCAAGACTTTTTTTAAGAACGTACTTGAATAACAATAACGGCCTGTTTAAACAGTCGGCATCTATTAACTTTTCGGCACTTTTAGCGTCGACCTCTTTATCAGCATAAAAGGTAATTAAATTAAGATTCGAGGAATTATCAGCAAATATAGTAGAGAAGATAATACATCTCTTTATAGTATAAAACAAAGTCGCCTCTCGCCGTGGCTGTCCCTCTGTATGTAAGAGTAGATCTTACGCAACGCAACGGATTTTAACGCCGTTCTCGTCAATAGATAAAATATTTCGATAGGAAGGTTTCTACGTGTTACAGAAAACCCATATAATCCAAAGCGAAGCAAGGGCGGGTTGCTAGCCTACACTAATATGATAAAGAGGAAAGATTTTTATTGTTTGTTTGTTTGCATTGAATAGGCTCCGAAACTACTAGACCGATTTGAAAAATTCTTTCACCATTAGAATCCTACATTATCCCTGATTAAAAGGCGTAAAATGAAGAAATTCGCACGCAGCTTTCCATGCCCTTCATTATATGACGGAATGGGCAAAAGCCCCTTAACCTTACTGCCTTACATGAATAGAGAAAACAAGAAAACACATACAACCTATCTTATCTATTGTAGTAACTATCAAATTTGAATCATAACGTCACTGTGATACAAATCTATGGTGGATCAGGGTTTTATTGGGCTGATAGTACGGTCACGAGCGATAATTTGAGACCCATTTCAAGAAAAATATGCTTGAAGTCGTCAATGTCATTAGAGATGTCAAGTCATTTGTGACTTTAGGAAACTCAACCTCATTGTTGTTAAATGCCAGATTGACTTTGGACCTAAGGTGGGTACCAAATTAAATCTCGTGACTGTACTATCAGCCCAATGGAACCCTGACCCACCAAGGAACTGTGTCACAGTGGCGTTATGATTCAAGTCGTAAGAAGTGTGAAACCAATTGTTTTGTAACGTCACTGTGACACCGTTCTATGGTGGGTCAAGGTTCCATTGGGCTGATAGTACAGTCAGCTGCAGAGATAAGTATACCCCCCTTGCATACGAAACTTGTATGCAGGAGGGTATACTTATCTCTGCAGCTGACTGTACACTGAAATATTTCCTGCCACCTGTCGTTGGGCCAGGTCCTACCTGTACTCTGTCCCTCAGTCCCGGGTCCGTGTCGGACGCGAAACTCTTGAAGGCGTCAAGGATGGGTCGGTAGCCGGTGCAGCGACACATATTGCCGCCAAAGGAGTTCTCCACCTGGTGCATCGTCAGCTTCTTGTTCGAGCCTTCGTACAGGCTACGACAATAAGAAATAAACATGTTTATTCAGTAAGAAGTTTGTATGGGCACTTATACTGAAAAAATGACCAGCGCTTTCCAAGAGGAAACTACTGTTGAGAATTATCGCGAGAAAGTTAACACTCAGTCATTAATGTCATTATATTACTTACTAACGATCCGCCCTCGCTCCCCTTCGGTTTATGTGAGCTTTCTGTAACATCTATAGTAGTAGTATATTGAAGAAAACTTATGATATGTATGTTGATAAAGTTATGGATGCGACTGTACTCATAGTTAGGCATTGAAACATTCGTGTGATCTTATTATGCACTAGTCACATAAATAACTATTAAACTACGCAACGGATTTTAATGCGGTTTTCATCAATAGATCTATATAGCGACCCGCCCTCAGTTGGCTCCGGTATACACCGTGGGCCCGAATAACCCGAGGGATTTTAACCATCGATTTTAGAGCCCAATTGGAGTATATAAAGTAGTATAACATGTAGTCCAATAACGCACGATTCCCGAGATTTTTATTATTTAAAAATCAATTCCATAGTTAATTTAATTTGAACTCTTGTCACCTTAGCTTAAAGCATTATTTACTAAGAAAGATTCATGTTGTAAGTAGCACTATCATCAACATACAACATAAATTAATTAATCGATTTCTTAGTAAATAATGCTTTAGGTTAAGGTGACAGAGTTCAAATTAAATTAACTATGGAATTGATTTTTAAATAATAAAAATCTCGGGAATCGTGCGTTATTGGACTACATGTTATACTACTTTATATACTCCAATTGGGCTCTAAAATCGATGGTTAAAATCCCTCGGGTTATTCGGGCCCACGGTGTATATGAATTTTCTGTTACACCCGTACATAATCCAGATTTTTAATACATAAACCTTCCTCTTGAATCACTATCTATTGATGAAAACCGTATTAACATTCGTTTCGTAGTTCGAAAGATATAAACGTACATACAAAGGGACCGACGGCGAAAAGCGACTGTTTTATACTATGTTAAGATTGTACCTAATAATAATACTTCACATAACATTATATAAAAGTATCAGTATAGAATAAAATATGCGTAGTTTAACAGCAAAATGTGTCAGAACTGAGAATGATTACAAACTCAATTAAAATTAAATATACTGTACCTATGCATAAAACATATGACGGTGCTGTGCAAGGCAAATAACATAGTTTCAAATACTTAACATAGTTTCAATATGTTTTCCTAAAACAACCATGTCTCCTAGACCAGTAGTGCAGTCAAGGTATATAATGTACACAGACATGTGGGCCTAATTGCACTCGCAATCGCAATCGATTTCAAAGTGGAACAATTGTTTTCATTTTGTATGCAGACAAGCCTAAGATTTTCACTATTAAAACGATTGCCATTGCAAGTGCGCTAGGTAATAGCCCCTCTGGATAAGGTCTACGTGTACATATTTTTACAACAACTCTACGAGTATGCCATAAAAAAAGAACATTGGGCTAATAGATGTTGTTATGACTGGGTAGGGGTCGGGTTGCATAAAGTTTAGTCATATTTTTGATGGGCATGCAATTTTTTTTTTTTTTTTTGATGGGAGTGTTTTGTATTGTATTGTATTGTAAGGATTCGTCATACTCATCATTGCGCATAACTGTAAATTGTCATACATTTATGCGCATAAAGTTTTTAATCATAATGTTTAAGAACATATTGTGTAACGCGCATAAATTTGATGCGCATATAATTATTTAACCATACTTTATACGTAATGACGTAACATTCATTTAATAACCAGCTTTTCCGCTCTTTTACAAAAAAAAATAACCCTAACCTATCCGCGATCTGAGTCGGTTTTATCATATTATGGCTAAATAAATGTATGACATTCTACATTATGGTTAAACCAAACCAATTATGACTCCGTATAATTATGACAGGGAACAATTATGCCTAGTATAATTTATGCCAAAAAATAAATATGAGCATCAACTTTATGCGTAAAGTGTTATGACAATCGATATTATGACAATAGTTGTTATGCGACCAGACCGCCACCCGGGTGAATATTTGGCGTTTCAACCGCCGTCATTATTGTTTTCGCATATTATTCAATATAAACTCAATAACTTTCTTGTATTTTTAAATGGAACGGATACTACCCCCGGGTCCGCTGATTTTGACATCAAAAATTGCTGATAGTTATCATTATTTTCGTCAATGTATTAAAAAGAATAATGACGGCGGTTGGAACGCCCGAATATTCACCCACCCGTTATGACTAGATTGTTATAAGTCTCTGGTTTAGGACAAGTATTTGGGTCAATTAGATAGTCCTCGACCCTACCAAAAATGTTACACCGACTGTCTCAAGGTTGCCCCCCCACCCCCTACATCTGCGAAACGCGGGACGGGAACACAGTCTATCATTTACGTCAGATAATTTGTCATCGAGCTTCTCCACTGACATTATACTAGACCAGATTCCAACTTCAACGGACTAGTTTTACAACTCTAAATGCAGAAATGTTGCCACAATGTGCCCTCCTAAGCCAATATCCAGTATCTTAAATTCAATTTCAGAGCAGATTCAATTCTATCATGTTAGTAATAAGGTTGATATTACTACACAGAGTTTATCTTAGTTAGTGCGTTTGACTTTCGTTCTGTCGTCCTAAGCATGTACCAATGACTTTTTCTAACTTAAGCGCATTACCCGTTGCTCTTGCGGTAAAGGAAAAACATTGTGAGGAAACCTACACATTCGAACAAGTGAGTGTGTAAGAGGGTAATAGCACAAAAGATCCTAAAGGGTCGTAGTGTATCCGAAAGGGCCCCTCTGTAAGATAAGATAAGATAAGATAAAATACTGCAGACCTACTTCAGTTTAAAACACTTTATTCAATCAGTTGTGTTCATATCAAATATTCGTTAACACATCGCGTGCAAGCTTGATAAGTTGATAACATAATAACACCAACAAAAAAATCAAGATTTTGTTATTTAAAAAACATTGCCGAAAAAAAGAATTGGAATCGAGCAACCTTCATATTGAATCCTGTATTGCAATATTGCAATAATGTTTACTTCAGTTTTTGCTACCTAAGTAACTAAACTAGCTTCTGCCTGCGACTTCGTCCGCGTAGAATAAGTAATTCGGCCATCCCAAGATGCGGAGGATTTTAACTATCGTTATTTCTATCGTCAGTACTACTAAGCCACGTAACTAACAAATTTATGACAGAGCAAAAGAAACCTTACAGTCTTATCAAACGCGGTTTTGCAGTTTTTTTTTTTAATTTATTTCTTAGAAAAAAATTGGTAAGTACATATTTTTTCTCAAACATGCTATGGAATATTGACATTGTGTGCCTTACAATAGGCTGCGAAGTATGACGTTTCAGGTGCGGCTGGGACAGGAGGTCGTTAAGGGAATTTCATACAAATCGTGCAGGCCTAGGCCTGCAAAGTCCTCTTTTTTAATTTCCATTCCACATAAATTTGTGGCACAGACATCATGACATTCTGCCACTATGCGTATTAAAAAAATAATATTTTTTAAATTTTTGAGAAAATGTTATAACGTCAAGTACTAGGAGTGCATAAACGTTTGGGAGACATCCGCGCTGTGTCGTGTGCGCCCACCGCCCGCCCGCCGGCTGCCCGCACCGCCTGAGATCTAAGTTGCGCTATGCCTGATATACCTACCTCCTAATTACCGCTGCGCTCCTGGTACTTTATTTTAACACCCAATTACTTTTCCGTGGACATTTATCAATTTACTTTTTTGAGTGATGTATTTTTTATTTAATTGCATATGTTTGAGAAAAGCACTATACATACCTCGGCGGGAAATATGGGGTTGCCCGCCTCAGACCTATCCGGCCTCGCTTGGCGCTCGGCCGTCTATATGTCTTCGGCCGGCAACCCCTTTTGTCCCGGCCTCTGTAGTAATGTACTATTAACTGTTAGTTCGCCAAACATAGCGTTTATTGGCGAAGTAATGCACTCGATTACAAGTTCGAGCATTTTTTTTTACCCGTGCTAAGCTAACCCTGCTACCCACTACAACTAAGATGATTTTAAGGAATCTAAAAGCAACTATTTTAATCTAACTTTAAAACTGTTTTTACCACAACATTCATCTTCTGAAGTTGTTGGCTGCGGGCTCCACGTACCTCCGCTGCGTCGTGGCCCTCAGTGCGCGGGTATGTTTCACCGACGCTATGAGTTAATCCAGGGTAATGAGATTATTCTCACTCTCTCTGGGGCTGGCGACAGCCAGTCGTAGAAACGGGAAGAGATGAGGAAACCCGAGGAATCGTGTTATGTGGTGGAAAAAGTATGTCACTGAGGCCCACGGGGCAGTCAGGCAAAAATTTATAACTTGGTTATTATAGCATCTCACCAATATAACCATAACTTTAGAGAATTTTGCAAATCTACAAATAAGTTACACAGCGAGCCAAGTCTTTCCGTGACCGTCGAAAGTTTATCTAACGCTAATATAATAGCTAATATGTTCAAAGATCACTTTATTGTGAAGTCGCCCTTGGGACCGTTTCCAAACTCCATGCCTCTAAAAAAAATGGTATACTTAGTACATTCTGCAGCAGAAGTAGCTACGCAACCGAAGAGGTCAAAGTGATCTGCACTCGAATCTATAGTTATTATTATTATTATTATTTATTTATTAAACCAGCAACAAAATTTACAAATAATACAAATGCCCTGCAAAACTGTAAAATAACAGTAGGTACTAGGTGAGTACTATAATCTTAATATTATACAATGTTTAGTTCGACACAATGGGTACCAATAATATAATTGTAAGGCAGTGTATCTAAAAGATATTTCTTAAGTTTTCTCCTAACTATACGTTTATTTTGCTCGAGACGGATGTCCTCAGGTAAACTTCAGTTAAGAGAATACATTGTGTCTAGATTATTTTGGGTATATTATTCTGCTTATCTACTTTTAATGCTGACTGTTTCTATCTAGTTAAGTAGGTAGGTACGTAGGTACCCATTTTATACAAAACGTAATTATTACGTAATTTATTGTAAAGCTATATCATTCACACTTATAAGTACAATGCGGCACAAAAGAGTAGAAATTAAATGAGGGCGACACTTTCTACGTAACTGTCATATTTTTGAAGTAAAATGCTTAAACATGGCAATAATTTAGTATGTTTTTTTGTAGTTCCATTTTATTTCATTTATACTCTTTTGTAGCGCACTGTATATCGTGGAAGTGTCTGCCTGTTACGCTTTCACCGCTAATCAGCAAAATTGAATATTTTTTTGTATGGAATCGAGACCTGAACACCGATTTTTTTTATCCCAGTTTCCGAGGGAATATCGATAAGCAACAACTACGTAGATTAATTCGCGTTACTCTAGCATCTCATAAAGTTTAATTATTATTTTTATTACAGCCACTTAAGCAGATAAATCACAGACATCTACAACCATAAATCAGCTTGGGTTAGGTTCATATAGGAGTAAAACAATGAGCAATAAAAAAACAAGTAAGACGTTAAGACGCCTTTCTTAGTTGAAAAAACACGACTTTATATTCATAAAACATGGTCACTCACTGAGACTCAAAGGTCCAAATTGAATGTTTACCAACAAGCTATGGAGTGTATATTAGGTGTCATATAGGATAGGTTAGATTGAATCCGGAACACCACAGTGAGGCGAAAAACCGCCAGGCTCAAGTGGGATTGGGCCGGTCACGTCTGCCGCATTCTTTACTTTCTAACTATCATTTGGCGAATAATTCAACTTTCTATCCATTACTTGATCAATATAGATATACCTAGATCAAAAGATCAAAAAACGGTTAGAAATCGTTACCAACTGTTGAATCTTAACCCAATGTGAAGAGGATGAGAGTGGTGTAGATGATAAGGGTGGTGAAGATGAGGATGATAATGATGCACATAATAGTAACTAATATTACCTGTACATATTCATAACCCATCCTGGAGTACAGTACCCGCACTGCGTGCCATTGAAGGAAGCTAGTCGGGTCTGTATGGGGTGGTAACCTTTCTTTCTGCTCCCCACTCCTTCCACTGTGGTTACGTCCCATTCGTGGCAGGATAACACATGCACAAGACACTAGAAAAATTTAGTGGTGGTTAATAAAAAATATTGGGGATATGAAATTTGTTAATCCCCAAAAATTATATACGATGCAAATTAATCTGTATATCTATATAATAGTAATAAAACTATAATACTAATGATATCTAAATATAGGTATAATTCATTCACTATGTTACATATGTAACATGTATTACGTAGCAGCAATTATTTCACTGCGGTCTAATTGCTTTGTACTCCCATCATAAATAATTGAGCTTACTGAGAATTAGAACTGAGACCGCTAGCTACAATTCAGTGAGTTTTAGTGTTTGCTATTATTAAAATACAAATTAAATATATAACTACAACTACTAGCAAACAGCCTGGCACTGTGTAGAACTTGTTTTCCCATAACAAATATTATTTCTTTTCGGATTAAAAGCATCCTACACTTCACTCTGGGATACCTATGGTCAAATTCATTCAACCTACCATTGATGGGTAGCATTAAAAACATATTTACAAATGTCCACAACTTATAACTTCATATGATATCATAATGATTACCGAATTGACAGAAAATACGTATTTCTCCCCACTAGAAGGGTGTGTGTGGGACACGGACACCGTACAGGCCCCACAGCCTCCCTCGTGACACATGGCTTTCGTGCCATGCAGGTTCAGGTGGTTGCGGATGTAGTCATTCAGGGACGTGTCTGGACTTACTTCAGAGCCAGCTACAAACACACCGTATTTGAGGTTCAAAGAAGAACTAAAACTTTTAAACAATAACACAAAGCTTCATATTCAAGGTGAAACAGAATTACAGTACAGAGTATTTAGAACTAGTCCCAAAGCAATCGGGTTCTACACTACTGTACTTGGTACTAGACAACAATATGAATACTTATATAGAGAAATAAATATTTAAATACTTAAGAAACATGTAAAACACAGGACTCACAAAATTAAATGTTCGCCCATACCGGGAATCCAACCAAGGAGCTTCATAGGCAGGGCAACTTTCTTTCAACTAGACTAACATACTGTCTAATTTTTGAACTTCAAAGTCATAACTTTTTAATGTATCAAGCATTTAATTCTAGATTTTTTCTATGAGTTCTTGCTTTAAGACGGGTAGATATTACACTTTTTACTTACATAAAGCCACGCGCTCTCCATTTACTGTGAAATATATTTTATCCATGCTCCTTTCCTAATGGAAACCTATTTAAGATGAAAATCACTTATGAAATAAAGTTAATTGAGTTCTATTAAAAAGTCCGAATCTAAAATATCTTAAATCTTCTTATCTTTTTATTATAATTGATTCATAAATTATTCCATTTGTTATAAATTCAATTTACTGAGCACACTTACAGAAATAATATACTTACCTATCGTTTGTTTCGTAAGATAAGACAAGGAGATGTTATCTTAGAGCAAGAGCAGTCATAGCGCGAACTGAGAGAATACGCAGCAAATATACTATGATGAGTCTACAAATAATAATGTATTGTGACTTCAGACACTGCTTTTTAAAGGGCCTGCACTTCACGACAAGATAACTGGTTCACACTGGCCATTTGTGTATAAAAATAAAAAACTGCAACAAGTCGGCAGCGTACAATCACCTTTCACTTTTTTTAACATAAACACAATAAAACTTGCGGTTTTCGAAGTTTCGAACAACAATTTATGAACTATTGTAATAAATAGGTACGTGCCAATTTTGTAAGTAACAAGGTTTTAGTTTATCTTCAATAAATAAAAAAACTGAAAATAATTTAGAAACAAAAACTTTAAATAGTAGGTTTTCGCGCTTGTCTAAAACAGATGAAAAAGTAAAGAAACGTTACAATCAAAACATCAAAACACTTGACCAAATGTAAGCTTGAAACAACGGAATTTTGTTAGTTATAATTCAGCCGTACCGTCAAGACAAAACACACTGTAAATAATTGCAATATGGTATATAATAGTCGGGCATAGTATCAAGACACAGTTTTAATATTAACGATTGAGAGTATGTACTCAAATGTATACGTTCCATTACACTCCAATTTACGTAGTGTCTGTTAAAATAGTGAGCGAGGCCCTTCTTTTGAAAATCTAAGTTCGAAGTTACGTTAGCTTTATCCCTTTTTCTTGATGTAGTCTCGAGTGACTAGTGACTTTGACTCGGAACTCAACATTTCGAACTTAGTGGTTCGTGATGAGTTCGAAAAAGAAAGAAATTGGCCATTATGATGATCTAATTCTTACCCAAAAACTACTGGTTAATATGATGGTGGTGGCCGCTTGTGAATACATTGTAGTTCCACCTATCATTAGGTACCCTCCCTCCCCCTTTCCCTTTTATGCAGATTTCGTGCAATTTAAAAGCGCGCCACACAGACTAGGTTATATTTTAATAAAAAATAATGTTCGTAATTCTTTCGCACCACATTAACAATAATTGTGGTCTCTTCAAAACTTGTTCAGAAAACTATGTCTTGCTATACCGAATTTAACCTTTATGTAGCACGATGCCTGTGGTGCGCTTTAAGATTCCATGCAATAAATCGCTGTAAAGCTCGCATTAAATTTGCTTTTAACAAAAAAAAATTGCAACACATTTAGTATCAAAAGTTTCTGTCAAAATACATTTTTCAGACCAGTTTTTGCCTTTGGAGAACAAACTGGCGAATCCCAATTCGGTTTGTCGACGTTAAGTACAGCAGAAATCTTGCTGCTACATTCAAAGCGCATCATCAGATCAGCTCCTAGATACCATCATAGGGTGACGGAACCAGTAATGAACAGATGACGGACACTTGATGGGCTTTTTCGAAAGGGCCGAATCTTAAGTACCCGAAACCGACGTGCGTGCATGACTCGATGTATGAATGTGGAAGAAGCGAAATAAATTTGTCAAGATCGTAGCGAGTGGAAAGACGTGGTCTCTGCCTATCCCTCTGGGAAACAGGCGTTTTAATGTATGTATGTATGTAAGGGCTATTCATTTGTTTTACAACAATCAATTTAGGACCGTATGATATTTGAATTAAGAGTGAAGTGTCCATTACTGGTGCCTGTCAGCTAAAAGTGCCCGTCATTGGTCCCGTGACCGTAGGGTTGCCAGGTGTCCGGCTTTTGTTAGGCTTTTGGTCAACCCCCCTCCCACCAAAATCCGTCACCCTACTATGTAGCATTATTGTCATCGAGTTTACACGTAGTGCTAGACCAAAACAGAGGTAGGTACCTAACTAAAAATAGGTACAAGTGTATTTTATAGTCAACTTTAATACAACTTCGCTTAATTAGAAAGAAAACAAGCACTGATTTTGAGTTGATACTGCTTTGATCTAGCAGTGCGATATGTCTAAATCTGCTGCCATGTTCAACAGAAAACCGGGTGTGAGTCAAACTTGCGCGCCGTGGTGGGTTCCGTACCGCCGCACAAGTTATATTCCGATTTGAATTCTGTTTCAAATCGAATCAGTGCAAGCCCAACCTCACACTTGAACCTTTTTAGTGGTTTTTCTTCAGGGTTTGTACAGATGTAGTGAATAATCCTTACCCATCGTTTTTTGTCGGATATGTTCGTATTTATCTAGCTTTCTCAATTAGCTTCAGTACCCATCAATAAGCCAACTGAGAAAGCAAGATAAATACGATGTTATCCGACCAAAAACGATGGGAAAGGATTATTCACTACATCTGTACTGTAATCATAGGTACATACTAATTTTAATGCTTACATGTTTTACCGTTTTCACGATACAACAAAAATAAATATACGTTGAATACAACGTTTCCTGTATCGGGACCGCATTATTTTAATTTACTTATTTCTTTTTAATTGTTAGTAAATTTGCCGTAATATTTAACAACAAGTCTGAAAAAATACCTATGTCAACCTGTTACTTATTTAGGTTCAAAAGATTCAGCTCTTTAAAGTTAGGATGGACGGACGGAAGAACGGAGGGACCTACCTTGCATATTAATAGGGTCCCGTTGGGTTCCCCTCAAATTTACTGTAAGAAAGTAACATTCAGGTGACGAAATGTCATTTAAGTGCAAAGACTTCGATGCTTAAGTTCTTATCCTCATACATAGTACATACTTATCGTAAAAATGTGGCAATGACCCTTCAAGTGCATATTTATGATTAAAAAGATCTGATATCTCAATATGGGTGTGTTATTATTATCAACATAAGCACGAGAATGGTTTAACTCAAGGATTCTCAGTGTGCGCCGCGGCGCCCTCCTTTTATAAAGCTACAATACAAATTACACTACGCTACGTGACGTTACACGCAATTGACGTTTATCATGATCTCACTAAAAACTTGGTAAGCGGTTCATTATCATCATGATACACCTAACCGTCCAATTTATCGCAAAAGGTTAGTGCGTAAAATGACTGTTACATACAGACAGATAGACAAACGGACTTTACTTTAGTGCTCATGTGAGATTGGGTGTTACGATCATAATTTGCAAGGCTCACAATTTAGATGGTAGGCTACTTATTTAATGTCATTTTGAGGCGAAGTTATAAATCCACTATCCTTCTAAGCAAATTAAATTATAATCTTCGGGCGACCGCCTCTGTTCTAGTTGGTTGTAGTTTATCGACACGTAAGCGCCTACATGTCGATAAACTACAGATTAACTCCTCTTTCCTGCGGACTTACTATAGCTGCGTCTATATCGCGTGTCCAATGTGGATAAAGCATCCGTCACGCTTGGTCTTATTTACGTGTCAAAAGGTGACGAATGGGTTATCCTAACTTTGTCACAGGATAAACGCAAACATATTAGGGCCCCTGAACCGTACGAGAGCAAAAAATTTAAAGTGTAGGTAGGCCAAGCGAGAGCTTGACTTGGGTAAGGGGACCATTACTAAGAGTTAAAACAAAAAAAATTGTTAAAATCACGAGCTACACCCTTTTTTTATTGAACGCGTCATTGCATGCAGCGAGAGATTTTTAATTTTTTGCAGTTAAGAACGTTTCTTACGTTCTATTATTATAGCCGTCATTTTAACTAATATTTTTACTTAATTTATTACTAAAGTTTGAATGGGTCTATATTGTCGTCCATATTTATTTGTTTAGTCATAATTTGGTTTAGGTCATAATATTATGTGTCGCAAGTCTTGAAGTTAGTTTTAAGAAACAGGGGTTTATGACTGGCTATGCAGTAAATTTTTCGATGAGAGCTATTATATAGCAGTAACATAACTGTCCTTTTCTCTACGCTGTTTCATTTTCAGGATTTTCATCAATCAAACCTTGCCGAACATACCTTTGTCTACATTAAGTAATTAAGAAATTAAAATAAATGTATGGTTCCAGCGATATAAAAATTATGGCTGTTAATAGTTAAGTTACCTATGTCAACAATGAATTATGAGATTATGACCTAGTAAAAAAATGGGAAACAACGGGCTCTCAGTTTGAATACGTCGCTGGATGTATGAATAGACAAACAGACAGATATGACAAAACTATGATTCTCGGATTAACTACGGAACTAAAATGCGTCAGTAATTAATTAAGAACGCGTAAGAATAAATGATTCAAATGTAAGGTTTGTTTTGCTTGCAAACTTATGTTTTATCATTTTGGTTGCACTAAACAAAGAAACTCACTGTTAAATTTATCCTTGTTAGTTATTCTGACCGCAAAATATGGCGTAGTACCACGTACCTAACTCTTATTTAATCTGTGGCAGTACGACCGTACGAGACGCGACCTTCTAAAGAATAACAACAAAAATATGAGACGGCAAGGTTCCCCGCAGCGTGCCAAAGTACTTACACGCCAACCCCAGAACAAGATTTTTTTTGCTGGTTGTCTTTGTAAAATATTACGTCCTTGACCCAAAAAAAATATACGTGCACTTGACCTTGACGTTTAGAGTCGGCTTTATTAAGTTCCTAGCTATGGCAACACTGGGACGGACTTAGCGACGGAACTCCCTAGTAACAAAATCAAACGAAAATCAAACTTTATTTGTTTATGGTATCTATACAGGTACAGTAGGAATATACGTACAAGCAGATGCTAACAGAAATTGCTTTATTGCAAAAAAATAATGCAAATATACCTACCGTAAAATGTTCCTACTTTGCTCCTCCAAGGGTAACTATGCTCCATAGTGACTATTTCCTTTGTTACCTTATAAGAGTTATAAGTCAAGGTTGATGACGAATTTGCTTAAGTAAATGAATCGATGTACCTATACATCCAGCTACGAAGTAAATGAAAGCAATAGAATGATTTGCAATACAGATTACTTCAATATAACCATGGAGCATAATTATTACCCAAGGGGGAGCAAAGTAGGCACATTTTACGGTACGTACATAGATGTAGTAATTTTATTAACCCTCTCTCTCATTTTATTTAACATTAGCTGTTGCCCGCGCAGAAAAATAAAACAGTCCATGTTCTTCTTCTTCATCGTTCCCTCAATGCTGAGGATCGCGACCACATGTTAGGGTTTTCCACTCAGCGCGGTCGTAAGCAGTGTGGATCGCTCGGTGCATGCTGCCGCCCACCGCTTTCTTCAATGTTACTCAGGGATAATTAATGTGTCATTCTAATGATGAAAGAATTTTTGAAATCGATTCAATACTTTTTGAGTTTATTTATTCGTTACAAACACAAAAATATAAATATTTCCTCATATTAATATTAGTGTAGATATAGACGACGATACCAAAAAATGTAGGCGGGATTTTTGTAAAAGCTTACTGTTTGTTATTTTACGAGTACCACGCACCCACCATTTTACTCACATAATAATCCCGGAATGAAAACGTTTCAAGTGCCTCTCTGTATCACCATCATATATAGTATAACACTTCACTATTGCTATTTGCTTACCTACTCAAAGTGTCCACACCCACGGGAAGAGAGAGGGGGGAAGTAACCTTATAGCATGCGTATTCATTAATACTCAGCATACTTCAGGAATAGTTGTGTGTTGTGTTACAAATAACGCTAACGAGGATAAAAGTGAAATAATCAATTGAATTTATAATTGAACATATACCTAGGTGAAGTGAAAATGTGTGATAAGTTTTGTTTTCGTAAATTGGAAGTCGCTTGTTTTGTTTTGGGTGCTGTTACTTTTGTAAGTATTAAGAAATATATTTAAATAACTGGCTATAATATAGTCAAGAGCAATAAAAGAGGGTCACTTAATCACTTTGTATTGAATTTCCATAGAAAGTGACCTGTTTTCATTGCTCTTGAGTGTATAATGTCGAAGCCTAGTTAAGAGCTTTACCGATTTTCATGAAACTTAGCAATGGACAATCCTGATTAGACAAGCTTTCATTTAAAGCAAAACCGTATCCAAATCAGTCTATTAGTTTGTTTGGTATGTATGTATGTATGTAAACACCTTATTGTACAAAAAACAGAAAATCAAATAGTACTTACCATATTTACAGAATTAGAATGTACAAAGGCGAACTTATCCCTTTAAGGGATCTCTTCCAGCTAACCTTTGGGAGATTGAGGAAAACAAAAAAAAAATAGAATGTGGTAGACATTAGTACAACTTACTTTACTTTAAGACGTAGTTTACAGAAACTGCGTGAACTATTTTAGACCTTATGAATGAATACTAACAGAAACATACTTACAAAGGTAATAAAAATTAATACCGTCAACTGCTGCAACTTTGCCAACTAGCTACAACATTACCGTAAAATGGGGTGAATAGAGTTTCGCGGGGTGAATAGGATCACAGCCTAAAATAAAGCATATTCGTCTAATTATAAGACTGAGATTTTAACGTAATTATCCAAAAGTCTTGTCAATGTAACACTGGTTCTTATTAGTAACAATTTATGACATATTTTAGATTGTAATTCTATTCACCCCGCGATACTCTATACACCCCATTCTACGGTACCCGTTTTGTAAAAAATTGATTTTCTACCAAAGCGTTATCTATTTTTTACTACTATTCATGGGAGAAATACTATCATTTACCTGGCAACCCATTTCAAAGAAGAAATATCTGGCAACACTGATAGTTTTGAACTCAGTCGCTGTCAAAGCTTGTAAAACGGACATCTGTTTTTTCGGTGTCTCCAAAACTTTTGTTATTACTCAGAAAACACATAAGATAGCTACTTGGTGAGTGTTCATGTGGTAAGTAATAATGGTCTTTTTGTTACTTCACGGACTTTTACTTTTAAATGTAATGATTTACAGCTAATAAGAGGGTAGGTAATGTTGCAAAGTGTTTCTTAGAACATACATGCTACAAGTTTGCCTAGGGCTAGGGTTGTCACTATTTACTCGATTACGAAAAAAAAAGATTGATGACGCGTGCTGATCTTAATATGCGGATATTTGTGTGTTGAATATTTGTTTTTATTAGTCATACCTACGTAATTCTCAAATTACGTTATATTTTAGTTAGTTTGCTATAAAGAAACTGATGTACATTATGTGTCAACAAATGCAGTTTTGTGTAAGGTCTGTTCATTCTTACTTGTCTTATATAGTAAACAACTTTCTAACCTTTCTTTTTTGAGGATTACCATAGGTTGGTAGGCAATTCAATTTGCAATTGCAATTGATAGACATTTTTTTTATAATACTTCATTTCATTAATATATATAATTTCATTTACATTAAAATTTCAAAAAAATACAAATTGGTTTTTTTTCATCATTCGACTCTTATTCGTTCGTAAACTTAAATGCCAGTACAGTACCTAGGTAGGTACTCTGAACTATTATGTTTTTCCGTTTGGCACAACCCTAACTATGCTTAAAAATTTGTATGGAGAAAAACGAGAATTCTATTGGACACGCTACAACATTGCCTACCAGATAGAAAAAATATATATATGGTAGTTTGGTGATTTCCAATGACATCCCGGCATAGATAGAACAGTAATGAATTTAAGAATTGGTCCCTTTTTTAGATACTGCATTTAATATCTCAGATAATCCGCCAGGCAAAGTTGACGTTTTTGGCTATAACTTTACCTGCAACTTTGACAGTTTCTACAAGACAATTTATAATGATTTGAAGCATTTCGTACTGTAATTCATATGTCTTATGATCTAAAATAACTTAGCAATGCAAAAAAGAGCACAGATAACGTACAATTTTAGAGTTATTTAAAAAAAACATGAATTTCCGTGCAATGTTGCAGCAGTTGACGGTATCAAAATAATTAAATACACAACATTACATATATATACACATATACATGAAATACATACATACCATATACAATATATAAAGTAAATAAATATATATACATTATATAATAAAACAAAGGACGCTTATACGGAGTCAATTATTATGATGCCACACACAGACACAAAGATCAAATAAATAAATATCCATAGGCAAATTCACACAAAATGACCCCAAATAAAAGCTCTAGGCTTGTACTATTGTACTAGGCAACTCTATACTTAAGTACCTACATAGAAAACAACCAAGACTCAAAAACGAATTCTCGCGCTCGTTACACAAATATATACCTTTACCGGGAGTTCAACCCGGGACCGCCAGCTTTGTAGGCAGTGTTGCTGTCAATTAGGCAAACTTTTCATAGAACAAACGTTAACTTTATAACATAATAACCCCAATTTTTGCGGTGGGAGTAAATATTATTTTTTAACTTTTTCGAGGGCGCGGGTTGAGTTACGAGTATACCTGGGGGCCTAATAATGGCTGCGTTTATCGCGTGACAAAATGTGGATAAAACATCCGTCACTTTCTGACAACTCTGACACGTATAAAGTACGACAGTGACGAGTGCTTTATCCACAATTTAAGACGCGGTAAATGCCAACTGTACTAAACCTGCTGACGAGATTTATCATGAAAAAGAAATGAGTTATTACAAATATGAAAAACAATACAAAAGTTGGGTTCAGACTAGAGTTGCCGCGAATAGTGGTTATAGCGAATAGTAGAATACCGATTAATCGCCATTCACTTTGGCGAATAGTCGAATAACTCGACATTACTATTCGACATAAAAAAATCATTAAACACATTAAAAATATTTCTAATTTCTTCTAAGGTTGTGAGCAAAAGAAAACAATAAAGTTAAAGAAATCTGTTTCATGTTATACATACCTACATATATGTAGTAAATTTAATTTTCAATTTTTAAATGCTGTCAAGTGGCAACCCTTTTCTTGTACATAGTTTACGGGGAATACCCCGTTTTGTATAACCAAAAAGCCCAACTAATTTAATTTCATGAATATGATACGAGTAGGCACGGCACATATTACAGATAATAATTGATATTGTGTATTGTTTTATTAGGGAAAATAATTAAAAAAATGATTATTTTTTAACTCATTCGTTTTTTTGTTCGATAAAAGTTTATTTTAGACGACTATTCGCCGAATGCCGAATAATACTAGCTATTATTCGGTATTCGACGAATATCAAAAAAATTACGAGTAATGCCGAATACCGAATAATAGCGAGTATTCGCGGCAACTCTAGTTCAGACCAGTTATAAAAATGCCAAACAGAATTGGTCCGAGTACTGACCCTTGCGGGACCCCACTGGATATTGTAAGCATCGGATAAAATTTCACCTAGGTAGGTACTCTAAAATTTCTGTTGGACATCAAGTCCGAAATCCTTATAAATAGTTGACCCCGTATCCCAAAGTATTCCAATTTAGCAATTAGCCTCTTAACGCGCTCAAATGCATATCTAAGCGTACGCGATCAAATGCATATCTAAGCTCATAATCTAAGTAAATGACGTCTGTAGGCTGGCGGTTATCCCAACTATGTGTTCATTTATCAAGGCACATGATAAGATTAGTAACTGTAGATCTTTAAGGTATGAAGCCGTGCTGTTCTTCGATTATAATGTTGTCTGTGTTTATGAAATTCTTGGTTCGGTTACTATATTTTTTTCCATGGTTTTGCAAACTATACTTGTAAGACTAATATGAGCTATTACAAACTTTATTTATTACTTACACGCTGTTTGTAATTTTAGTTATCTTAGTTATCTTTACACATATAGTACGAGTATAGTATTGTTAAGAGCAATGAATACGGGTCACTTTGTATTGAATTACCATAGAAAGTGAGTGAGTGTAGTACAAGGCCATCGACAAAAAACAACGGTTCCCTTTATAAAGAGTTTGGGTACAACGAGAGTCATTTATTTTTTCTAATGAATAGAGGTTCGAGTTCAACATTCCGAGGCACCTATTTTTTCTTGTATACAAAGCCCTAAATCTTGACGGTCCTAAAAAGAGGTAATCCTTACCGTACTAACCATGTTAATATTGTGAAACTGACTACGTCTGTCTGTTGAGCTTTCACGCCTAAACTGCTGAATCGATGTCGATAAAATTTGGTATGGAGATAGCTATAGAACCCCGAGGATAGGTATACAATTATTTCATTATAGTAATAGTGTGATTCTCTAAGTATTTTTATATACTTTTTTGTAACCATGTTTTAAAGCAAATAAATATTTTGAATTTGAATTTAAAGACAGGGTTTGTAACGGGATTAGCGATATATGAATTCTACGCGGAAGGAATCGTGGGCTATGAAAAATAATCCTACAGTTGGCAACGACATGACCAAAAGTAACAGAAAAGAAAATAAATATGAGCTCGAGAGAAAAAAAGAAGGCTTGAAGTCGTCAATGTCATTAGAGATGCCAAATCATTAGTAACTTATAGGAAACTCTTATTGTTGTAGAATGTCAGATTGACTTTGCACCTAAGGTGGGTCTCAAATTTAAGTTCTTGACTGTACCTACGCACACACAAAGGCGGCGCAGGCGCAACTGATTTAGCATCAATCAGCGTTATCAGCGTTGAGCTACGGTTCATTGCCAGGCCCAAAAATAGAAAAGCCAGACCCAGATCCTGGGGGTTTATAATGACATAACAATGCAGTTCTGTATAAGTTCTGTAAAGGACAGAGTTATGGAACTCGAAAAATCCTTCCTCAGAGCACCCCCAACATAAGGAACAACGTGCCAAATTTGGAATCTTTAACCCCAGCGGTTTGGGCTGTGCGTTTATAAATGTCCATCAGTGACTCAGTCAGTTTCTTCGTTTTTAGGGTTCCGTAGTCAAAATACGAACCCTTATTAGTTTCGCCATGATAAGATAAAAAAGATAAAAGATATTTATTCAGTAAGTAGTCCGCACGGGCACTTTTACACGTCAAGAATCTACCAGCGCTTCCCAAGAGGAGACACTGCTGAGAAGAAACGCCGCAAGAAACTCAGCAGTCAGTCATTTTTTAAACATATTACCACAGTGTAAAGAGTAACTAACAGTGGGCCGACGCCTTTGATGTTTGCGTAAATGCCGACGCCGCACAAGGCCACAGTAATTACCTAGGGTTGTCACAAACTATACAACTGCCCAAAAAAAGAGGTTAATGGTTTTAGGTTTAAGGTATGTATGTACGTTTCTTTGTTCCGCCATAAATAACTTAGGTATGATTTTAGATTCAAACACCCATACAATTTTGTTTAAATAAATTATGTTCACCATCTTGGATTTCAATATGGATGTCATTTTCGTAATCAGCACCCCGAGGAACCTCGAAAATGACACCCATATCATTATATTAAAAAAAAAAACGTCCGCCATCTTGGATTCCAAAAATAATGTCATTTTCGTAATCGGCACCCCGAGGAACCTCGAAGATGACACCCATATCGATTTTTAAGAAAAATTACGTCCGCCATCTTTGATTTCAACATGGATATCTTTTTCGTAATCAGCACCCCCATTATTATTTATAAAAGTCATGTCCGCCATTTTAAATTTGAAAACGGATGTAATTTTTTTGTTTGAGAAAAGTTTAAATTTTTGCTGGCAGGCGTCACGCTTTTACATCCGCCATTTTGTTTACGTTGGCATGACATGACAAAAATGTTGTAAATTAAGCACTATAAAATAATATATTTACCTTTCTTCTGAGTGTGGAAATTGATAATATCGCAGATCTTCATTTGTGCGAGATGATGAATTGCATTCTCGCACAGCACATGTCGTATGCACCATTTTTTATTCTAAACACATCAAAATACAACACACGACACGCAGTAGCCCTGAAAGATATGTCCCGAGCTACTAACAATGGCGACGTATGCAGCTCGGGCTCGCCTTACCCGCCCCTCGCCCCTCACACCCCGCACGATTGCCCTGTCTAGACGGCTTCGTCGAACGACTGTATTGGTTTATAGACTGTGATATTACAATGGTACTACTTAATCTAGCATTATATAAAGCAATAAATATTAAATTAAATATAATATTAAATAACATGAGTAGATCAGCAGGAAAACATGCCAAAAATGTTATGTGAGAGATAAAGGAAGAAATAGAAGAAAAAAAAAAAAAAAAACTCACTTACATTTGTTTATAACTTATAACACGGTGCAAGATGACCACATAAAAGTTTCGATACGGTTTCCTACATCAATGGTGTCCCCTAGACAAGATAAGATCCGTCCGTCCGTCCGTCCGTCCGTCCGTCCGTCTGTCTGTCCGTCCGTCCGTCCGTCTGTCTGTCTGTCCGTCCGTCCGTCCGTCCGTCCGTCCGCGGCCTAGCTCAGAGACCCTTAAAGCTAGAAAGCTATCATTTGACATGAATATACATACTCGTATTAGTCACGCCAACAAAATGGTAAAATAAAATCTTGAAAAACATTTAAGTACTTATGTATTTTTTTCTCGTCTACCCCATAGTGTGGGGTGTCATTGGATAGGAATTTCAAAAATATTGCGAGTTTGCGTAAACAGCTTTTCGATTTAGGGATCCGTTTATGAAATCTTAAGCTTTAAAGCGGTAATTTTTGTTAGAGTCAGTTAGGTAGTAAGTACAGTAGTGTTTTAGTTAATACTAAAAATCTGAACAATATCTTAAATGAAAGCGACAAAATTAAAAAGTCATATTTGTAGGCAATATGAATGCAGACCATCATCTCATTGTTCTGATGAACTTTGGCAGTCAGTTGGGTTGCATATACTACAGAATGATTCGTGGGACTTATAGCTATTTGGTTAAAAAACTGTTAAATCTTAACTAGAATCAGAATGGGTTACATTTAAAGATTGGATAACTTTGACCCGTATTTATAATTTCACCTTGGCTGAGATGCACGTCACAAGGTACGTCAAAGTAAACGTCAAACCATAGAACACTGTCATTTTTGACACATCTCGAGATGAGTATTAGAGTTGAGATTAATTTATTAAATAAATAAATAAATAAATATTAGGGGGACAATGTCACACCAATGGACTAGTCCCAAACTAAGCTCTAGGCTTGTACTATGGGTACTAGACAACGATATAAATACTTATACAGATAAATATATACATAAATACAAAGAAAACATCCATGACTCAGGGACAAAATATTCGCGCTCATCACACAAATATCTGCCCTTACCGGGATTTGAACCCAGAACCGCTAGCTTCGTAGGCAGGGTCACTACCCACTAGACCAGCGCGTCGTCAAAATTAATACGGCCCTTAGATTTTCAACGTAGTTAACTACGGATCAAAAAACTCTCCCTTATTAAGGCGGCAGCAATAGCTACAAGTGAGAACATGTTTTAATTTTAGGGATAGAATTACTTTCCGTTGTGTATACAACGGCACACGAAGATTGCCGACATAGCCCGATCAAATTTCACTAAGGTGAATAGGAAAACGTAAACAATTAATCCGCTGACAGGTTGATAAGTAAGCTTATCAAATTTATGAGAACTCTGTTAGAGCATAGAAAAGTTATTAAACTGGAACTGGAACTGGATTCTGAAATAAATTTGAATTATTATTATTATTATTATTAAACTCCGACCTGCCTTCTAAGAACTCGACCTATCGTATAAGATAAAAAGTAAAATATACTTAAAGATAAAGATAAAAAAGAAAAAAGATATTTATTCAGTAAGTAGGCCGCACGGGCACTTTTACACGTCATGAATCTACCAGCGCTTCCCAAGAGGAGACCACTGCCGAGAAGAAACGCCGCAAGAAACTCAGCAGTCAGTAATTTTTTAAACATGTTACAATGGTACTACTTAATTTAGCATTATATAAAGCAATAAATATTAAATTAAATATAATATCAAATAGCATGCGTAGTTCAGCAGGAAAACATGTCAAAAATATTACGAGAGAGACAAGGGGGGGGGGAAGAGAGGAGAGAAAAAAAAAAACAGGACAACCAAATAAAAGTTTGATATGCTTTCCCACATCAACGGTGTCCCCTAGACAAACAACTTTGCAATTTTATAAATTATGAATGACTAAGTTTCGGGTTTAGGCCAAGCATTTTTATCTGTTAGATAGTCCTCGACCCTATAGTACGCTTTAGATATTAACGACTTTTTTAAGTAATTTTTAAGTGCTGGAAAGGGTAATGTTAAAGCTTCGTCTTACGTATATACATTACGTACATACATACATACCTTCACGCCTGGGTAGTGATTCTCTCAACAACGATGGTCGGACGGACGAACGAGTGAATGTCCAAGCGGCGAATTTAAGTAGTCCCGTCAGTGCGAACAAAACATTATTTTAACGCGTGCATTTTCAATTTAGCAGCATGGTTTCTGCAGATGGATCGAACGTATAAGGCTGCTTAGTTGAAAATGCACGCGCTAAAATGTGTTTGGTTCGCTCTGGCGGGACTACTAAAACTCGCCGCTGCAATTTCGCTCGTTCTTCCGACCGTCCGTTGTTTTTGAGAGAATAACACCCCTATAATCCCAGAGTAGGGTGGGCAGAGCTGCAGAATTACCTACAACTCTAAAAACTTGTTGATAATTCTGTTAACGCCTTGTGCACATGTAGGCTAAGATGGTCCCGTGTGGTTGCCGGGTTAGAATATCTCTGAAGTTTTACCCATAAACTGTGTGTGTCTGTGTATACGTATGTGGCATCGTAGCTCCTAAATAGATATACCGATTGTGATATTTTTTTTGTTGCAAAGCAGATTTTCTAGCGGTGGTTTTTAGCTAGATATCATGAAAATGGGTTCGGCCGTTTAAGAGATTATCAGCTTTGAAAGAAGGGGTCACCATTGTATCGGGGTTTTTTATCTATCTTATAGTTTGTTATACCTACATATATATATACATACATTAAATCACGCCTGTTTCCCAGAGGCGTAGGCAGAGACCACTTCTTCCCACTTGCTACGATCTTGACAAATTCCTTTCGCTTCTTCCACATTCATACATCGAGTCATGCTCATGCACGCACGTCGGTTTCGGGTACTTAAGATTCGGCCCTTTTCCGGTATTTCTCCGATTTGACTCGAAAAAGGACGCCTAAGGCGGCCCCTTTCGACCCGTCCACTCACTTTCGATCTGTATACCTCTTTCGTCAATCTTCTTTCAACCATCTGTTATACCTATTGAATTTATATTCAGTTAGATAATTAGTGTCGTATTTATGACCGACCTTTTTCGATGACTAGGAATTTGCTTATTTGCATTGTCAACATGATACGCTAATGTAGATGTAAGTATCTAATGTTAATATATTATTTCAAATGAATCTAACCGATAAAAATCGACTTGCGAAATTTGATTAAACGGATTAAACATGGCAAATGAAAGCTTGCAAGAAAATGTGATGGCTAAGGTTTTTATTCGGGGACACAGAGGCGCTGTTTCAATCGCCATACAACATTTTTCTCGATAGCGATTCGATACGTTAACTTTAAAGCACTAATGTACTTACATGATTTGTTTGTTTTGCAAAAGATATGTATACGAATTTTAGTTAATATAAAACAAACAGATAGCTGTAGTGTAGACCCTATTTCCGGAAACTTAAAATACTAACTGTAACCTCCCTATACATACTTGAGTTGTGCAACTTTCTAAGAAAACATCTTGAATTATTCCCACAGCCAAAAAAATTAACAAATTCTAGTTTGCGCCCTAGAAATAATACCTATCCCAATCCCATCATCGAAATTGAAAATGCATTTTAGCCTGTTTGCGTGTCTCGCTGCTGGGCAAATCCTCTCCCCTTGATGTCCATGAGACTCTATTTGGTAGGTGGGCCATTCTACTTTTCAGTGTACATTTTTGCTATCGTCCTATAAAAAGTATACCAAATGATGAATCCGCGAATAAACAAATAACGTGGACTTAGAATGTTTACGTTTAACGGTTTTCAAAAAAATTTATCCCAAATTACTCAATTATCGCTGAAGAATCTTGGTAACTCAGTGGTAAATTGCACATTTTCCATAGAAAAGGCGGGGACATCAACGTCCACTGCGTTACTCACTTTATAGTTATTACAAAAAACTTTTTATGAATTAGGTTAATTCTATATATAAGCTTATTGACGTCCCTTTTCTAGTTTTAAGTTAGAAAAAGCAGCACTTTACCGTTTGTTGAAATAAAAATAGTTTAGTGAGAGCGTGGCTAAAAGTTATGTACAACGAAAAGTAGAATGGCCCAGGTACTTCGTCGGGTCATTTCCTGGAAATGCGTCCAAGTCTTCCCGCCATCTTCTACGTCACCCGTTCTGCGGCACCGGCTTGGTGGCCCCGCTAGCCCACCGGTCCGGGTGCATGCGGCTAACCAAGTTAAACTATACTCTATACTATACCAATTGACTTGTCTTAATTAGTAAACAATTTTATAACCTCAAAGTCACATTTTTTGGGTAAAACGGCCGTTTTCTGCTGAATAAAGCAACTAGAGACCACATTTTGCACATCATTTTCCTGATTTAACATCATGGATGGTTTTTTTTATGAGTAAATTGTTATTTTAGGCGAAAAAGGAGCATTTTGAGGTTATAAAAGTGTTTAATAAATTAATAAGACAAGTCTATTGGTATGGAGTTTAAGTCAATAACGTCTGTATGTTTTCATTCTAGGTGATAGCTACTACAATGAGCATATCCGCTATAATCTACATTACCTTGGAGGCCCATCATAAAACTGGAGCCCTGGGTTTAAAAGACGGCAACGTGACGGACACTGGCCCTCTGCCAACATTGAGGATACAGAAACCAGCTAAGCAAGTGATTTTTGGAATCGTGTTGGTGATTGGAGTTTTATGGATGCTGTTCTCCGTGGTATTCGTCTTTGGAATTAAAAAGGTACTTATTTCTATTTTTAATTTTTAACTAAAACCCCCTTTTCTATTTAATTTTCTTTAATTTTTTATAATCGTTAATAAATCCACTGTTATAACATACATTCTAAAACAATAATCGTCCCGCTATCTACTACGGTTCAAAAGATACAGCTGTTTAAAGTTAGAACGGATGGACGGACGGACAGACGGACGGCATAAGTATTAATAGGGTTGGGTTCCATTCGGGCAAGGAACCCTAAAACCCTTATCATCAGAGCACAAGAGGGCATGCTTCACATTCTAATTCTTTTCTTAATTTGTCTGTTGTTATGCTTTTAACCCACGAACCCAGTGATCGGATAAGGTAGTGCAATTTCGAGGGATATCGAGTCGTAAGTCATAATATGGACATGACTAATCCTGTCATTACCCGAAGAATTTGCTAAAATCCGCACCACGTACAGTAAAACATTATGGAATGTAATACTCTTAAGTGCATCGGAGCAGAGATATTTAAATATTCATACCTGGGCGTACTTTCAATACCAAAAACTGAATGCTTAAGTCTTTAATATCTCCGCTCCAAAATTATTTAACGCCATAAATCATAAATTATATATTACTAGCGACCCGCCCTCGCTTCGCTTCGGTTTATTTGAGTTTTCTATAACACACGTACATAAAACAAAATTTATTATACATAAAAACCTTCCTCTTGAATCACTCTTATCTAATAAAAAAAACCGCATCAAAATCCGTTGCGTAGTTTTAAAGATCTAAGCATACATAGGATAGGGACAGACAGCGGGAAGCGACTTTGTTTTATACTATGTAGTGATTTAGAGGTCCTTTAAATAACTATGTAAAAATCTTCCGTGGCCGCTGGAAAAAAATTACAATTTTCTTCATACAAACTTACCCAATGCCTTTGTGTTAAGAGTGTAGTGTCCAACACTGGTGCCTGTCACCTAAAAGTGTCCATCATAGCCGTCACGCTAAGTGTTTTTTATACCACTTCTCAAGATTTTTAAGTAGGTAGGTACAGTTTGGTGAAAAAGTGTTGAAGTACGCGTTGAGAGCGCTGTTCTGTTTGAAATAGGCAGCATAATTTATACCCAAAAACTGTTAAGAGCATGACAATGTTGAGTGCTGTTACGTTTAAATGATTCTTATTTATAAACAACTCGTTCTTAAACACGACGCACAAATTTTCAACCGGCGCGGCGAGTTAAAATTGCCCCGTAATTTTTTAACCTTTTTTTATCCGCCTGCCGTAAGGCGGCAATGTTTTTGACTTCTTTGTTTGTATGTATGTATGGGTCCCGGTTCCCTAGTGGAGACTGAATGATGGCCCGATTTCGACAATACGTCTAGCATTGCGAGTGTCACTGAATAGCTATAGATAAATACCAAAATGGCGGATATAAAAGTTTAAACTATGGGTATTTCACAAATGTCAGATAAGCGCAGCGCTGACTGCTGAAATACAGGGTCCCCATCCCTATCTAGTCTTGCAGCTTTGGCTGAAAATATACGCGAATGAAGGATGGTCACAAGTTTAGACTTTTGGCTCACCGTATCAAAAGAAATCCCTGAGAAAATCTTTACGCTTCATTAAGACTGCGCCGAGCGTACGCCGGATGTACAGTGGCGCCCTCACAACTATTATTATGTTTTCTAATGAACTAAATAATTTCCTTGAAATCAGACGATAGGTTTTTTTAGTGCAAGTAAAAACACAATTTATGAAATACGTAACAAACTTTAATAACATTACCCTTTGAGTAGTCAGCTTAACGAAAAAGGTGGCCACTTTTTTCCGTTAAGTTGATAACTCGAAGGTGAATTGTTATTAAACTATGTACCCTATAAGTTTTGTTTTTGTTTGTAGTTCAAAAAGTCACCGTCCAATTTTAAGAAAATACTTTAGTTTATTAGAAAACACAATAAAAGTAATGAGGGCGGCACTGTACATCCGGCGTACGCTCGGCTCTTAAATACTTTGCGAGATACATTCATACCTTTACGAATTGATTCCCAGAGTGGTGTAGGCAGAGCTACAGAATTACTAACTCTCAAAACTTGTTGTCAATTGACATTTTGTATTAACAGGCTTACTAGTGTATATTAGTGACAGGTTGCAAGCCCATCGCCTAACAATACCACAAGCATGGACTTGTACCTAAACTGGACTGAGTACTGCGATAAAAAAGTGTGACCGACAGAGAAACCATACTAGAGAATTGCATCTCGTTTTAACTAGTGTGACCAAGTACATCAAATATATATATATATATATGTATATACCTTTTTTACATTGGCAACTTGAGTGAGGGGGACACCGTCCTCGGGTTGGTTGCTCTCGCTCGGCCTCAACCTATATCATCACATAAATTGTAACTGTCTTACTTGGTACTTAATACGGTTCAATTTTGATTGACTAGAAAAAGTTAGTACTCAGTCCAGTTT
Organism: Acleris laterana; assembly: GCA_963966035.1. Classification (NCBI taxonomy): domain Eukaryota; kingdom Metazoa; phylum Arthropoda; class Insecta; order Lepidoptera; family Tortricidae; genus Acleris; species Acleris laterana. The sequence continues at coordinate 14,311,193 of OZ014452.1, forward strand.
AGGTACAAGTCCCAAGCCTTTATTCCCTTAGTCGCCTCTTACGACCTCCACAGGAAGACATGGAGTAGCACTATTCTAAGCCGGCAAGTTGCACCGAGATATTCAATTTTAAACATCGCACGAGATCCCGGCGGCTAGCGCTCACAGATTATGATGTCATTGCTTTGCCAGGGTAGTGATTCTGTAAACAACGCCGGTCGTGCGGACTGTCGAGTGATACCAAACGGCGAGATTAAGTAGTCCCGTCAGTGCGAACAAAACACATTGTAGCGCGTGCATTTTCAATTTAGCAGCACGATGGGTCGAACGTATAAGGCTGCTTAATTGAAAATGCATCCAGATTATGATGTCATTACTTTGCCAGGGCGCGCATTCCTATCCGATAAGATTCAGTAAGTTCACAAGGCCTCTATTTAGCTGTTATGGTATTGTTTTGAACACGTCCGCCATTACTGTAAGTAGGTATGTGCTATCAAATCTTTGACTAACCGAAAATACGTAAAAAATAACAAGGTTTTACCAGGGTCGGAAGGGGCCGCCCTAGGCGTACTTTTTCGAATCAAATCGGAGAAATACTGGAAAAGGGCCGAATCTTAACTACCCGAAACCGACGTGCATGCATGACTCGTATGAATGTGGAAGAAGCAAAAGAGATTTGTCAGAATCGTAGCAGGTGGAAAGAAGTGGTCTTTGCCTACCCCTCTGGGAAACAGAGGTGATTTAATGTAATGTAATGTATTCTTGACTACTTAAACAGTACTTTCCCCTCTCCTGTCCCCCAGAACAAGGTGTCCTGCGTAGTGGCCTACTTCCTCTTCGGGGTGGCCATTTCCGTCATGTCCCTGATCTGCGCTATGTTGGAGTTCCTCGCCAAGCAGTGGCCCCTAGCTGTAGCGACCCTTATAGTTACTGGTAAGCATGGTAGACTAGTTGCCCGCCATTCCACCATCCTAAACCAATAAGCGGTATATCCAATAAAACTCTTGTAGCAATATCAACCTTATTACTAATAGAAGAGAATTCAAACTGCTTTGGTAATTAAATTTGGGATACTCCTTATTGGCTTAGGATGGTAGCATTCCGTCCGTAAAGTATTTACCTACTCACCGGCCAAAATACTCGTCCATCGCCATGTAACTTCTTAAACCAGAGAGTAACTAGTACTAAACCATTTTTTATGTAATTTTTATTGTTTTGTTGCTAATTAACTTCCATAAATTCTTTTTTTTTTTGGAATTTACTGTGTACCTTTTGGGTTGATTTGGAAAGATCCACGGTCATTAAAAAAATATACCTATTTGCTGGCCATTTTGACGACGCGATAGCCTAGTTGGTAGTGACCCTGCCTACGAAGCTAGAGGTCCTGGGTTCAAATCCCGGTAAGGGCAGATATTTGTGTGATGAGCGCAAATATTTGTTCCCGAGTCATGGATGTTTTCTATGTATTTAAGTATATATTTCTCTATATAAGTATTTATATCGTTGTCTAGTACCCATAGTACAAGCCTAGAGCTTAGTTTGGGACTAGGTCAATTGGTGTGACATTGTCCCCTGATATTTATTTATTTATTTATTTATTTTGAACCTAAAATTTTAAGCAACAGAACACTACAAGCTACGTGGACATATTTTCAGTATTTTTGAAGTGGCTCTCCGATTTAGGACGTTTTACTTGTTAACATGTGTATGAACAAAAGGCATGTGTTTATTTTTCTGTGTGTATTTTATCGCTCCGAAATGTCCGTCTCTATGTCTGTCACTGGGCTATAAACTATCTCGGCGCAAAATTTACGTCCATGGATATTTTTTATGACATGGGGAAGGCGAACTAGTACAAAGGCCGCCTTGGGTGTAATTCTCTCAAAAACAACGGACGGTCGGAGTGGTCGGACGAAAGAGCGAAATCGCAGCGGCGAGTTTAAGTAGTCCCGCCAGAGCGAACAAAACACATTTTAATGCGTGCATTTTCAATTTGGCAGCATGGCTTCTGTCGATAAGATCGAATGTACAAGGCGGCCAATTGTGAATGCGTGCATTTTCAATATGGCAGCATGGCTTCTGTCGATAAGATCGAATGTACAAGGCGGCCAATTGTGAATGCGTGCATTTTCAATATGGCAGCATGGCTTCTGTCGATAAGATCGAATGTACAAGGCGGCCAATTGTGAATGCGTGCATTTTCAATATGGCAGCATGGCTTCTGTCGATAAGATCGAATGTACAAGGCGGCCAATTGTGAATGCGTGCATTTTCAATATGGCAGCATGGCTTCTGTCGATAAGATCGAATGTACAAGGCGGCCAATTGTGAATGCGTGCATTTTCAGTTTGGCAGCATGGGTTCTGTCGATAAGATCGAATGTACAAGGCGGCCAATTGTGAATGCACGCGCTAAAATGGGTTTTGTTCGCTCTGACGGGACTTTTTAAACTCGCCGCTGCGATTTCGCTCGTTCGTCCGACCGTCCGTTGTTTTTACTGTTGCACGTAAAATCGTGATGCGCACGCGGCTCGCGAGCCTGTTCTCCACTAAAAGCTCGTTGCTGTAACTGCTGCGGTTATAGTTAAAGCTCACTATTGAGTCACCCGGCAAACGCTACAATTACTCAGTTCAATAATGACACTTATGTGTCAGTACGAAAATTAGGAATATAGTCGTCTTTTCTTGCTACACGCTTTGCGAGTCTCTTTTGTTCGTTACAGACTGATTGAGAGGTTATACCGAAACATGTCAGGAGGCCTAGTGAGGCTAGACAACATGCTTTACGCTAACGTAAACGATTTGCGAAAACTGACAAAATGTACGGAAACTCCAAATGCATCTTTTTTAGGGCCTTAGTTAAGATCTATAACGCTAACGTCTGTTGACGTTATCGTAAATTGATAAAATGAATAGAATTCACGTAGCCGATCGACGTGATTGCTCGTCAGCTTACGTCAATGTGTACATTTTCATCAAAAGCTTGTGGAACTGCACGACTTATTGCCATACAAATATATTTAAATACTATTAAATAACCGTTTTAAAACTGCACCGAGTGTCCAGTGACGCCGTCATTACTATTATATTATTGTGTTTTCTAATAAACTAAAATATTGTCTTGAAATTGAAGGATGTGTTTTGCTGTACAAATGAATACACAATCTTTAGGGTAAATGACTAACTTCATAACGATAGAAATAGAAATATGAGTATTGTAGAGGAAAAAAGTGACCACCTTTTCCAAAGTCAAAGGTTATTAAACTTTGTCTTAAATGCAATATGCTATACAGGAAGGAAGGACGCTCGGTGCAGTTTTAAAGCACATGGTCTCGTAAATAAGGAAATGGTTTGATTAGTTACATAAGTTGTAGGACTTTTATCAAGCTATGACCGCATCGCTACCACCATATGGTACTTACATATGTGGTACATACTAATTCTTACCCTCACACAAGATTTGGCCCTAATTCAGTACATCGCGAGATGAACCATCCGACGAAGCATTTGGACACCGGCTGAAAAACCTTTTATTGGAAAATCCATTATACTCAGTTAAAGAGTTTATGGACCTTGATTTATAATTTGTTTTGATTTAATATGTTTTGTTGTTTTTTATTATTTGTAGTTAGTGTTTTGACTTATTTTGAGACGATCCTTAACGGTGATATACGAGTAACTTCTTAATTCTGTATTGTTATTGTTATCCTGACTTCTTATTTCTATTTTGATTAAGTACATTAAAATTTATGCATATTGTTGACGATTCCAATGTAATTTCTTGTACTTTTGACATAACATGCAATGTATACTGTGACTTTGGAAAATAAATATCTTTCATTCATTCATTCATTCATTCATTCTGATCATTGTATGTTCGTCTAGGCCAGGGCGGCCCCTACCGACATATTGCATTTGCCGGCGTGTTTAATTCTTCTCCATATTTATTCTTCCTTTCTTTTTATTTTGCCTAGTCTGTTAGAGTCACATACATACATACATAAACTCACGCCTTTATTCCCAGAGTGGGGTAGGCAGAGCTACAGAATTACCAACAACTCTAAAAACTTGTTGATAATTCTGTAACCATATTTTGCACACTTAGGCGAAGATGTTTTACCAGTGTATTAGTGACAGGTTGCAAGCCCATCGCCTAACAGTACTACACGCCTTTATTCCCTTAGCCGTCTCTTACGACATCCACGGGAAGACACGGAGTGGCACTATTCTAACCCGGCAACCACACGGTCAGTCTGTTAGAGTCAATACTTTGTTATTTATGTTTCAGCGTTGTACATGCAGTGTCTGCGGGTGGTCTATGCTGCCTACGATCAACTTCAGCAAGGGAAATCTTTGGGGGATCAGGAGCAACTCATATTGGAAGAAGAATTTAGCGTGGAAGACGATTAATATTAAAGGCTTTGGTGCAGGATTTTTCTGTTCGGCAACCAGTATTTTCTGGTTAAAATTTTAAGAAACTACCAAATTTTCTATATAAAATGTTATTTACGCCAAAGAAAGCATACGTACCTCAGTGATATTAAAAAATACATTAAGTATAGTGAGTACCTACAGATGCTTCAAACTGAAAAGGCCAAAGAAAAGACACCAAAATAATGTATGCGAGCAAATTTAACTGAAGCTGTTCCATGGCATGAAAATACTCGTAGTGTTCAAGTAATATATGCTGTGAGAAATGCCGTCCGATGGAATAAAAACTCTACGTAATGGTGCATTGATTGATTGGTGATGAAGGAGGTTTTGATAGCATAAATGCTGCAATAGGTACCCTAACAGGGATGTTATTCTCTCAAAAACAACGGACGGGTGGACGATCGAGCGAAATCGCAGCGGCGAGTTTAAGTAGTCCCGCCAGAGCAAACACATTTTAGCGCGTGCATTTTCAATTAAACAGCCTTATACGTTCATCGGCAGAAACCATGCTGCTAAATGATGCTTGGACATTCACTCGTCCGTCCGTCCGACCGTCGTTGTTCAGAGAATCACTACCCGCGTCTTTACAACTTATAGCGAGCGACATATTCTTAGCCGACATATTCTTCTGGCCCGTAATGGCAATGGTGCCTTTTGCGAGAGCGACGTTTTGCAATAAGGAGGGTTTGCGAATTTGACGTATTTTTTGTTGGGATGTTTAAGAAAGGAGACCTTATTCGCTCATCACCAAATACATACAAGTTTGCGCCAGATTTTAACATTGGTCTTTGAGTTACAACGTTCTAAAGTCCGTGACTGTACGATTTAGTCACGCAGGAAAATGATTTAAACAAATACATATGACATGGACAATAATGTTAAAATAAGTATTAATTTAGTATTAGTAGTTATTTAGTGGCTATGTATAGTTTAGGTATAAAGAGTTTGTCATAGTGCCCGTGACTAACACCACATTATGCAGTTCCAGGGAAACAATGGGACCATTCCAACCTCTTTTTGCGATGTAAGATGTGCTTTATATACGTTTTTATTAATTAGACATACCATTATTAACCTATCTTTGCATGAAAATGAAAAGTCGTAAATTCAAACCCTATTTGATTGTGATTACGAATAAAAAAACGGATAAGTACAAAAAAAATAAAAAGTTGCTATTACGTTATGATGGAAATTTCCATCACCATGCAAAAAAGGGTTATGATGATATTTTTGCTAAATAATTAAGATTGTTATGTGAGAAAGTGGAGGGAAGGCCTTTGCCCAGAGCAGTGGGACAAAACAGGGGAGTAAAAAAAATATATATGAATCCGCTTGCTTATGCAAAGTCTGCTCGATAGTACTTAAGATAAACTAAATTTAATGTGGTTTAGCTCGTTTTTACAATCTTAAAACATAACAAATATTTGTACCTAAGCAGTTTTTTAAGCATAATTTCAGTCGGTGCCATAAAAAATAAAATTAAACGTTTGGAGGTGGATTAGATAAGGGGTAATTGTAACTTTTGATAAAAAAAATAGTTTTCAATAATAAAGAAGTACCCTTTTGTTGAAAATGTCCTACCCTATCTTGCAGTTTTTGGGTAAGGCCACGGAGCGTTCGAACCGTTCGCTTGTGTGTTACCAAAATAGACAAAGATTTATGTCTGTGTAATTTATTTTAAATTACAATAGGTAGTTGTGGTTAGGTTCTTACATGATACGTGGAAAATAAATGTTTTTTGTAATGTTACATGTGTTTTTTTGGTAGCATACAAGCGGGGGCGGTTCGAACGTTTCGTGGCCTTACTCTTTTACAGACTTGTAGACAATTAAAATGTATACACTGGTAATACTTTTGGAAGGAGGAAATCGTCCTCTTATTTACTGTTTTTTTTAGGAAATTATGTTTTGTGTTTCAACTTAAAGACTCAACGAACAGTCTTAAATGGTTTCGTGTATAACAGCAGAATATGGGAGAATAAAATAGACGACACAGCTGACGATGCGATGCCTATATTCGAAAATTTAAAACCAAAATCCTAACCTCAACGGGCGCACATTTGCTGTGATAACTGCATTTTGGTTTAAGTGTAGGTATTTTCATCAATAAAACTTACCCTAATATTACTAGCTACACGAGTTCTCATACATTGTTTTTATGAAATAATGTTTGAATAACGAAGTAATCAAGATAGGAACTGTCTGATTTGATCTTTAATTAGATTTCAGAGTATAGTTTGTAGTGACCCTGCCTACGAAGCTAGCGGTCCCGGGTTCAATTCCCGGTATGTGCAAAATATTGGTGTGATGAGCACGAGTATTTGTTTCTGAGTCACTTAGATGTTTTCTTTGTTTTTAAGTATTTATTACTCTATAATAGGGTTTATACCGTTGTCTAGTGCCCATAGTTAAAGCCTAGAGCTTAGTTTGGGACTGGGTCAATAGTATGACATTGTCCTCTGATATTATATTGACTATGGGGACTTTTGACCAAATCATCATTTGTCAAACTATATCATTTGTGTGAGATTGTCACTCGATATTTTTTATTTTTATTTGCTTCATGTTTTTTTTATAACTTAAACTTGTGATGTGGCGTCTTAGTTAAGACGTCACTGGAATTTTATTGCGACAGTGTTCTTTCTATCTTGCTAGTTATTGTCGGGGTCTTTCGAGGAAGTATGACCTTTTATGTACAGTCACGAGATTAAATTTGGCACCCACCTTAGGTCCAAAGTCAATCTGACATTCAAAAACAATAAGGTGAAGTTCTCTAAAAGTTACAAATGACTTGACATCTCTAATGACATTGACGACTTCAAGCATATTTTTCTTGAAATGGGTCCCAAATTAACGCTCGTGACCGTACCAGTTAAAGAAAGGTTTTATGCTCTATCTGTGTGGAGATGGATACCCATTTAAAATGCCAAATAGGTATAAAAACAAGAGATGTAAAAACTATACATTTATTTCTTTTTATTATAATAAACGGTACAAATAAATAAGCGTTTGAATTACTTTCTGCCACACATACATTACCTTAATTAAAGTGTTCCTCAAATAATGGTCTACATATTTTATACTGTGTTGCCGTCCCATGGCTAAAACCGCGTCTTATTACGATTATAAATCCTTTTCAGTGGTGAAAAAAGCTCAAATTGTAACCAATTACCTACAGATCTATTCTTAATGCCTTGCGTAATCTACACATTAAAAAATGCTTGTCTCTTGGATTTAGCCGCTTTTTAGGCAAAAGGCGACACCTCAAATCGTAAGCTTTAAAGTTTTCACTGTTGCCGCCAGGGGCGCTGCGGGTTTCATACAAATAACGTAAAGCAATAACTTTATAAATAGCTTATACTTACTGTTTCCCTTTGTGAAATTGGAATTTTAAACAACTTCGATATTTCAACATTAATAAAAGCGGACTTCAGGAGAAGAGAAGGCTCTATAAATACGCCAGAAACCGCAAAATATAGTTCGTTCGTTCAAGTAGTGTGCCTCAGAAGGGCTTTTCGGAATATATCCTTATAAAAACCCATTCGAAACCCCTTGAATGGGATAGCGGGCCGGTCCCTGCTCAGAACCCTTTGAGGTCGTTAACACCGCTTTGTGCGCGTCACGGCGGTTGCTTTGTATCAGTTGCAAAAGCAAAAAAACACGTGTATTAAATATTAATGCAATAGGTTCTCGCATTCTTGACGGATATTTTTTCTAGGGCTTGAAAAGTCTGAGACTTGTTAAATGTTGACAGAGACTCGGAACTTCAAGAAACCTTACAAAAAGAAGTCTGGAATTGTTAAATCCGGTGATCTTGCCGGCTAGTGCAAATCACCTAAACGAGAGATTAGGCTACCCGGAAACAATAATTCCGCGTTGTTGGGGAGTATCGTAATTATTGTCTGGTGGAAGTGTATTTTGTATCCTGTATCACTTAGCTGCATTTGTATCTCTTCATAAATGACAAAGCAGAACTGACATATGCCACCATTTTTTTTAAATAATACCTTTCATGGCTTTACGACAGTATTATATAGATGGATATTCATAATTATTTCAGACGAAAATTTCCATTGGTACTCCAAGGATCTCCACGGTATGGATGGTCGGATTTTGTACCACTCGCATCCACCTCTACCTTGTAGGAGTCCAGAGTGTAGTAGTACTGCCAACACTTGTTTATCCAGTTCGCAGTCACATAGGCATAAGCATGTGTTTGATTGATACATTTTAGATGGAAGGCAGCCTGATCAGCCGATTTGAACAGATCTCCTGATCAGACTAGGCACTGCAGGTAAATTGTTAGGAACTAAATGGGGCCCTTATCCGCCCTGAGGCGCCCAAGCCCCTGAATAGAACCCTGTCATAAAAACGTGACATAATAACACTTAAAAAAATACTTGAAAGTGTTCACAGACTTCATGCGACAGAGTTCCGGTGACTAAATAATTAAAGTTCGTTGTGGCACTAAAAGCTTTATACAGGAATAGCACTGTCGCTCAACTTCATCTGTTGACTCGTGCTGTTGACCACCATCATGTAGTAGATGGAATACACTGGAACAAAGGGAAAAACAACTGAAATAAATACCAAATGCAAGTCAAATATACAGGGTGAAAAAAAAACGAGCGCCATCGAGGGTTACTACTTTTAAATAATAAAAATAGTAAATTCTACACAAAGAATTTAATTTTTGAAAACAATGAATAGGTACTGCAATTTAATACAATAAGTACGACGCGATGACAACGACAGATAAACCGCACACGGTTTCCGTTCGCTGTGTTACCCAATTTCTTTGTAAAAAGAGAATTTATATGAATAACAAATTTAAAAAACCGGGCAAGAGCATGTCGGACCATGCTCAGTGTAGGGTTCCGAAGCCGTAACGACAAACACAAAAAACTATCTCAAAAATCAACATGTATGAAACAATTTTCTATTTAAAGTTATTTGGCGCTGTCTTAGATGATTTTTAGTAGGTATAAACCCGTTAATCGCCTGTATCTCAGGAACTAATCATGTCTACTTAGCCGTGATAGTTTTCCTTTAAAATTCGTTATATGCGCTTTCGTTGAAGATTTTTTTCAGATTTTTAGTACTTGTAGTTTTGGCTGTAGGGGGGGGGGACACTTGACTCTAACAAAAAATAGCGCTTTAAAGCTTAATATTTCATAAACGGATCCCTTAATCGAAAAATTGTTCACATAAACCCGCAATATTTTTGAAAGACCTATCCAACGACACCCCACACTATGGGGTAGGCAAGAAAAAAAAAAGACATCCCCACGTTACGTGTAGGGAAGGTGCATTAAAAAAAAATATTTTTCAAAATTTTACTTTACCACTTTGTTGGCGTGACTAATATGTACATTCATGCCAAATTACAGCTTTCTAGTACTATGAGTCTCTGAGCTAGACTGGGGACGGACGGACGGACGGACGGACGGACGGACATGGCGAAACTATAAGGGTTCCTAGTTTGACTACGGAACCCTAAAAAGCAGTAAAATGGAATGCTTTAGTTAGAATGGCATTTCTAAGATAGCGTAAAAATTGACATTGTCGTGGATCACATCGGGGTCAGCAATGTAGATAGAGAGGGTGCTAGAGAAAGCTCTTTCCAGGCAGCTGTTATAACCTGGGGGTTATTATAACGTGGCTATGCCATTAATTTTACGGTGAGCGTAAAGGACGGAGCTATAGCAGCTATATAGCTTTGTCCTTTTCTCTCAGCGTAAACAGAACTACATTGCTATGTCATAATAACCCCCCTGGGGACCGAAGTCTATTGGGATGAAGTTGGAAGTGGTATACATGTCAACCGACTCGTTAGCGCAATTTTGAACACTTTAGTTCCGCTGCCTGACGCTGGTGGCGCTGGCGAGTTGGTTGATACAAGTGTGCGCTACGGTATCCGGCCTTTTGGCAGAAATATGTTGGTCGAATGTATCGTTTCGCGACTGTTTCATTTGCCAACCCGTTTATTTCTCTGTTACTGTAAATATTTCAGGATTTATTTCAATTCCATCGTTTAGAGGTTAGGTTAGGTTAGTTTTTATGCACCCCTGAAATATTTACAGTTACAGAAATTCAAGCTGGTTGGCTGGCTGTAAAAACAAACAAAAAAAAAAACCGTTCGGAAACGATACATTCGGGCAAACATATTTCTGCCAAAAGGCCGGATACCCTAGCGCACACTTGTATCAACCAACTCGCCAGCGCCACCAGCGTCAGGCAGCGGAACTAAAGTGTTCAGAATTACGCTAACGAGTCGGTTGACATGTATACCACTTCCAACTTCATCCCAATGGACCCTATGAATAAGAGGTTAAGTGTTCGGCCTCACCAGCCCCCGCGTTGAACCCCAGCACGACGGGCGCGATGTTGACCGGCTCGCGCAGCCGCGGCCCGAACTGGGGGCTGAAGAGCACCGTCACCGCAGCGACCAGGAACACGCACAGGATGAACACCGAGTTGAACAGCAGAGACAACTGGAGGTATCCTGGACGGTTCTGGAATGTGTACAATGGGTGTTAGAATACTTGTTTTCCATCTGAAAACTGCAATTCATTGGTCGATAGCCCGCATACTTTTCGTGATACATTGCATCGCTGCAATAGATCGAGGCTCGATAATGTTAAAGCAACTCGTCAATGGATTGCTACAAGGGGCTAAATCATAATGATACTGCGCCTTTAGAAAATATGATACCTTTAAAATCATATTCATATTCATATTCAATTTATTGCATCCATGGTGTTTACAGAGGTCTTAAAGTTCTAAACATGGACCCTTGGTGTAGCAATCTTAAAAACTAAATATTACATTTAATTTAATATTTATAGCTTTATATAATGCTAGACTAATTAGTTTCATTGCAGTATTAAATATGGTTAAAAAACGACTGACTGCTGAGTTTCTTGCGGCGTTTCTTCTCGGCAATGGTCTCCTCTTGGGAAGCGCTGGTAGATTCTTGACGTGTAAAAGTGTCCGTGCGGCCTACTTACTGAATAAATATCTTTTATCTTTTTATCTTTTATTAAACGTAACCTAAATATAATAACAAATATTAAAAAATATTACACAAAAAAAAACATGCTCTCTTTTTACACACATCTAAAAATCGGCTTGCTGTCAGAGCGGTCCATTGGTCGAGCGAAGTCACACAAGTTAGGTTTAAGGCGGTTGTGAGGGAACGCATCAATCGCGTGGGTGGCGAACAAAAACCCAGGCGATAACGTTTCAGATCACGTAAATCAAGCCCGATTCCCATTTTTTTTTTTTATATGTGGCAGTAATTTTGAAAAGCTAAGTTTGTAGGTACTTTCCGTTTGATGTTTTTTTCTTGGGTAAAAAAAGTACAGACCGAGTTTGGTCAAGATATCTACAACATATTAAAAAATCGTAGAAATCGAACTTCCTTAGAGGAGAAAAATGTTAGCGCGTTTTGTATGTTAATTTTTGGCCTCACAGTTCTAAAGCTGCCTTTTTAACCCCTCGGACGTCGGTGGTAACAGCATCATTGCCGCGCTTTACTAAATGTATGGAATTCTAAAATCGCCGGCTCTCCGGGGTTATGTTATGAAACGCACTAAAATGTTGTTTGGAAAGCGTACGAGACAACTTGAACTCGCCGTTTGATAATGTCCTCCTAATGTTTACACCCGTCGTGTAAAATTGAAAAGCGAGTCACTATTAAGACCTTTGGTTGGTACAAAATGAGAATTGGTAATTTTTACTTAATTTTGTAGCGAGATTTGTGCCTCACCCTGTATAAATGTGAATACCGGGTGACTTCTAAGTCGTGAACAGAAATAACTTTTTGAAACTAAACCCTTGGTTTAAATACTTGCACATGAATCTTTGTGAATATGTTGACTTGAAATTTTGTTACATTTTGTAATTTGTCATATTTTTTGACCACCCTACGTTTAATTGCAATGTTAACTTATTAATGAATTAAACGGGTAGCACAAGTTGTATTTTTTCGCTTATCGCTCAGTGCGTCTCTATCATTACTATAGATGATATAGATAGAAAGGGAGATCTGAGCGACAAACAAGTCAACTGGTGAAAATGATAAATATCTTTCACAATCTCAATATGTTTTACGTCATGAATGTCATGATATTCTTATTTTGTTTTAATTAATTGAGGGGCTGACTAATTGTGATTACGGCTAGTGCTCCGTGATAATCTTGGACCGCTTTATCGGAACACGTGGTTTCTGTTCACGACTTAGAAGTCACCCTGTATAAATATAACAATGTCTCAACACCGAAACAATTCCGGCATTCCAGTATGTTTGCAAAAACAATCGATGAACTCATTGTAGCGCAAAACAGTAAAGTACCATGTAAAGTACACAATAACCATAATTACGACTGTGAAAACTTGTTACAAGACTGAATTTTCAATGGAGCAGTTGTCAACTTAATGCATTGTCCTTTTAAAGGTGTTGAATAGCTTCTAAGCCGTGAAGTGCTACCGTAATTCATATAATTGTTTCGTTAAAGGCGTGTAAAGAACATAATGAGGCGTATTTGTTAATGGTGAACAAACTAAATGGTTGTCTGTGGCTGACGTAGCAGCTGATTTGCCAAAAATTTTAAAATACTGGTAAAGTGTGAGTCAGATTCGTGTACCGAGGGTTCTGTACCATCACACGATAATGGTAAGTAAATCACTATCTTCTTTACATAATACACCATGACACCTAAGACGTAATAAACATGTTATTTTCTGGATCTACTCATGATTACGATCAACTTTTACTATGGGACTAATATGGAAATATCTAGAAAAAAATTGAACCTCCCATACTAAACCAGCTGGTTTCACAATTTGTATGGAGACGTCGATTTTGAGTTAACGTTTTCGAAGTCGGTCCCATATTAAAACTTGATCTTGATATGTTCGCGATAATCTCAAAAACTACTAAACAGATTTTTATGCAACTTACACCATATCAGTTGTTTTTTTTTATATATACTTAGATAGAATAAATCCTGGGTTATTAACAGAAAAATCGTATAAATCGAAGTGAAGCCAGGGGGGATCGCTTGTACAATTAAATGGTAAACAAAATGATATGGTATAACGTTACGTGACTCTTCAAAATATCTAAGCGGCGACAAGATGCAATCTGCGGTCGTTAACGTAAAGGATTGACGTAAGACGCGACGAGCACTTTTGGTCATTGCATTTACGTTTTGTCGGTTTTCGGAAGTTGGTAGCTCCGTGTAGATTCGAATTGCTCTAGAGCTGAGCTAGAACGACAAGATTAGAGCTGGGTAGTGATTCTGTAAACAGCGCCGGTCATGCGGACTGTCGAGTGATATCCAAGCGGCGAGATTAAGTAGTCCCGTCAGTGCGAACAAAACACATTGTAGCGTTTGCATTTTCAATTTAGCAGCACGATGGGTCGAACGTATAAGGCACGACCGGCGCTGTTTACAGAATCACTACCCTGAACAAAACACGCTGGGTAACTGCCTAAAACATCCAGTACCTTCAACAACTACCAGTTTCTTCATATCTATCGGCGATCTTACGTTTTTGTATGCCACACGAGTGAAAAATATACTGTGGATTGCGAGTGGAAGTGCTGTACATATACCTACCTACATAATAATATGTTTTGTATTTATTTTTCCTATGGCAGATTAAACCCTCCTTTTTTAAATATTTATTATAATTTTCTTAGGATATCCATTATGAATTATGACACATCGTTGCTTAAATACAAAAGCGCCACAAATCAAAATGTGTTTGTGTTGCATTTAAATTCGGAAAGCCATATACTTTAAGTTTTAAATCAAACTATTTATATCTGATTTTGTTTTGTCGAGCTTTTGTATTTAAGCAGCGACATATTAGGCGAAAATATAATAGGTTATCTTTTCTCTACATATTTTAAGAAGCTTTTAAAAATAGACATTGTTTGTTTGTTCGTTATTTATTACCCTTTCCGTACGGAACCCTAAAAAGTGACTCAGCGTACGGCTATGTTTAGGTAATGGAAGCACTGCTATTGTCGAGAATAATACTTTGGGAACACTAAAGTTTTCAATTTTACGGATTGAAAAGAAAACTGTTTCAGTTATATGTATGTCGCGGAATGAAAAGGTTGACCACCTTAACATCAGATCTGTTTTTGCTCGCTCAGTATAAGTTATCAGTATCTGCTTATCGACCGAGTATGACACATTCCGTCATAACGAATGTAATTTCACTACATGGCTCGCAGATACATGGATACTATGGTTCCCTTATATACAACAGCCACTATTGGTTCAAACTGAACTCAAGTCTTTATTGGTCGTTACAAAAGTGTTGCTATGGTCACGTATAAACAACAGCCACTATTGGTTAATTGAACTTAGTATTTGTTGGTCGTTACAAAAGTGTTGCTATGGTCACGTATAAACAACAGCCACTGTTGGTTCAATATTATTTCTCTCGTCTGTTACACAGTTTAAAAAAGTAACATGTGCTTGCAACGCGTAAATGAATTTATTTGAAAACTGATCAATCTTTTCGTTCCGCGACTGTACAGCCAAAGACTTAAATTTGGGACCCACCTTAGGTCTAAAGTAAATCTGAAATTCTACTACAAAAAGGTTGAGTTTCCTACAACTTACAAATGACTGGCATCTGCAATGACATTGACGACTTCAAGCATATATTTTTTTAAATGGGTCACTAATTAACGTTCGTGACCGTACTAGCGACTCGCCCTCGCTTCTCTTCGGTTTATGTGAGTTTTCTGTAACATCCGTCCTTAAGCCAGAATTTATTTTTACAATGTACTATCAGCCCATTGGAACCCTGATCCACCATAGAACGATGTCACAGTGACATTATAAAACGATTTTTTTGACATTTCTTACGACTTGAATCATAACGTCACTGTGACATAGTTCTGTGGTGGGTCAGGGTTCCAATGGCCTAATAGTACATAGTATAAACAAAAGTTGTTTCCTACCGTCTGTCTGTCCCTCTGTATGTATGCTTAGATCTTTCAAACTACGCCACGGATTTAAATGCAGTTTTCATCAATAAACCGAGTTATACCACTACTGGTATAATGAGATTTTTATGTAGGTATAATAAAATTTGGGGTTATGTACGGATGTTGCAGAAAACTGAGAAAACTCACATACTGAATCGAAGCGAGGGTGGGGTGGGTCGCTAGTTAGATATACTTAAACCATTCCTATTGAGTCACTCTATCTATTGAATTGATAAAAACGGCATTAAAATCCGTTACGTACTTACTTTAAACGTTCAAGCGTACATACAGAGGGACTGACGACTCGAAGCGATTTTGTTTTATACTAATATGATGTATAGTTCATTCGTTTAAATAGTTTGCATGCTTTGATGTGCTGCCTCAAAGGGTTGCAACGCACACTATTTGGACGAACCTACTATAGAGATAGCGCAACTTACGGCCGCACTCAGAGTCAGATGACGATTAAGTAGTTTCTTATACAACGACGCCTCAAAAGCTTTGCTTACGGTGGAAACACTTGAATTCACCGATGTAAGTATTATGCTAAAGCATTTCCGTATGGCGCACGCTCCGCTCGCAGTGGAAACCCTGCTTCAGTGACGATTATTCATACACACGTTTGAATAAGGAACGAGTTTATTTGTCTCTTAAATTTTCCAGAGCACGTCCGTTAATATTAAAGCTGCACGTGTATAGTCTGTAAATTAATTTGATTAATCGGCAACAAGAAACTATGTCAATGTGACGTTATAAATTAAACCTTTAAAGGTCACTTACGATTTGATTGATCAGGTCATTCTTAGTTCCGAGGTACGAGTAGCTTAGAAATCAAGTTGGTGTGTACGTCAGGACTTAACAGTGGTGTGATTCTCTTAAAGACGCTGTCGGTCGAAGGAACGAGTGAATGTCGCAGTGGCAAAACACATGTGCATTCTCAATTAGGTAGCATTATACACTTATACGTTCGATCTCATCGACAGAAGCCATGCTGCCAAATTGAAAATGCATGCGCTAAAAAGCGTTTTGTTCGCTATTTATAATGTATATACTTAACTAAACTAATATACAGTATTATCTTGTTTTTTTTTTTTAGGTTCATTACCTACATTTAAAATAAATATTAAATAACATGTTACACAAAACTCCCCCCAACGAAATTAAAGACCCAGCGCTACCAGGGAACCACAAGTTCAAAGTACATGAACCACCCGACTCACCAGAAGTATCCCGAATAGGATGACTACGTTGCTGACGAGCGAAAGCGCGGAGAACATGACGGCACTCATGCAGATAAAGTTGTCCTCCGGCTGCACGTAGTGGGGAAGGTCCCAGGAGCCCGCCACGATGGTCCCCACGCACAGCAGCTGGAACATTTACGTGTGGTATTTTGTATTTTCAGGCATGGAGAGGGAAAACGAGAACTAGGAACCTAATATCCCCACTAAATGGGAAGTAGCGAGGAAAGATTTTGACGACGCGCTGGCCTAGTGGGTAGCGACCGTGCCTACGAATCTAGTGGTCCTGGGTCCGAATCCCGGTAAGGGCAGATATTTGTGTGATGAGCTCGAATATTTGTTCTTGAGTCATGGATGTTTTCTATGTATTTAAGTATATATTTATCTATATAAGTATTTATATCGTTGTCTAGTACCCATAGTACAAGCCTAGAGCTTAGTTTGGGACTCGGTCAATTGGTGTGAGATTGTCCCCTTACATTTATTTTTTATTATTTATTTTTAAGAGGAACAAGAAGACGATGAAGCTGGGATAGCGGGATGACTTGGATTAGAGGGCCGGTGACTGAATTCATAAAGCATTAGACCGGGCTCTGTGGCGTTCCTTGGGAGAGGCCTATCTCCAGCAGTGGACTGCAACGGGCTGATGATGATGATGATGATGAGGAACGGAGGCAGAGACGTAGTGGACACGTTACTCATCATGTCGCTCGTCTGTCTCCTCGTCATGCCCACCGCTCCCTAATTGTCGGTGGTTTGGGCGTGAGGCAAAGGACCTGCGATTGATATCAGCGCCCTCTATTATGTATACTTAGGTAGGTACCTACTTCAATTTAATATCAAGTTCACAGTGACGTTAACTTTAGTATCGTCATCGAGTAGTAAAATTAAAACGTAAAACGTTGTTTATATCAATTAAGCCATAAATAAATGATACTCACCGAAGATAGAATTGATAGTAGAAAACATCCCGTCCGCAGGGACAACACCCAGCAGCATTTTTTTAATTTTGGCAACACCATCCTGCACCTGAAATGTAAAAAGTTCCTAAAGAATAAGAGCATTGTGAAGCTGAAACCATAAAATTGGGTAAATTTATCACCCCTTTAAAATGAACCCATTTTTAGATTTTGAAATGTGCTATAGATATTATGAAAAAGTAGGTCTGTAAGTTTTACTTTTCAAGAAAATATTTTGCGGACGGAAATTAACAAGCCTAGTGTTTTATAATAACAAGAAAAAATAAAAAATCGTGAAAATCGGACGTGAGAAACGTTATCGCCCGGACTTAATTTTATATGGAAAAATAAATGAAAGCTCAGGAAAAAATGCTCTTGCAAGTTTTATAGATTTATTACTTAAACCTTGTACACAAGGCGGCATGTAGACTAATGCCCGGTTCCTATATATTCAAGAAACGAATCGTTTTTCTTACGTCTCGTTAAAATTTGACACATTTTGTACGTAGCAAATGTCAAATTTTAACGAGACGTAAGGAAAACAATTCGTTTCTTGAATATAGGAACCGGGCATAATTGATGAAGAGCTTACGGTCGTTCATATTGGGCATGCATATTATACGAGTACAATCTTACAAGCTCACCCTGAGGAGTTGCATAAATCGAGTCATTATTGTACTGGGTACATATTGCACGGCTTTATACAACCGCTGGGACCTTATCGATCATTATCTTTTCCCTTTATCTTATCTTGACAGTAACGTCGACCCAGTAGTCATCAATACAATTGCATTAGGGGAAAAACGTAGTGGAATAGAGCCCGTAGTCATAACTCATAGCCCGTAACCGCAATGTAAGAGGAAATAAATGCTTCAAAGCAGGTTATTATCAATTCTGTTCTCTTTATGTCAATGTCAATGGACGACTCGTTAGCCTAGTTGGTTTAGACCCTGCCTACGAAGTTAGCGGTCCAGGGTTCAAATTTCGGTATGGGCAAATATTTGCGCGGTGAGTAGGTATGTATTTAATCTATATTGCCTAGTATCCACAGTACAAGTCTAGAGCTTAGTTTGGGGGTGCGCCAAAGTTCATATAAAATTGCAAATTAGATTATTGGAACTCCGAAAATGTTTCTCATATAATTTTACAACCTAATGATCACATTCATACTTTTCATAAATTTTTTGTATTTTTGATATCGATAAAATGGATAAACAATCCCCGTGTGGTAGCCGGATTAGAATAGTGCCACTCCGTATCTTTCCGTGGATGTCGTAAAAGCCGACTAAGGTAAGTAATAAAGGCGTGAAGTACTGGTAGGCGATGGGCTTGCAACCTGTCACTAATACACTGTTAAACATCTTCGCCTAAGTGTGCAAAGTGTGGTTACAGAATTATAAAAAAGTTTTTATAGTTATTGGAAATTCTGTAGCTCTGCCTACCCCACTCTGGGAATAAAGGCGTGAGTTTATGTATGTATGTATGTAATGATCACTCTTCATACTCTTCATATATTTTTTTAATACTAACGATCGGAACTTATAATCATCTGAACTTATAACGCCAATATTCACGGAACTGTACACTTTTCAGAATTTCTTAAATATCTTACTTGTACCTAGATTAGGTTAGGTTAGGTTAGGTTAGATTTATAAAAATCTAAAAAAAGTAATAGTTTTTTGAAAAAATGCATTATGAGTTGCGATAATTATGACTTAAAAAAGTATGATCAAAAAAGTATGAGCAAATTTTTTCGGAGTAATGATGAGTATAGTCACAAATCGTTATTTGTATAAAAATTCGAAATACCAATTTTATATTAGCCATTATTATGGACCCTTAGTTTGGAGCTAGGTCGATTTGTGTGAGATATTCTCCAATACCTATTCATTAATTTAGTATATATCAACAATTTTCAAAGTGCTCCACGAAGCCCTGGGGCTCCAAAAGGAATCTGCAAGGACTCCTCTGAAAAATGTGCCGAATAACCTAGTAAGTTTTTCTTTTCATAAAATAACTAATAAAACGAAATACCTATATAATGTTAAGGAGAGATTAGCATAGATAATTACTATAGCGGAATTAAGCCATAAATCAGTAAACATCTCATTAGAATATATCTCGCATATGAATAACGCAAGTCATATAAATATCTTTTCGCTTGTCTCATTCCATTAGGAATATTAAAAATACCAGCAAAGTGACCTATAAACATACGTGCTCACATCCGCTCTCATTCCGGGCAGCTAAATGTTTCGACTAAGTACCTACAGTCAGCAGCAGAAGTAACTACGCAACCGAAGAGGTCAAAATGATCTGCCCTCGACCCTATTTAATTGTCAAGAGAATACGTCGTGTCTAGATCATTTTGAGCATGCTATTCTGTTCAGAGGGCCCAGAGAAGATGCATTAAGCTAACTATCGTTTCTCTTCGTTTAGTTTTTAAACCAATCGCGTCACTGGCATATCACGTGACTTTTCGTATCACGTCATCTACCAGTGACGCGATTGGTTTAAAAACTAAACGAAGAGAAACGCTAGCGTAGTGCATCTTGTCTGGGCCTTCAGCTACTTTTGATGCTGACTGTACATTATGGACGGACGATATCACTAATATTCATGCTTCATACTCAGGCTTCATGTTTAATAGGCTATTTAACACAAAAATATTATACTGTTATTCGATTCAGTTTTTTGTAAGGTTCACATGTAATGCAAAAGTCAGTAATTGGAGTCAAAGTCCGCGAGCCTACTAAGCGTTGAAAACGCCCGATACAAACTGATACTGAATTATGACGTCATAAGTCGGTAAACACTGTACCAAATGTATGGTAAAAACAAGTAATTTGTTATTCTGGTCGTGAAATACTGCGTTTAAGTAGATAGTATACAATTCATTATTAATTTAAATACAAGGATTCTGACAATATAGGTATCATTGATTGTACTAGGTATTAGATTATAAAAAAAAAACATTTTCGAAACTCTTTCCTCATTCATTTTGGTATTTTTCGTTGGTTTTCACTTTGTCTTTATAATTTCCGGTGTTTAATTCCATATTACTAGATTATAAAGTAAAGTTCAACATGGGTCAATATCCCTATTAAATGGTCATTCCAGTGGCCCAAGATGAGATGCATTGTGAGAACGTTATCGTTATCGAAAATGTATACACCGGGTGTCCCGCGGCTATGCCACATAAAGGGAAAGTACCTTAAATATGGTCCGTAGGAGACTTTGCTATTTAGAAACTTTATTTTTATTCTTAAAAGTACCTAAATAATATTGCATTTAAAGATTTTAAAAAAGTTTTCAGTTTCTGCATCAATTTTACATACCTACTAATAAATTTTCTAGTAACTTGAATGTAAAATTTAACATTATTCTTTTATTTTTAGATACAATGTTACTTGGAGGGAATTATTTCTTATCAGTTAACCTTTTGACCCACATCATAAAAACACAGAATGTTTTATTTTCATATTTGGTCTAAACGATTCCCAGGTGAGGCAAGCAGTTTTTCAAAAATCTTTGAATGCAGAATATCTTCAAAAAGCAAAATCCTCTATCTAAAATATTTAAGGTTTTCCCCTTCATGTTGCATAGCCGTGGGACGCCCTGTATATAATTATATATGTATATATATATATATATATATATACATATAGTTCGTTCAAATAGTGTGCATAACAACTTGTCCTAGATGCCGACACCGCACCGCTTGGCTCTGTGGCCGAAGCCGCGGGAAACTTATAGCAATAAATAAAACTATCTTGATAGCCAAATGATCACCAACATAATAACCGCTCCCAGCACGCGACGTCGAGGTCCCACCAAGGGCGATAGGCGCGTCCGAATATTCAGACAAGCTATATCCAACTGTGTATTAGGGGACTACAGATTATATTAGTACCACGGCGGTGGCACAATAAATGAGAATGCGTTTAGATTAACGACAGAGCTCAGAGACTGAGATGCTTCGTTAAAATATTGACGATTCATTTATGTTCAAATGTCATCATAATTTCAGATTATGTAGGTCCATTTATTTCTTGCTGGATATACATAGGCTTCTTCCATTGTATTGGGACCGAGCGCGATGACAGCGCCACGTGACAGGCGGCCATTATGGACAATATTGTCACCGCTGTCAAACAAGAAGTAAGTAAATATTGTGAAAAATATTAATGAAATCTTGTGTTATTTTACTATATTACACAATTTTGGAAAATGGTAGTCAGTAACATTATTGCCAATAATATTAAAATTGTTGTTTTCAGTGAGAAATGAGCCTACCCGTGACTAAAACGGGGTTTCGTTTACGGCAAATATCCACTTATTTCTTTGGTCTCGTTTCCACCATGGTCTTGGAAATTGGTAAAATTTACAGTCGCTATTCTTCTCGGTGTTATTACAATTCACAACAACACATCTTCCCAGGACCATATTTTTATCTCAAAAACGATTAGAAAATGTTTACTGGAATATGGATTTGACAGCTCAAGTCAGCGCCAAAAATGTCAATTTTTGCCGTAGCGAGCGCTGTGATCGTTTAGGCTACCCCCTCCACCCGCTTTGCACTCTGCCAATACCGGTCAGCCCGATCTTCAGCTTTTTTGACGAAATTTTGAGGTTGGTACACTTTGCCACCACCCTGTAAACACGGTGGACCATTACTCTTGTCTGAAAAAGTGTACCTAGTTAAGGACTAAATTTAAGAAACAGGGGGGTTATTATGACATAGTTATGCAATTCTGTTTACGCTGAGAGAAAAGGACAGAGCTACATAACAGCCATAACTCTGTCCCTTACACTCACCGTAAAATGAACTGCATAGTTATGTCATAATAACCCCTCAGTAACTTTAATGATAATTAGACATAGTGTCCTCATTCATTCGCTAATAGGCGGTATCTCAAATTCTTTTAACGAAGTAGATTCAATCCTAACCCATTAGTAATATGGTCGCACTTGCTACAGGAGTTTTGTCTGAGATCCATCATTTATCATACCAGTATAGATAATTTTCGTTACTCACATGAGTAAATTTACAGTTTCTTTATTTTAGTCCTAACCAACCTACCCCATGGGCTGTCTTCGGCTGTGTAACCTGAATTTATGGGTGTAGTTAAAATCAACGGGGTTTTACCCAAACTAGCTCAGTCAGGATTACAGAAAAGATACTGTATTGCAACGCTTTGCAGCGAGACTCAAAGAGTATTCAAAAGGAATGTAAATGAAACCGATCTGTCAGTGGTGTGTGGTTCTTTATTTAAGTTCTCATGGAGGACGGAAATCCTCCGATCGACTCCGATTTACTTCCTCAACTAAATTTGTATCGCCGGCCATCGTAACTGCTTTTCCATGAGTGACAGGCCTTGACAGACGTCAAAGCTCAGGACTGTCATTTACGGTGACGTTCGTTCACTTTAAAACCGCTACTACAGAGTATTATCAAATTGTGATAGTTCCGCGCATACTCGAATATTTTCGCAAAACGTTCCGTTACAGCTGCTCTTAACCCTTTATAGGGCAAAACTAAAATAGGACTGAATTCTAGCCTCATTAGGTTTCTCCTATTTGCGCAAAATTCTTTCAATCAAAATTAAAAAAAAGTATCTTTTTATTACCAGGTTTTAAAATAGTCCTTTTAAGGGATAAGCCGTATGAACGTCCTATGATGCCAAATTCCAGACTGAAAAGAACGGCGCTATAGCAGTTACAAATCTCCGTCCCGTTTACTTCCTCGAATTCGGCTCATTTTGACATTTCATGCCTGTGCTCCAATTGCTGTCAGCTTTACTGCGTACACGTCGCTTCACCTAGTCACAAAGCGCCTTACGAGTACACTCCGTTTGCTGATTTGCGTTTGTTGTTCTGTTGCATTTGTCAGATCCATCACTTTTCAGTCCAACGCGACGTATGACCGTCCTCTGGTTACTTCAAGTTGCTAATTCTTTGAGCTACTTATGATGTATCGTTCTATTGAAACGGACAACTAACTATAACATATTCAAAAGCGGAATAAGTAACTACAACGTATTCAAAAATCGTTGGAATTGGTCTTGACTTAGGGAGTGAGAAACGTTATCGCCCAGAGTTAAAGCTAAGAGATTTAGGCCTCACCTCACAGTCCTCTTAACCCGTAAGCATATGGATAGAACTAAATATGTTTTTAATAGTTTCTTATATGCTAACTGATTCAAAAACGATCAATACTGTATATGGCCAGTACACCTACCATGAGTTACAATTAACGTAGTCGCTAGCGAGTCGCATGCTCTGTCGCTCGCAGTATTCTTATAGAGTGCGAGGGACAGAGCATTCGATACGCTAGCGAGTACAGTAATTGTAACTCATGGTAGGAGTACAGAATCATTTTGGATGTTGTTCGTTTCCGCATCAGTGGGCAAATAAAATATACAAGGTGTTACAAAAATACCCGTAAAGCCGAAAGGGGGTTAAATGGTACCTTATAATACGAGTAAGTCCATTTACAATATTTGAGAACCGTACTATCACCACATGACTTATCGGCAAAAAAAAGAAAACCATTATTGCTTTCATTGATGTGCAAACCCTATTTCAGTAAAATTAAAGAGTAAACTACGCAGATTGTTTATGTACATTTTTACCTAATTCGTGAAACGATTAAGAGAGACACTAACAAAATGTACAGAATTCGATTAGATAGATATTACAAATCGAGTTTTGGAAGACTTTAAAAGACCTAAACTACTTACGAAGAAACCTAAACTAGCACTTACTTTTTCGTAAAGAACGTCAAAATTACAGGAACGGCTCATAGTGAGCTCTGCCTTGTACAATGCACAACCTCGCTCGTCGGGATATGGTTTTAAACCCATTTAAGATGAAAAATTATTAAATTGGTAGGTAGGCCTCTCTGTTAAAATAATCTATGCTAACTCCGGTTCCCTGACATGACAGCTTACTAGGGTTGACAATATTTTAGGCTTTGATAATTTATTAGATTTTTTACGGGGTATTTTGTAACACGTTGTATATGGTGTAAACAATAATTTTTTGTATGAGTTCTGATCTGCTGTCAATTGACAAGTAGAAAATGTATTCACACTTACACTTAACAACGTGTAAATCAAGCAAAATGTATACGACCGCTAGGATTGTACCTCAGTACCTTGCGCCACGCGTCGTTGTCCTAACCCTGTGTAAAAGAATAATTTTTTGTACGACTCATACCCAAAGAAAGGCCTAATGTGACTTCTTGCCTCGAGTGTTGTCTAAATTATTCTATCCAATTTTGCTTCAAAGAAACCAACGTAATCGAATCTAGTTCACTCAGACCGCGTTTTCTATATCGCAAATATAGTCGACGTTTCGACTTCGCTGCCAAACTATTCACAATATTTGTCATGGAGAACCTTTTGGAAACCCAGCAGTCGAGCAGTTGACTTCCACCGTATGATATGATGAACGAATAATTGGATACAATATTAATAATAATTAATTCGTTTACGTGCGGGGTAGGACGAGAGGGAGGCTTTTGCCCAGCAGTGGGACACTTTAGGCTAACAAATAAATAATATATAATAATAATCCGTTTACAATGTATTTACATTTTTATTGTCAACTTGTCAAAAGGTATCTATTCACACTTTTCTCGGATTTCACGAAACTGCAAGAGTTACTTAGATCTTTTACTCAACGGTTTTTATGAACAGGGGCTAAAAATAACTTGGAATTTTAATTTTGGAAGAAACCCACCGATTCAAATCGAAAAATTCGTTGTCTTTATGCAAGAGTGCGTCATCTCAAAATGAGTTGCTGTTGCATTTAAATTCAGAACACTTTCTACGTAAAGTTTTCTTTACAACGTCATCATTTTTTGAGTTGTAGCAGTATTGTATAAAAGCAGTGTAAAGTTACAGTCCTTTACAACCACTGCGTGCCAAAATTGAAGTTATTTCTTTTGCCTTAAGGAGAAGGCTATTACGATCAATAGATTAGTAATGTTTAAGTATATAATATGTGAAATAATTATTTATTTTATATTTTTTATGGCATAAAGAAGACAAACGAGCACAAAGGCCACCTGATGGTAAGTGGAAACTGTGATCCATAGACATTCGCATTCACAAGACTGCAGTGCAATCCTAAGACTGCAAATACGTTGCCAACCCTGAGGACTAAGATGGAATGCCTCTATGCTAGTCATTTCACCGGCTGTCTTATCCCCAAACCGGAACACAACAATGCGAACACTGCTGTTTAGCGGTAAGTTAATGGATAAGATGGTGGTATCGATCCGGGCGAACCCTGCACAAGGTCCTACCACCCACAAGCTATATCCAGGGACTTGAAATTCTGGAGGAAATATTACTTGAATATCCTAAAGTGGGATTTGTGATGATAACTGCAGAATGAGAGGAATTACTTGCCTTAATTAATTAGCCTTCCAAAGTTCCATATCTAGTGCTTATAGTGCAGTTACAGTACCATATTCAGTGCCAAACTTCTTGGTTACAGTTTACAGTCGACTTCTAGCTTTTGCTACTGAATATAATAAAGAATACCCCGGCGTTGACTTTCCGCACGACGCACAATCTCATAACGTCCCTTAATGTCATAGTAATAGAAGTGTGTTTAGGGTTACCAAAAGGTTTTTGTACCTTAGTGAAGTAGAAGTTTACTAAATTTTCATAATTTCATGTGAAAGGGTGTCCTCTACAGCCATTTGTTTAAAAATACAAAAACATGTCATCCATTAGAAATACTAGACCTCTTTTGATAATTGGCAGAAACAATTCGTTCATTGAATACAAAAAGGACACATTCCAAAATGAGTCAGTGTTTCATTTTTAAATTAGAATCTATTGGTACAATATTTATAATACAAGAGCAAAAAATTTTGGAATGTTTCCGTTTTGCATTCTATGAGCGAATTGTCCATTGCCACTTGCATCTATCGGGTTTCTCCGATCTTTATACCAGCCAATATCAATATCAGGGGACAATCTCACACAAATTGACCTTGCCTAAATTAAACTATAGGCTTGTACTATATGGGTAATAGACCATGATAAACTAACTTACACAGAGAAATATCTGCTTCAATATATAGAAAACATCCAGGACTTAAGAATAAACACTTGCTAATTTCACAACTAGTGTTTACTCTTCTCAAGTGTCACTACCACTTTCACTAACTCGTCACTTGTCCACGATTCTATGGCAAAACGTAAAATTTTCTCTACTTGTACATTTGTAAAACTTAATGGTAAAGGGAGCAGGTTGTCGGCACAGTAAATATAGTATACTAAATCCCTTTGTGTCCCTGATGCTAATTAGCTGAACTTTTAACATTGGTTAGCCGTGCATTAGCTTTGTTAACTAAAGCAAAGCGTCTAATTAAGGAGTCGCTTAGAAGTTTCACCTAGATTCTAAAATATCTGCTTCATTATTTACACTTTGTAGCAGGCAGTGACGTCAAGCAGGGTAGTGATTCTCTCAAAAACAACGGACGGGCGGACAAACGAGCGAAATCGCAGCGGCGAGTTTAGGTAGGCCCGTCAGAGCGAACAAAACACATTTTAGCGCGTGCATTTTCAATTAAGCAGCCTTATAAGTTCGATCCATCGGCAGAAACCATGCTGCTATATTGAAAATGCACGCGCTAATATACGTTTTGTTCACACTGATGAGACTACTCAAACTCACCGCTTGGACATTCACACGTCTCGTCCGTCCGTCCGACCGTCGTTGTTCAGAGAATCACTACCCAAGGCACTTGATATTTCTCTCGTTGCGAATATTCACTTGAATTTTAGGAACCTTTAACTCATTATTGCCTTCTTTTTACAAACTTAATTATAGTTATAAAAAAGTCCGATGCAGAAATACGAGTAATCAAGACTCCTGGACACGGCGCTATTTGTCAGGTTATTAAAACCTCCACGTCCTTTACTTAGCACCAGTACAACTTAGCTTAAGCCTTGCTCCGTGTTGCTTTCTGTTATCCTGGTACGCTTTCTGTGTTTATTTTATGAGTGCATATACCTACTGTCCTTTACAGAAGTTGAAGCTATCAGAACGCAAGTCTGACTCAAGCTTGGCCGCATTTTGTATTGTTCCCTCTCTTGGAATTCATTCAAGTTTGCTTTGTTCGTGCTTACTCATTGTACGTAGTTCATTAAGGCTCGATAAGGTCTCGTAAACTACAATCGCTTCCAAAATCCTTTTACAGCTGATTATAAATTTAAAGATACGTCAAAATTCGATAAAACAGTTTTGATTGGCTGTTTAACAATGCCACGTGGTCTGGATTGTTTACATTTAAGTAATTAATCAAATGGAGTATATACAGACGTTGTCTCCTGGCGCTTCATTGTAATCGATAATCAGTAGAAACTAATAAAGCACAAATAAAAACAAAGAGACTACACAACGCGATTAATGAGCATTAACATTAACTAGTAAGAACTTGAACCCGAAATAGCACCCCTGAGCGACGCCGGCGGCAGCCAGTCGCATCTCCGCGCCGCACTGGCGCCAAAACACGTTAAGTATACGTACGGGCTATATCTTAGCCGTGACCTTCGGATACTTTCGCTATGATACTATGTTACGAACTTGAATGTCGGTTACGGTCGCCCAGGGAAGCTTAGCTAGACTAGAAGCATCGTAAAAGTTACAAAATTTTGCTTGTAAAAATGAAAATTGCTGCAACTAAAAAGAGCTTTACATTTATTCGCTTTAGGCGTATTGAGAATCTGGAAGGTATTCTTATGATTAAATCCCCATCTATACGGTGATGGTATACTCGATATTTCACGTCCAATTGACTCGTTTGGTACAGTAGCGTGGGGGTGGGTTCGAATCTCGCTAAGACCTATTTTATTTGTACCCGAAACAAGGATATTTCATAATGTCTTTATAAATATAGGCATATCTGCATGTTTTAGTATCGTATTATAATACACAAATTTCTTGGGGCTAGATATAAAATATACAACTTGTTATGCTCTAAAAGTGACTATAAAGTCATTTTTTTTTCTAGGGACAGTAAGTAAGTAATGAGATCAGAGAAATTACTTGACATTTAGCTGTTCAAGTCGGAGAGTATTTTATTTTCAGACCTTTGTGTATACATGGACGGTTGGCGATATTAGGCAGAGGGCACATTTCCAAAATCTAAAAGTAAAAGTAAAGTTTTTTTCTGCATTTAAGTGAAAGAGATCTAGCGTAAAACGAACAGCAAAGATGGCTTATTGAATTTTACCTTCGAGTTGTTTATTTTTCTTGTGTCTGTTGGAAACTTAACACGATTAACCGAAAGTAGCCTTATGTTATGTCTATGTTTTATCTTTCTTTTTAACTTTGTCTACCACCATGTATAAAATATGTATAAAATGTATTAGCTCTTAAGTACATTTAGTTAATCGAATTCTGCGTTTAGTTACTTCATCAATCAATCAGCCAAGTTGTGTTCCTACAGTGTCTATCTTAAAATTAAATTTGTTCGCAAACGAAGACTGAAGTCAGTTTAACTCGAGTTTAATAGCCATATTTAACCGACTCCAAAAAAGGAGTAGGTTCCATGTTCGGTTGTTTGTATTTTTTTAAGTATGTTCACCGATTTTCTACACTAATATTACATGAGGAAAGATTAGATTGCTTGTTTGTTTGAATTGAATAGGCTCCACTGAACCATTTAAAAAAAGTATTTTTTGATGACATTAGAACTAGTACTTATATTATCTTTCTTCGCTGAAGCTCAGGCAGGTGACCATTTAGTGTCATACTCTTCAATGACTTAGTTTAGTCTCTTGTTAAACAATCCACAATTACTCTCAGTTCAAAGGTATCGAAGGTCACATTATAGACTGTTACATTTAATGGACCAATTTTGTCCGTAAGGTAAAAATGCATTCTCAAAATATCTAGAGACTTATAGAACCTTTATGTTAGATTAGGTTTGTTTTATAAAAATCCTGGAAAGGAAGTAAGTTGGATACGAAAGTTAGTCCTAATGAAAGGCAACCCACTTCCATACTCATTGTTTGTAAACGTGTCTAAAACTATTCAACTAACCTCCCTATACAGTAGCTTCATAGCCTTCTTCAATTATAAAACTACTTACTTAAAAAAACATATTAGCGAAGGTTCGCCGGCTGATCGACTGTCCGTTATCGATCTGGAAGTTGTACTTGTAAGACGAAGGTTAGATCCGCCGATGTCTAATTCTGGACGCCATTGAAAATAGCTTTAAGTGTGCTACTTTTTCAATTTCTCTGAAATCTATTTTCTTTGATTCTCTTTATTCGTATGATCATCAATAACGATAGGCGAATTTACTAAATATTTAATGCTAGATTATTAAAATATATCATTGGGTATGGTTAGGGTTTGCAATTCGAATATTCGATTATTCGAATTATTCGCCATAAATGTTATTCGAATTCGACAATATTCATTATTCGAATAAAACGAATATTTCGAATAGTGCAGAGATTTGTCTGTAATTATTTACCTTAGCAAAACACTAAAAAAATGCCAGGATTAATCCTCCACATTAACAACTTCGTGGAAATAGATTTAAATATTAAAAATAACTACAAACAATATATTAGGTACCTATTTTGCTTTATCCTTGGCAAAATCAAACTCTCTAAAACGAACTAAATACCGTACCGTAATTGGTAAAAGTGGTAGCGAGCTAGGGAGCTAGCAAGTTCGGCTACATGCTAGGTATCTGGAGAAGATACCATAAATGATTTTTTTTAATTGTAACGTCATTCATTACATTTTAATTTAACATCACATATTTTACAATTACACAACTTAGAATCATTATTTTGTTTAATTTTCAAAAATATTTGAATTATTCGAAATATTCGAATATTGCAAATCTAAGTATTCGTAAGAAATTTGTCAAGATCGTAGCAAGTGGAAAGAAGTGGTCTCTGCCTACCCCTCTGGGAAACAGGCGTGATTTAATGTATGTATGTAAGTATTCGTATTATTCGAATACTAAAATTGAACGAATATTGCAAACCCTAGGTATGGTCATATCGCTTGTTTTGAAGATTGAAGAACCAAGTCTCAAAAAAATCTTCATCTTTTATCCCACCTCCCTCTGAAACATCTTCTGGAAAATAAAAACTATTTCGAAAAATATTTTCAATTACGTGGTTGGACTTATTATTTTATAAATTTATATTACGGCCGTTTCAAGGTTTATCGATTCTGCCGCTATAGAATCAGCTGTTAGTGACACGTGCGCAAATATGCTCTTGAACTCAGACCCTTGTATACTTATGAACGCCTGGTACCTTTAAATGAAATTGGAAATGCGATTGTGTCCGTGTGGATGAACCATGAAATTGTGAACCTAATCCAATCAATCAGATTAAAAATCAGGTGGTGTCGTATGGAAGGGTTGTATGGATCAAGTTATGACTACAATAAAATTATGTTCGTTGAAGAAAAGTTTTCCGAAAGAATATTACTCCATGGTATAGCCACGGCAAGAAAACGTTCGTCACTTTCGGACCTCAAGACCGTTAAAAAAAAAACCCGATTACTACTTTTCCGCAAGTAATGTTATGCTGGAGCTATTTTAGATTAACTAATCCTCTTAATCCATACAATCCTCTTAATACCACGACGTCAAAAACCTTAATTTTAAGAGCCTTCAATTAAAACGTTTTATGAATTGTCGTGTAAGATAATTAAGATAATAGAGTAAATCAAGAATTGAAAATAAGTCTGAGTATAATTAGAGCTCCCACGCCAGTTCGTTACCAGCTAATAACTCTTGATTGGCTTAACTAATTTAGATCATACTTACTCGTAGCTCAGAACGACTGGGATACAACTTTTCACAAAATAAAATCAATTTACCAAACTAGTTCCTCCCCAATCATATGTAAACAGAGAGGCAGACGGACAAACACACAGACAATGGCATCGTAACATTTTTACTTAGCAGCGCAAATGCTTATTAAATTTAGATACCGTTGATGTAGGAATTATAAAAACTTTTTATGTCGTCGTTTTGGACCGTCTTATGATAACCATAGAGAAATGTTTTTTTTCCTTTTTTTCTCCCTTTATATATCTCGTAATATTTTTGGCTTTTTTTCCTGCTGATATTTGATATTATTTTAATTTAATATTTATTATTACCTTATATAATGCTAGACCAAGTAGTACATTGTAATAAGAAACATGTTTAAAAAATGTCTGACTGCTCAGTTTCTTGCGGCGTTTATCCTCATCATTGATCTCCTCTTGGAAAGTGCTGGT
This sequence comes from Acleris laterana, assembly GCA_963966035.1. NCBI lineage: Eukaryota > Metazoa > Arthropoda > Insecta > Lepidoptera > Tortricidae > Acleris > Acleris laterana. The sequence goes on from OZ014452.1 coordinate 14,343,107, forward strand.
TGATTTTTGACATGAAAAACTGAAAAAGCGGACTACTTCTACACTAATATTATAAAGAGGAAAGATTTGATTGTTTGTTTGTTTGTTTGAATTGAATAGGCTCCGAAACTACAAGATTGATTTGAAAAAATCTTTCACCATTAGAATCCTACTTTATCCCTGACGCAACAGCTAGTACTGAATAAATGTCTTTTATCTTGTATCATTTTTATTTAATGTCGCCTTAACACGCGTGCTGTCATTTTCTATCTCGGCGAATTATAAAGAGACAAAAGGCATCCTAATAGGACATTTTAGTGCCAAAGGTCTTATGTAAAGTAAGTATTAAAGTCAAATACGACGCAATCTAATGGGAGTCAAACCTACGACCTCTCGCATTGTAATCAAGTGGCGATGGCGTAACTGTGGTACGAGCATTTGGTCAATTGCATAATGAGTAAGTATAATAACACCGTGATTCATAGGGGAAGGTCAGCTTCGTGTTTTTTTGATAGATTTATGTATGATTTGGTCGCTCGAGTAATCAGGGTGTCAAGGACAACGGTTATAACTATGTTTTTTTTCAATGGAGAATTTAATCGTTGAAACGTTTCCTTTAATAAATAACGTGGATTGATTTTAATTAACTTATAAGTACTTATCTATAGTTTGGCTGTGACCAGAAAAAATCTAAAATAATGGTATTTTTCTAATAATTGCCTGTATTTAATTTCGAATGCCTAAATAGTCTAGTCATCTACGTAGTCTAGTCACGCAAACACATACCTATAAAAACTTATTGAACTAATTATTAATTGTAAATTGCTTGGATGTTTAAAGACGTACACTTCTTTTAATGCCATTAATCAGATTTTTTGACATATTCTGTAATTAAAAGAGCATAAGTTAACAAAATGTATGTACGAGTCCCTATGTATGTATGAAAACTCTTTATTGCTCAAACAGAAGTTAGCAAAGTATTTAACCCTCCTGACGCAGTCGGGTAAAAATAAACACAAAAGGTATGTACAAACGCGAACTTATCCCTTTAATCTCTTCTAGTAAATAATGTTACTTTGTTATTTTCTTCCTAAAACTTTAACAAATATTCACGTCTGCAGTAAGGTATGGTTACGACCGCTTGTTTTTATAACGTGACGCACTCTGTACTGTAAGAACAATATTCTCGAGGAAATGTAAACACATTGTTCTTGCTTGAAGTTTGCGGTGATCCTGTTGTTTTGTAAGATCATTGCTTGTTCAAAAACATTAGTCACAAAAAAAGTTTTTATGAAAATGTATGGTTAAAAATTGCGTTTTTATTTCTTTGTTTATTGAATTAAAAATTACAACTTACCGTTTCTTTAGTCATCTAGTCTTTAAAATAGTAAAGTTTTCTCAGACACTGCCCATCATTATCCTCGAAATGCATAATCGATCACTTGCACTACACTACTGCTAGTTCTTTTATCGATCATTATTAAAAATAAAGTACAGAATGTCTCTGGTCACACGTTTATTTACGCTTCGTTGATACGGACACGTCCGTCCTCTACTCTATTTACATACAGTTTAATTATAACAATTTGTGGACTGCGTCTATTTTCGTCGCAGACGATTTCCAGAATACGAGGCGATTGTAAAATTACACTGAAATATTTTTTGCATTGTCACTGGCCACTTTATTGAAACACTGGAAGAGACACAAACTTTTTCCGAATTTAAATTCATAAAAAGAACGTCGAATCCCCGCGTTTTCGCCGTAGTTTGAATTCGGAACAGCGCACAGATTAGACGAGAGCAGTAATGGCGGCGTGCGCTGGCGAACTAACGCGAGACTTCCTCGGTGCCGCCGCGACCCTGGCCTTGCTCGGCTTATTCGTTGAATTGGATTTTTTTATTACTTCCGATTATTGTTATTTTTTATTTTTTATTAAGCCCGCTAATTTGTCTGTGGGAAAGATAATTGGGGTGCTTAAATACTTGGTTGTTTATTATGGCTGCGTTGTTTTTTTCCACCACCTCTACGCAAGACGGCAAGAAATAAATTATTCCCGCTTTATTTTGAGACTGTATTTCTTTATTGCCGTCAGTGTAGAATGATCCTTGTCACAGCCGTGTTGGTACTATACTCGCAGGCTAGGTGTAAAAAAGGCTGACAAAATATACATTATAAATCACTAAAAGTGTTCGCCAGGTTTAGAACAAGTAATTTTTAAAAAGTCGTAGAAACAAGCTGTCATTTAAAGAAATATTCCTGTAGAACCTGTAGGGCGTCAAATGTATAATCCAGTAAAGTAAAACGGTTTAAAATGAAAGAATGAAAAATGATTTTTGGAGTTACGGGACAAAAGTAAAAAAAAAACACGGAACCAGTGAACATTGAAATGATTTAATTGAAAAATGCAACACGTTACAATTTGTAACTTTGTAACAATCGTATTCTAGATAATAGGAAGATGAAACACTTAAGTAACAACGACAAATAACTATTTGTTAAAACTAATTAGCCCCTAGCTAGAGGCTTGACGGACAACTAACATCAGCAACTCGAGTGACTCGAGCAACTCTTAATGAACTGTCAAAGATAACAAAGCATGTATGGAATTCCGGGGAACGGTTAAGTGACGTCATCACTCACGTCTACGTCATATAATATCTACTACAACCAACTTAAAGTACCTACCTAGAAAACTTGTGTAAGTACCTAATTTCTTATTTACAGTCTTGATTGTTTGATAAATAATTTATCGAGATAATAATTCATATTAATGAAATAATTGATATTCCGATACGATTGTAACAGTACCAAGAAATCGAAATATTTAAATCCGAATTTCTATTTGATAGAAAATCAGAGGAAAACGATGTTTGATCTCGGAAAACCGACGAACCAGAAAATTAAAAACGTCCGGAAAACTCGGTTCCTCTCTGTCGTCAGGAATTCAAATAAATTGTTTAAAAAAAAGTACGTTTGTTTTCACAAACACACTAAGGGATGTAAATCTTGCACCCACTCATATCTACATACACACATACCTACATTAAATCACACCTGTCTCCCAGAGGGGCAGGAAGAGATCACCTCTTTCCGCCTGCTACGATCCTGACAAATCTTAAATATATAAAAGGAGAAACTGACTGACTGACTGACTGACTAAACGTAGGCACTTGAAATTTGGAAGGGACGTAGCTTAGGTACCGTAGAGGTGCACTAAGAAAGGAATTCCCGAAATTCCCACGGGAACTATTGCCCGACGAAGTGGGCTCGGGAACCGCTAGTCTTTCATATTACGAGTATCTAACATTGGCATTAAATATTGGGCTAACCTACGTTTTTCTGTCCACAGCAGCGAGTTATCGTACTGTCAACGTTACGATAGCTGCCGCTACTACTTTCAACCATTAAAATTATATAGATTAATTTGACAGTAATAGCGATCGAGTTAATAACAATACGATAACAGCCATGGCGAAAGCGGAGTAGAATAGAGCAGCGGTTTTTCATTCACACGAATTCCACACTGCATTACTGCAAGGACCGGGAAGAAGGCCGTTGCGGGACGAGTATGAGTTACCGCAGCCGAGACGCAGTCAATGTTGCGCTACGCTATATACGAGTCCATTTCCAGCTGAGGCTTGTACAGTGTTTTTCTCCAACAATACGAGAAAATATAATATATAATTCTAAATCATATGTATTAAACACAGTCCCAAAATTGCTTTAATAATAAGAACATTGTCGCTATAATATTAGAAGTAGGTAAACACTTTTGATAGTTAAAACACTATTTTTAACTAGCTTCAACACAAATTACACACTCCGCGTACGCCGGTCACACCACAGATTAATAATTTTTCTTCTTTTTTTTAAAGGTCCTTTCCCGCTCGAATGCTCGTGTCATGTCTTTGGGCATAGCGATGTGTGTTTTTCTAAATACTTTTGACTTTTATATTAAGTAAAATGACATTGTTAACACTAACATCATTGACAAAACTCATGATTCCATTTACATTAAATAGAATCACAAATTTGTTGCAAATGTAACCTTAATCCAATTCATTTAGAACGGGAATCGATCTTGCGACCTCCAGGTCCATAGTTCCTTATGCAGGGCCCAGTCACTAGTTGCGCTTGAATTGGATTCGTATACGTTCAATGGCGATTGACAATCACGTAAAATTGACAATCGCAATTGATCTGGAGTGCTTTACATCGGTCGAGGATCAAACAACCATGGTCGATATAGAAAACCGAGACTTACTTATTGATTTCATCCCTAAGTATGTTTTGCGGGTGTATATTAATTCGCATAGTTACGATTTTTGTCTTTGAAATTGATATATTATTTTAACTTTTAAAATACTAACCTAACCTAATGTTATGTACATGATGAATATTTAAATGGTTTTTTGAAATGTCATTGTTTCAGCAAAACAATACTATATATGTGTAATCATAATTATGCGCAATTATACATTAAGCACAAGAATATTATGGCAAAGTAAGGGCACCGATTGTTCTGCGTACACTTTGTTATTATACCTACTTATTATAATACTTGTAAATAGGTAACAGTTATATTCGTTTTCAGTCCGTCTGTCACGAGATGTTACGTTACGATTTACTGTTAGATCTTTGTCCTAATACTAGAACCAATCTTTAAGATTAATATCTAGAAATTCTAGGACCATTAATAGCGTTGGGGGGAGCTTCAGGGTCAGCGACCGCGCCCGTCATCTGCAGGTAGTAGCTCCGGATCACAATTTGGAAGTAAATGTCCAACACTGGAAAAAAACAACAGTTTATTTTTTTATCTGTCGCATTAATGTAGGGCTTCGCTGAGCCAGGCAGGACGCGATCTGAGGTGTGATTCCCTCAAAAAGCAGCGGCGAGTTTAAGTAGTATGTGTGTATGTATATGTGCAAACACTTTATTGTGCAAATGAATAACCATAACAATACAATTAATATAAAAATATGTACAAAGGCGAACTTATCCCTTTAAGGGATCTTTTCCAGCTAACCCTTCAGAGATTGATCAGAGTGATTGAGGTTAATAGTCCCGTCAGAGCGAACAAAACACATTATAGCGCGGCAATTAAGCAGCCTTATACGTTCGATTTAATCGACAGAAGCCATGCTGCCAAATTAAACTGCACGCGCTAAAAATGTTTTGTTCGCTCTGACAAGACTATTTAAACTCGCCGCTGCTACGACAGTCACTCGTTCGTTCGTCCGACCGTATTTGAGAGAATGACACCCCTGAGGGCCCAGACAAGATGCACGCTAACTATCGTTTCTATTCGTTTAGTTTTTTAACCAATCGCGTAACTGGCACATCACGTGACTTTTCGTATCACGTCATCTACCAGTGACGCGATTGATTTAAAAACTAAACGAAGAGAAACGCTAGCTAGCGTAGTGCATCTTGTCTGGGCCCTCCGTTCCCTTACCATTAGTTGCAATTACACACTAGCTACTTATTTATTTTCTCAGTAACAAAATACAAACCTATATAAGGCTCGATTTCAACAACATTGAATTTATACCAGAGTAGCTATCCCAGTGTAACTTTACTCTTACGATTTACACGATGGACAACTTCAATTTCGTTTTTCCACGCTTATCTATGAATTTCCTATTCTCGTATAGTTACTCTGTGACGTTGATCGAATGAATGGAATTAAAACGTTACGCACCCAAGTAAGATAGAGACTTCCCGTGCTTGAGCAACGTATTTTTAGATTTGTTCGGGTAACATTTTAACTTAGGTTATAATTGACTTGACTGTGACACGTGGGCATTATCACGTTAGGTTTCCTTTATGTGAATGGTTAGTTTAATAAATAACCAAGTCATAATATACTACATTGACGACGCGCTGGCCGCAGGCTGGCAGTGGGTAGTGAACCTGCCTACGAAGCTAGCGGTCCTGGGTTCGAATCCCGGTAAGGGCAGATATTTGTGTGATGAGCGCGAATATTTGTTCCTGAGTCATGGATGTTTTCTAATGTATTTAAGTATATATTTCTCTATATAAGTATTTATATCGTTGTCTAGTACCCATAGTACAAGCCTAGAGCTTAGTTTGGGATTAGGTCAATTGGTGTGAGATTGTGTCCCCTAATCCCCTTATATTTATTTATTTATTTATTAAATATCAAATCGGCTTACTCGTGATTTGCGCGAGCCTGCGTTAATTTGTGTGGTATTGTCCCCTGATATTTTTTTATTATTTATTTTGTGCACCCTTCAATTCATTCGCTTGGTTAACTTATTATTTATTATTTATTTATTTACTAGCGACCCGCCCTCGCTTCGCTTCGGTTTATGTGAGTTTTCTGTAACACCCGTTCATGGAACAGGATTTATTATACATATAAACCTTCCTCTTGAAACACTCTATCTATTAATAAAAACCGCATCAAAATCCGTTGCGTAGTTTTAAAGATCTAAGCATACATAGGGACAGACAGCGGAAAGCGACTTTGTTTTATACTATGTAGTGATTTATTATAACAAACACAAAGTTTACATGGTTATGCATTGTTCCACAAAACTGCGAAGCTGCACAGTTTGACTGCGAAATTTTCGGTCCAGCTTGTTGATCATTGGTATCATTACACAGTCATAATATAAAAGCGGTACTTAAATAGATATACACTATGATTTTACTCAGTTTTATTTTATTTTATTAAATTGGTCTTTGATATCTTTGATAGACTTACGTATGTATATTAGTGCGGCCACGAACTGGCCGACTCCATGCGACGCCGAGAATAACCCAACGACCATCAAGATGAGAAGACCGCTGTTGATCCACCAGTATATCATGACGTAGTTGCGCCGTTTCTGAGAAAAAAAAAACACATTAAGTACAACAATACATTTCGAAGGACACTGAGACTTAACGCTAACGTTAAAGATTTTCGATAACGGTCAAAATGTATTGAATTGACGTTGACGTTCGACGCGACTGTTTGACAGCTTACGTCGATCCTATACATTTTCGAAAATGATAATGATAACTATCGTCGAATGCATCTTCTCTAGGGCCTTATCTGGTAAGTGATTTTCTTAACACGTTGTTGAACTCATACATACATACATTCACACCTTCATTACTAAAGTGACTATAACATTTTGCAGAATTCTGCACCCCTAAGCCAATAAGAACAGATTCAATTCTATAACGTTAATAATAAGGTTGATATTACTACAGGGGGGTTATTATGACATAACTATGCAGTTCACTTTACGGTGAGTGTAAGGGACAGAGCTATGGCAGTTATATAGCTCTGTCCTTTTCTCTCAGCGTAAACAGAATTGCATAACTATGTCATAATAACCCCCCAGGAAGTTTATCTTAGTTACTTCGTTTTTGCTTACGACGGCAGAATTCGGCTAAGATGTTTACCAGTGTATTAGTGACAGGTTGCAAGCCCATCGCCTAACAGTACTAAACTCGCCGTTAATAGAACTTGCAAAAGATGTAAACAAAACCAAACGCACCAACTCACAATGATTACTTGATAATCACGTCAACTGGGTAACATTGGGTAACACACTGGGTAACACAATTACTTTGATTTACGGGGTAACATTGCCCACCCCAAAAACTAGTTTTAATATTCAATTATTCTATTAAATGTTTCATCAGGAGCAAGCTACTTAAATAGTTATACAATTATTTAAATAATTTAAGAAGATTACCACTAAAATTGTTATAGTTTTAAGGGTGAGCAATGTTACCCCGTAAATCAAAGTAACCCCAGTTAACCGGTACTTTTGAAGATCAAGTGAGGTCTCTGCAATTATTTATAAAGTAGATAATTATTTTCATATTAAGTTTAAGATGAAATAACTACTCGTTATACCTACGTTATTGTCAATAAAAACACGCTTAGTGAATATTTGAGGTTATGTTTGTTTATGTGTCAAACAGTAGGTAGGTACTAACTAAACTTGTTTACATAGTTCACAAGTTCTATTGACGGCGACCGTACAAGCCGTTATTCCATTATATAGTCGCCACTTACGAAATCCTCGGGAAGACATGGAGTGGCACTATTCCAACCTGGAAACCACACAGGGGTGGTTGTTGAACTCTGCGCACCAAACATAAATTGGCGCGTTGAAGTTGTCCCGGAAGAATTTAAAAACCACTTCGCGCATACCTGTCGAGTGACCTCATTCGATCGAACGTGGAACAGAGTTTTTAAGAGGCTACATATTATTATGGTAAGGTCTGTGTGCAGTGTTTCGCGATTTAAATCTCAATAACCATTACGCCTGTCTGTTCTTTGGACATATTAAACTTAACCGTACTTCCTTGAGACTCTTAATCATGAAAACACGATTAGAAACCAAATTCGCTATAGTTTTATTTTTCAAACATGCCCTTTTACTTTTATCCCGTACGCCCGCATTACTTTTATCCATATTCAATTGTGTTATATAAGTAATAATAAATATGTGTAATATTTCTGACCTGTTACATGATGTGATGTCACAGTGTATATCAGATCGGATCTCTCTGTCTATTTTAGTCCCAAACTAAGGTGTAGGTTTGTACGTCCTATGGGTACTAGACAACGATATAAATACTTATACCGTAAAACCTTACAACTTTGCCCTTTGAACATAACTTTGCCCTAGTCGTCACTTTTGAATATAACCGAAATAAATCAAAAAATATCAAACGCACACCTTATTTTCAATCTGTGGTAGAAAGTTAAACATATCGCTGGCAAGACCGAGTAACGGCTGACCCCCCACCATGCTTTAGTCACTCGTCAGACGGCTGCGAACACAGTAGTGTATTTTGGTGGGCCAAAAAGTGCGAAAAAACTTCTGTGGTAAATTCACCTACGACGTCCCAACAGGTATGTACTTTTGACTGTTATAACTCTATAGTTAGTAATCGCTACAGACAAAAACTCAACACTGTATCTCAATTAATTTCTGAGTTATGGCGGTGGGCAATGTTATATGCTAATTCCGGGAGTGCTGCTCGCAACATTGCCCAGCACAATTTCACCGTTAGGGTTGTCACTCAAGACGTGATAACGGAATTAAAAGGACAACTATATGCATATCTGAATTATTCATTTTATTTTTGATTATATTGCAACATCACACCGTTGTTTCTGTTAGAATGTCATTTGTTTATTGTACATATTACGCCATTTTTTTGTTTAATTCGTAATTATAATCTGTTTTTTTTCACTATAAAATACTGCCCATAGAAATTACTTCGTGGTGCTCATTTGTTTCTTGCATAGAACTTGTATGGCAAGGTACTTTGTACCATAAAAACCGAGTATAGTAAAAATATTGTTTTTTAATGATGAATAAGTATTTCTGAGGTAATTTGATTTTATGTTATTAATAAAAATCTGATTCTTAATGAGCCTATTATTTATATTTTAAAAGATGCTTACAGCTAAGATTAGACTTTCTTCATTTATACAGACTTAAACACATTACCCTCCTTTAGGTTTCGACTTAGTCGCGTAAAATCAAAAATTGACAACCCTAATTGACTTTCATTTTTGTATGAAGGTGTCACAAAATCGATTCACAACTTTGCCCACCGAATTTAGGTGGAGAATCCGACGTCAAAAAAGACTTTTAATTATATGGAATGAGGTCATAGTTAATGTATATTATAGGTTTTTAAGGACCTGATGATAAAGTCGTCGATGCCAAAGTTATTAGCGTTTATACAAAAGTGGGCAATGTTGGAAAAAAGTTTTTTTTTTGGCCCGCAGCTTTGAGAGGCATTTTCAAAAAGTTATTGTAAACGTGAAAAAAATAGCAATAATTGCAAAAAGCGGGCAAAGTTGTATGGTTTTACGGTATAGAGAAATGTATACTTAATTGCATACAAAACATCAATAACTCAGGAATTTTCACCTCATCACACAAATATCTGCCCTTACCGGGATTTGATGCCTGGACCGCTAACTTCGTAGGCAGGGTCACTACCAACTAGGCCAGCGCGTCGTTAAGTATTATGTCAACGTACATAGGGACATACATACATACAAACACTCCCACCTTCATTGCTCTGTCAGAATAATTACCAACAACTCTAAAAACTTGTTGTTAATTCTGTAACCACATTTTCCTTTTTTTATGTCGATTTTTGTATGGAATACACACACTACAACTGGGGAACGTATACTACTCAGTTCCTCTTACCTTAAATATCCCAGCCAGCAGGATAGCCGTCAAGAACAACATGCCGACGTTGATGGCCAGCACCAGGACCTGCGACCCCATGGACTGCTTCTGCAGATCCTTCTCAGCTGCAGTCCCACCGCTGCTCCCAGCGATCACCGACGCGATCAGTATTATTGATGATACGCCAAGTAACTGAAAATCATAAACCACATGAGCATCAGTTTTAATTACTTACCCAAAAGCAGAGGCGGGCCAATGTGGCAACCTCGTACACCCTGGCATTCACGAGGCAGACATGTTCGATCTCATCGACAGAAGCCATGCTACCCAATTGAAAATGGACGCGCAAAAAATGTGTTTGTGACTACGCGAGGCAGACCCAAATGGAGATGCCGGGATGACTTGGATGCTTTTCTGAAGAATTGGCTGAAGATTACCACAGGCTGAGAAGTGCGGAAACAAAGGGGGAGGCTTTTGTCCAGCAGTGGGGCACTATAATAGGTTAATATTAATAAGGCAGTAATAGAGGTGAAATATAACGATATTATATCGTTATTATATATCGATATAAAGTTCATATCGTTATGATGAATAACTACCGCTATGAATCCGAGTTTTATAACGTTATAATAATAACGTTATAGCGTGTGAACAACGATATAATTGTAACGTTATCGTAAAATATCGCTATTTAAGAAAGAAAGAAAAGAAAGACATTTATTCATGACAAACAGACAAACGAAACGCAATTAAAATACTGACATAGACAAAATACCTGGTGTTACGAAATGGTTCCAACTCAGCGTTATGCTGGCGTAAAGCCAGCGCTGGTCTTCCGTTGGAACCATCCAGTGACACCACGGCATACTACGCACACATAGCAAACACACTTAACTGAAAAAAACAAAAAAAAAGTTTACAAAATCAAGATCTTTAAAAATTGGATCTCGAAGTTGCGTTAGCTCCATCTTTTTCTCTCGACTTAGCCATGTATGGCTCAGGAAAGGGACGGCCGAAGTATTTGGAGGTCTACCTACCAGTTTGAAGAGCCCTATGATAATGCTGGCTACCCGGAGGTTGGTGTTGCCGCAGCAGCTGTGCACCGTCGTCGGCGGGCATTTCGTGCATGGACGACCCATTTCTGAAAAAAGAGAATATCTCCTTTAAAATCATCCATGCAAAGTTGTCTGCTGGTTTATCTTTTACAGACAGAGTCGTAACGTAAAACGGGTTGATGACGGATTATGGGGTGAGTAGGGACACAACTTAAAATGCAGCATATGTTGCTAATTATAAGACTGAAATTATTTCCAACAGACGTAACGTTATTGTCCATTTAATAATTGTTCTGTAACAAGGTATGACTTATTTTAGGTTGCGTTTAGGGTAAACGAAGTTTTCGCAATTAAATGCCCATAAAGCGAAAAATATTACCTCCTGTTTGAAACTAATTTCATCTTCTTTCTATTACTGTTTTTGTAAACTAAATATTCTACGACGTTGTATCCGTTGAAGAGCTCGCTTCCAAAAACAAAGTCAAACTACGAAATCACGAATAACTTTTCGAAAACATCATCATTTTATAAAGCTGAAGAGTTTGTTTGTTTGTTTGTTTGTTCGCTTAAACGCGCTAATATCAGGAACTGCTGGTCCGATTTGAAAAATTATTTCAGTGTTAAATAGCCCATTTATCGAAGAAGGCTATAGGATATAATATATATCATACTCACATAAACCGAAGCGAAGCAAGGGCGGGTCGCTAGTAGGGAATATGCAAGGATTTTTTAAACCGCATTTCTCAACAAATTATGAAAAAAGCTGGGGCCTATTTTTTATCGAAACATCTTTCAACGAACGTAGCCTTTTCATTTCATCGAAAGGCCTTTCTTGCCTCACAAGTCTTTTTGATAGTCACGAGTCTAACCTAACCACACCTACGTAATTAATGTTTAATATATCAGCAGAAAATAGCGTTCGGTGAAACGATATAATCGATGAATCAGAATTCGATACAATAATAGGTCATCAATTTAACCATATAAATTTCCTTCTTCATAACTTGTTACGTATTTTTAAATCTTTTTCTCTCTATTCTTCTTCAGTATAGTTTATTTTTGTGTCAGTGTTTACTTCTCACATTGACTTGGGGTCTTTGACATCTCAACTGATACATGTTTAAAGTGCTCTTTACTTAGGACGTACTTTTGCAAACGGTAACCAACCCACAAAGATTTGGCAATAAAATGTCGACTGTCATTCTGAATACTGAGGGTTGGTTCCAAATTGCAAAATATTTGTGGGTTGGTTCCAGTTTGCAAAATCTTTGTGGGTTGGTTCCAAATTGCAAAATCTTTATGTGTTGGTTCCAGTTTCCAAAATCTTTGTGGGCTGGTTCCATTTTGCAAAATCTTTGAGTGTTGGTTCCCGTTTGCAAAATCTTTGTGGGTTGGTTCCAGTTTGCAAAATCTTTCTGGGTTGGTTCCAGTTTGCAAAATCTTTGTAGGTTGGTTCCAGTTTGCAAAATCTTTGTGGGTTGGTTCCTGTTTGCAAAATCTCTGTGGGTTGGTTCCTGTTTGCAAAAGTACGTCCTTAAGTAAAGACACAGAATAAGTAATAGTATACAAGTACAGAAGCGACTACGTCCGCATTAGGTAAGTACTTCAATGCACAACCACAGCTGGGTCAGTGAATCCTTATCTCCTGGTATTGTTTCCGAGGCTACCTGCGGTCCTATTATGGTCGTGTTTTACGATACGGAAAAATGTGGATAACATCTGTCACTTTCTGATCGGTACGTAAGTGCGAGAGTGATGGAAGCTACTCAGCCGACGCTCTGACCGTCCGTCCTGTCGTTTGGACTACTATGGTAAAACCAATAAGATTCACTTTTCGATGACAATTGCAGAGCGAATTAATAATAATAATAATAATCATTTATTTCAAATTAAAAGAACAACAATATTATAGTATAAAAAGCAAAACAGTCAATGATCTTAGGTCTAGGAAATAAAAATTACATGATGTCTAAGCTAGGTGACAAAAAAAAAAAAATTGCAACCTGTGTTTGCATAAAGCTTCTTAGAAGATTTGTAATACGACCCTAAATACGTATGCATAGCCACAATACATACAGCCTTATTTAATAACCAATTGTAGCTACATTTGTATATATTACAAGGAACTGGCAGCATACAATTCTGGACACTAAAGATAAATAATATTCGCAGAAAAATACTGCGGAAGACGGGTGTCCCTCAAAATCCCTAACAACGTTTGTCCTAACACATCGGTTGTCCGAATTTTCATTTGCCCTAAAATGGGGTGACATTCCCTCAAAAACAACGGACGGGCGGACGATCGAGCGAAATCGCAGCGCCGAGTTTAGGTAGTCCCGTCAGAGCGAACAAAATATATTTTAGCTCGTGATTTTCAATTAAGCAGCCTTATACGTTCCATCCATCGGCAGAATCCAAGCTGCTAAATTGAAAATGCACGCGTTAAAATATGTTTTGCTCGCACTGACGGGACTACTTAAACTTGCCGCTTGGACATTCACTCGTCCGTCCGTCCGACCGTCGATGTTCAGAGAATCACTACCCTGGTTTTCAGATGAGTTTATATCTCCCGTTCGGTTAGGGTTGTATTACTTACACTAAAACGTTTGAAAATTTAAGCGGAAATGGTTTAGGATAAGTGAAAATGAGGACAAACGCTGCATTAGGACAAACGACGATTAGGAATACCATAGGAAACCGAGGAAGACGTTGCAGGACTTCCCTATATCTCTACGAATAAGTAACACCATGAGAATCATCAACAACGGTCTGGTTTATATGTAGCTTTCGAAAACAGATTGCTAAGTCGCACGATAAAAAATAAGCTATGTTTTCTACACACCACATTTTTTACATAATATTTATATCGATATCAATGCAAATAATCCATAATTTATTTACCGAAGAGCTGGCAGTTTCTTCGCTCAACGTAAAAGTTTAACCATCCAGCGAGGAAATGCTGCCAGCATCTTTGGTACAATACCGCAGGGGCCATTCTTAGGTTTAATGTGTTAGTTAATTTATATATTTAGAGTTTTTTTTTAAATATTTTTTATGGCATAGAGAAGACAAACGAGCACACAGGCCACCTGATGGTAAGTGGACACTCTGACCCATAGACATTCGCATTCACAAGACTGCAATGCAATCCTAAAACTGCAAATGCGTTGCCAACCCTGAGGACTAAGATGGAATGCCTCTATGCTAGTAATCTCACCGGCTGTCTTATCCCCAAACCGGAACACAACAATGCGAACACTGCTGTTTGGCGGTATGTTAATGGATAAGATGGTGGTAGCGATCCGGACAGACCCTGTACAAGGTCCTACCCGCAAATTTAATTTTAGTTATTGTGTTATGGGTGTTATATTATTTTATGTTGTTTATCCATAATTACACGGTACCCACTACCCACTCGTAGTCATATTGCAGTATCTCACGTCGAAATATATTATTCGTATTGTTTTCCTTATCTCGCGAGAGTACGCGCGCTGTGTTTTCCCGCAAAGCAAACTAGTTTGATGATGGTTCATCAACACCATAGATATATTAAACTTAACCTTATAAAAGTATTAATAAAACTCAGTGTTGGATTAAGACAGCGCGGGGCCTGTAGCAAATTGTATATTGGTTTGTTTTAGGTTATTTCTTAAGCTTAGGGTTCTAAATAAAACAACGCTGGTGGAAATAAATGTCAGTGAGACGTGGGTGCGCGGGGCCCATAAAATTGAAGTTGCATTGTGTAAACGTGCATTTACAATTTATGATAACCCTAGCGACACCCTCGCTTCGTTTCAGTTTACGTTATCTGTAACACCCGTGCGTAAATCAGAATTTATTATGTATCAAAATCTTCCTCTTCAATCACTCTTTCTATTAATGACTACCGCATTAAAATCTGTGGTGTAGTTTAAAAGATCTAAGCGTACATACAGAGGGACCGACTCGGCAGGAAGCGAATTTATTTTATACAATGTAATGTAAAGAATATCAACTTACCAACTTCAACGGTTGACGACTTTTAAATGTGTTAATAATTCCAGGAAAGGCTCAACAACTGTACACAAAACTAAAATACTAGTGAGTGTTCTACTCAAATATAACCCCACACACAATAGTACATTGTTAATTCTCCAAATCACAGTCACAATAACTTAAATAACTTAACACACGAGACGTCTTAATTTCATGACTGTTGACGCCACACTGAGTGGGTCTCGTTTTATGGTCTTATACAATACACTAGGGGTCTACACACGAACATATGTACATATGTAGTGTTTTGTCTGACTCGAGTCAGGTTTTGCGAGGTATTTAAATATCTGTTAAGCGTTATATTATAAATACCTTGATAGTTTAGTTTAGTTTAATTTATTTATTCATCAATGTAATATTAAAATATTAGTTGCATTGCATATCAAAAAATACGAAATTACATTGAGATCGTCAATCATAAATAGGTAATAATCAAAGAATACAAAATTAAACAATAATTATAAACAACAATTACACATCTAATAAATGGTCTCTCGTCCGATGTCAATATATAGTAGCTACAAGAATTAATAAAGTCATCACAATAATAAATTTACATTTCCAGTTCCATATATCCACGGAGTATAATGGATTATCCAATAAAAGGTTCCTCAGCTGATGCTTAAATGCTTCGTCGGATTGTTTATCTTTAAGTTTTGCGGGGAGACGCTCATAGTACGTGGGACCGATGACACGCGGGTGCTTACCCGCAAGTGCCATGCGACGGGGAACTGTTCTCAAACGCCCGGTGTGGCGGAGCTCCTTGCCAAGAATATTAACGCGTGCGAAGGAGGAAATATTAATTGTACTTATATACAATTGATTCATAATAGTTAAGTAATTGACTATCTAATGGGTGCAATTTTCGTTTTGTTACAATTTATTACAGGAATATGCACAACCCCTTCGACCGATCAATCATCCTACTTCATGCTTGTTAAAGTATACGTGGGTATGTTGTCGACACAGTTAGCCTAGTTGGTGGTCCTGTCTATGAAGCTAGCCGTCCCGGGTTCAAATCCCGGTTAGGGCGAGTATTTGTGTAATGAGCGCGAGGATTTGTCCCTGTGTCATGAATGTTTGTTACGTATTCAAGTAAGTTTGTTACGAGTATCTAGTACAAGCCTAGAGCTTATAGTTTGGGACTAGATTGTGATGTAGTCCTCTAATATTTATTTATTTATTAATTTTGGTACAATTTACAAAAGGTGTTCGTGTGCTACCTTACAACCCTGTCACAATAATGATGTTTTTAACGTCACACGGTCCGTCCGGATCGCTACAAGCATCTTATCCACTAACTTACCGCAAAACAGCAGTGTTCGCATTGTTGTGTTCCGGTTTGGGGATAAGACAGCAGGTGAGGCATTCCATCTTAGTCCTCAGGGTTGGCAATGGATTTGCAGTCTTAGGGTTGCATTGTAATCTTGTGAATGCGAATGTCTATATGTGTCACATTTTCCACTTACAATCAGGTGGCCTGTGTGCTCGTTTGTCTTCTCTATGCCATAAAAAAAGCACGTCACTAATACGGCAGTAATACTAACAAAGGTTTTTGTAGCAACGTATGGTCGATCAAGAAAGTCCTTTACCACTTTTGGACCTTAACGTGACACAAATAGAGTCAAAAAGTCAAAGGACTTTTACAATCTGGGAAGTTTCTCATTGGTACAAAGCATTTGTTATTTTGTTAATTAGGATCATCAAACTGGGTAACTTAATTACTTAGTTAACTCACCGGATCAAATAAACTGCTCCGATTTTGCATATATATTAAGGATTTAGGTTTTCAGGACATCATTGGCATGGGAATGACTTATTTACAATATGCAACCCAAATAATAAGATTAACATAATTATTCCCCCTTAATGTTCCTTACTTTCTCTTTTTATCTGGTACTCTTATCTCAAGAGTGACAGGGATAGTGTGTTGTGCACCCGGCAGCTGCGGCAAGGTGAACCAGATTGAGGTCGTCTGTCAATTCATGTCGGACCGTAAAATTAACCCTACTTATTATCCGACCGATGTGAATCGTCATACAAATAAAAAACATAGCATATGCATGTGTATGCATAGGAAATAAAAAGATAAAAGATAAAAGATATTTATTCAGTAAGTAGGCCGCACGGGCACTTTTACGGGTAGTTTAAATAATGAAATATCAATGGCAACATAGACTGTAACATCTTGTGTACTGTATTCTGCAAATAAATAAATGATTGATTGATTGATTGAAATGATTGATAGAAACTAATTACATCCGAGATAGCTTGCTAGCATGGTGCAGTGTTATTGGTTACTTACGAGTAGGTATATCAATTTTGACCGCTGAAATCATTTATCCGCCGAGTGTAAATGCATAGGCACATACATAAATACATACCTTCACGCCGGTCTTCCAATGGGGTAGGCAGAGACTATAGATCACCAGGTGCACCGGTCTAAACACACAACTTACGCATCCTCTACATTCATCAATCTCTTCATGCACGTCGGTTTCGGGTGATTTTAATTTGGCCCTTTTTCGTACATCTCGAATCTGATCACAAAATACAATGGTAAATGTAAGAATGCATAAATTCTCGTTTCATTTTAATGGGTATCACGTCAATATGTATTCATTTTTTTGAATTATACAAAGAGACAAGTGAAAGTGTTTGCTGAGCTCGTCCCTCTCAGCCTTCATGAGGTTATCGTCGTGCGGGATGGTGTTGTCGTTGACAAACGCTGCTCGGTGTTGAAATTAATAGCACTCAGCACCCTATCAGGCATAGTGGAAACAATAGTCCTATTCTCGTGATGACAGATCGATCCCAATAGAGCCTAGCACGACCATTTTCCAGAACTGGCGCCTATGTACGCTTATACAACGATACTTAGGACCAGAACAATTTCCTGGAGGAGTGGAGAATGATCGTGGGTAAGAGGTTATTTCTCTGCAATTACTCGTCGTAAGCCAAATGCGACCAACGGGAAAATATATACCTGAGGGTCTCGTCGGGGCAACGGCAAGTTCGACGAATAAGGCTCTTAATATATATATTTGCTTTTAGTCATTATGACTTAGTCACCTTATGGCCCTCCGACAAAAGACTGTTCAGAACTTTTGTCAAGTGGCAGAAGAAGCGCTCGTTCACTGATTGTTTAATGTAGCTATCCATAATACCTACAGGCTAACTGACTGACTCATTAATCACACGAAAGGCATGGATCACTGTTTGCCATATAAAAAAGTATAAATAAAACATCAGAGGTTGACTAATGATTTTATTTGTAGAAAAACAGCAGAGCAAGCGCGCATAGCACTAGCGCCGCGCTCACGTGGACTCTTGCGCAGGCGCCGCGGTACTCGCCCAGCCGCGCGGCGTACGAGATGGCGTAGAACACGAAGTTCTGCTCGTGCACGCTGTGGACCAGGTGGGCCTGGGGACCTGGGGACAAATTAATATTCATCATCTTTCATCGATTGTGTAATTTTCACGAATTTCATTACATCGATCGCTTTTCCTGAAATCATGATATTTGATACCTTAAACGTTCATTACGTATAGTCTATACTTATAGGCATTTAAAAAAATTTAAACAAAACCACCACGTGGTATAGTTCAGCAGTCAGTGTTCTGCTTCTATTGGCTGACGTCAAAGTCGTCGTACGTCAAAGTTCGATAAAACAGTTTTCATTGGCTGTTTAACAATGTCACGTGGTTTGGAATGTTTACATTCTTTTAAATACCTAAAAGTATAGACTATAGGTTCGGTTAGGTTAGACTTGAGACTAAATAATAAAAAAAAACGAATGGGGGTAAAAATGCCTTTAGATTGTTGGATAAAATGAACGGTAGCCTTAACTGACGAAAGAAAACGGAGAAGTTTTTAAGTCAACCCGTATTTTTTTTCATGTATGACCACGCGTAACTTTTTTGGTTTGATAGATTATACTTTTGAGGTGGTCACATTGTTACCAAATATGAAAACAAAATAAATGTATTAAAATCACCAAACCGCCTTCAAAGTTGGCTTTTGGTTAAAAATATTGTCAGTCGCCGAACTCAGATGGAATGACCTGACCTACCATTTTAAAAGAAGTTATTTTTTGCGTTTATGAAGCCGATTTTTTGTTTTATTAAACATTACTTTATTTTATACTTTTTAGTGATCACAACAAACTGTTATGTAGTCCAACTTTAAGACATTTCAAGCTCGCCGCGGGAAAGTCATTGTTACATTTAAACAACTAAATTACTTCTTTATAGTCGCTCAACTAGCTTAATCGAGAAATATTATCGCCACCCTTGAAATAGGTATTGTTGAGGAGTTCTGTTGGCCATCTGAGGTCTTCATCATCAGTTCCACTTCACCAAATCCTATTTTCTGAATGCAAATGCCGGACTTGATACTAAATATACTAAAATCGCTAAATGTATGCTTATAATATTTGAGTTCACTCAATTCCTCACGGATCCCCTCATCAGATTCAGATTTGGTGACAATGTGTAATGGGACCAACGGAAGCGTACTCTTTCAACCCAAATATAATTTTAAATATCGGTCCATAATTGACGGAGAAATAAGTGGACATACATAAAAAAAGAACATACAACCTCAACGTCAACATACAACCTCTTCCTTTTTGAAGTTGATTAAAAAGTGACTGAGGTTTTATAGAAATTTTGTCACGCGATTAACGCAGTCATATTAGGCCCCTTGACCTACTTTTTCACTATAACTACAACATTCAAAAATCCTTAAAATCTGACTACCTACTTCTGGTAACGTTTTCTACGTTATCGCATTATGATTATGAAAGCTGCCTACATGGGTAGCTCATAATATCTAATTATAAAAAATGTTAAGATAAACCGAGTGATACCAGCGGCAGATAAACTCTGCATAGTTTGCGCCCGCTGTAAATGCTAATTTTTTTAAATGTATTTTCTTATTGTAAATAAATTAAAAAAAAATAAAAAAAATATGTAAGCAGAGTGAGGTACCTCTAGCGTATATGGTGACGTCACCGCCCCCGTGGTAGTTCTCCTCCAGTATGATGCCGGCGATCTGCTCGTACATGAAGTCGTCGGTGTCCCCGGGCGCGACCCGCGCGACCGACGGGTGACCCGTGCTCTCGTTGACCTTCACTTCGTACTGCATGGCACCCGGCCCGCCCGTGGCATACGACAGAGTCGTGTAATTCTTGCCGTCGGGGGATACCTCGGAAGCGCCTGAAAAAAAAAGTATGTATTTATGTATGTATTTCAGCAGGCTATGGCTGCGTCTATATCGCGTGTGAAATGTGGATAAAGCATCCGTCACTCTCGTACTTATTTACGTGTCAGAAGGTGACGGTTACCTTATCTAAACTTTGTCAAGTGATAAACGCAGTCACAGATAAAATGTGGTAATTGCACCGTTGTGCAAAATGTGGTAATTATGTAACTCTACCTACCCCACTGTGGGATGAAGGCGTGACGGTATGTATGTAATTACGTAGGTAAGGTTAAGTAAATCTTGTGCCAACCAAAAAAAAAGTCATGCGATGAGAAATGCCTTTTAATGAATGAGAACGAAGGTTAGCACCTAATGTAGAAATGGACAAAATTGGATAAAAATGTAATGCATGATAATAAAATGCATTATTTTGGGGATCTCCTAGAATCACCAACTTTCACTTATCATTTCATCTAAGTAATTAATTTTATCGGGAGCCAAATCCTGCCAAAACCTCATTGTGTTTAGGTTGTCTTTAGTATGGTTTACGTTGGCTAGGTTAGGTTAGACCTGTTACCACCAAAACACTATAACTCCTTAAATACCTATCTGTAGATGAAATGAAAATTCGGTGGAGTAAACGATTATTTTACATACATACATTAAATCACGCCTGTTTCCCAGAGGGGTATTCAGAGACCACTTCTTTCCACTTGCTACGATCTTGACAAATTTCTTTCGCTTCTTCCACATTCATACATCGAGTCATGCACGCACGTCGGTTTCGGGTACTTAAGATTCGACCCTTTTCCAGTTTTTTTCCGATTTGACTCGAAAAAATACGCCTAGGCCCCTTCCGACCCGTCCACTCACTTTCAATCTGTCATATATATCTCTTTCGTCCATCTACTTTCATCCATCCTTTCCAAATGACCGAACCATCGAAGCATGCCCTTTTCAATCTTAGTCACTACAATTATTTGTATCAAAAATACAGAAGATTATCAGCAAATAGATTTTTAATTTAATCAAGTGATCATGGTCATGGGAACAATAACAATATAAATCTTAGGATAATAAAACATGAGATAACTTTGTTAGGGCGAACTTCAGAGAACCTAGAACCTTACCGAAGATATTCGTCCCTCTATCGGGATACCCGTTGATGGACAGCGAGTGTGTGTGGTCGGCGGTGACCACCACCAGCGTGTCGGCCTCGTCGGTCATAGCGGTCGCCACCCGGACGGCGTCCTCCATCGCAGCTGCCTCGTGGATGGCAGTCTTCGCTCTGCCGCGGTGGTGGGCCATGTCGATGTTACCACCTTCCACCTGGAATATTAATACTTTGCTCAGGGGGGTTATTATGACATGGCTTTGCAGTTCATTTTACGGTGAGCGTAAAGGACAGAGCTAGACCAGTTACATAACTCTGTCCTTTTCTCTCAGCGTAAAATGAATTGCACAGATACGTCATAATAACCCCACAGATCCTGTTTCTTCAAGCGCTTGAGAATCTAGAAGCTATTTTTAATGGCCATGTTAAGAGGATTATGAGGAAACAGTAAAATTGCGTAACTGTAAAAAAACTATAAGTACACATGTAGTGAATAATCCTTTCCCATCGTTTTTTGTCGGATTAGTTCGTATTAATCTAGCGTTCTCAATTTGCTTCAGTACCCATCTATAAGCCAACTGAGAAAGCAAGATAAATACGAAGTTATCCGACCAAAAACGATAGGAAAGGATTATTCACTACATCTGTACCAATTTAGCTCCGGGCGGTAACGTTTCTCACCCCGTAAATCAAGTCCGAATTCCATAATTTTTGAATCTGTTGTAGTTAATAGGAAAAACTAGGGTTGTAGATTCCATTTATTTGTTGTTAGTTGGTAGTGACCCTGTCTATAAAGTTAGCGGTCTCAGGTTCAATTCCCGGTATGGCCAAATATTTAAAACTCGTTAAATATTATAATATGTTAAGTATCTATTTCCCTATAAAAGAAGGTTTATCGTTGTCGAGTACCCATACTTTGGGACTAGGTCAATTTGTGTGACATTCTGTGAACTTTATGAATCGATAACGCGGGTTCTTGAAAAAGTAAAAACTGTGTAAAACGTAATGATCAATAGAATGAAATGTAAAAATAAAATATTACGTGGGCGAAATCGAGGCCAACACTGTGTTTTCTTCAAACATTATATCACTCTATGGAGAGAATATTAGCGTATACAATTAGCCAGCATTAACCCGGTGCATATACAAGCATTGTTTATTACCGTTTACTTAACCTCCAGACGGCTTAATTATAATAACTGTTTACGATATACAATTTAATTAGTAAGTCAATGAAATGGCAGAATTCTCTTATCGTAGTGTAAACGAACAGGTGAGGCTGTGTTAATGCGTGACAAAGTTTGGATAAGGCATCAGTCACCTGGAACGTACAAGTATACTTTACAGCACACTGAAGATACTTTATGCACATTTGACACGCGATATAGACGCAGCCATACTAAAGTCGAGTCCAGAATTAGGCGAACTAACTTGACAGTTCATTGTACACTAATGTTGCCACAGTTTGGCTAGTGCTGTTAATATCGATAGCTAACGGATTCGGAATTGTCATCGACGATATATAGCGTTTGTCTCTATCGCACTTTCATACTTCCCAGAAATAAAGGAATGAATGCTATATGTATGGTATGTACCGCACTAGCCCGACAGCATTATTTTTGTATTTTGTTCCTAATTTCAGATCATAGTATATCATAAAAATTGCGGTATTTTGTCCCTATTTCGTAAGCATGTATCAGTGTGAAAGTTTCGACGACAATCACTTGATAAAATATAAATAGAATCAGATTTATAGAAGGCACAAGGTTATATCGACATATTCGTGTCGACATAAACCTATATCTATTTATTTTTTCTTATGTCTGGCAACTTTTTCGGCTGTCAAGTTAGTTCGCCTAATTCTGGACTCGACTTTAGGCCCGCAGGGTTCAGCTGAAAGCTGCAGTAGGTACATGCTGAGCTGAGTCCTATATTGGACTTCACACTACATTTTGCCATAGTCTTATCTTGTTTTTTTTGTATCACGTCTGACTCTGTTGTGTTGTAATAATATTGTGTAGTAATATTATGTTGATGTCAAATAAATGTTATTACCGATCAATCAACTCACCATTTATTTGATAAGTAGTTAAATGATCTAATTAAAAAAAAAAGAAAAAAACGCAATTTCTTGAGATTCATTAGTTACGATTTTTAACCATTAATTAGTTTAACTGATCAAACAACGGGCCATTAGTCTATAAACTGACTTGGCTTAGTAATAAAATAGAAGCAAATGTTTCTTGAATCGCTAGTATATAATACTATTAATGTTTAGTAACACCTTATAAATACATAAGTTATTGTTTGTTGCCTAAGATAAGAGTAATTGAGGCGTTTATTTAAGCGAAGATATAATGAAACGCCTGCAGCTAAGTACATTATCGGTAATAACAGGTGTTACGTGATTAATGTGTTTACTAAGAGACTACTAGTACTTAACGTGAACAAAATATATGAACCATCTGCCTCGGTAGAATAGAGAAGATTCGTAAATAACCCGATATTTTAAGTTCTGAATAAACAGAATGAATCTCAAAGAAAAAACAAATGACGCGATAACAAATGAATCGCTAAATTCGAACTACAAATATATGAGCTACAATTTGAAATAAGTTTGAATGTGGAATTCTTAGCCAAACACCAGATATTTTGAACCAAAGTGGCCAGTTCCATAAAACGTTAGTTTCATATATGGAAGGACCTAATAATAGCATTACCTTTTTTTGTGCCAATGAGAAGGTACATGAGTACTCAGGCCCCCTGATGGTAAGTGGGTTCTGTGACCCATAGACATTTGAATTCCCAAGACTAAGATCTCAGAACTGCAGACCCTGAGGATTAAGATGGAATGCCTCTATGCTAGTAATTTCACCTGTTGTCTTGCATTGTTATTTGGCGGTGGGTTATCCAATATACCTATCGATGATAATTATGATGGATGGAGCGATCAGGCGGCATATTAGAAATTATAAATTCATTTGTGGGACGCTTAAGCTTTTACGGTTTTTAACCCCCTTTGAAAAAACCAGTTCTATGGACAAACGAAAAAAAATAATTAAGAATTATTGATGAACACCGTATTAAAATACGTTTTGTACTTTAAAAGATCTAAGTGTACATACAGAGAGAAACACGGCGGGAAGCGACTTTGCCTTATACTTTGTAAAGAAGAAGCACTAGTTCATTCTGCTCTCTGCAAGAACATTCATGGCAAATGAGAAGCAAAGTTCGTTACCATGAGGAAGTAGCCATTGGGGTTCCTCCTCAGCACCTTGATGGCAGCCTCCGTCATCTCGCTGATGGACGGCGTGCCCGCGGGCGAGTGGTCGCGCTCGAACTCGTATGACAAGTGCCCGTTCGAGAATATTCCTTGAAAAATAAGAGAAGCAAAATTACTAAATTATATAAAAGTGAAAAAAATCGTCTGTCTGAGGTATCCATTAGGGAATGCAATGTAGCCAGTTATTGGACTTTTTTGTGTGATAATAACCTGTAAAAACCGGTTATAACCGGTTGTTTGCATCCCCTAGTGTCTATCGGCATTAGCATCAGCAATCAGCATCGGCATCGGTAGGGCGGGTCGTTTTTAGGTAGGGCCTGCATCAGCCCGTAGAGCCAGAGGAGATGTACCGACGATGTTTTTTCCTTTTAACATAAATTAATTTAGAACTCCATAACACACGTTTCTGTTAAAATTAAAAATCTTTATACCAACTTACTGACCTGAATAATATGGCCCTGAATCATACTATCTAACAGGATATTTTCGAAGGCTTTTAGCCTATTGGTGCAAAATGTGGATACTGAATTATCAACGTCTTTAAAGTTGAAGGTAATAGCTCTGCCTATCCCACTCTGGGATTACAGGCGTGGTATGTATGTATGTATGTGTATGTTTAGTAGGTTTATACAATCACCCATCAAATAGTCCGTGTTATCAAAGTCGACTCCCGCTAAATCACTGTTATTCTGCACCACGCTGAACTTGAGGTCTCTCTCGGCCTTGTTCTTGCGGTACTCCTCGATCAGGTCCAGGCCGTCCTGCCTGTAGCAGCCCCACATGCTGACGGGGTCTCCCGGCGTGCCTGTGGAGTTGCTCTTGAGGACCTGGCGTCCACCGCCCATGATGACCTGGAAACAGCAAGCAATTTTAAGTTGCCCACAAATTTTGGACATTGGAAGCCTGACTTCGTTGGCTTTAGGTCATCATTACCATTATTATCAGCCCCTATTCCACTGCTGGACAAAGGCCTCTCCTAATTAGGTAAACATACTACTTTAATTAAAAAAAAACAACCACTCGAAAAAATTTAATGTTTTAATGTTTTAATGTTTATTAGGGTACAAACGGTACAATATGGCTAATACAATAAAAATCTTAGATTATACATCAACCAGTAAAGTTACCACAGTTAATAATGAAAGTATTCTGTAATTTTGTAAAAGTATCCAATGTTATTAAAGAAGGAGTACAGCTTTAGGCCAGACTTATAGATGCGCTAACTAATTATAGCCTAGCTTTGACATGGTACCCTACTTCGTGTGGTAAAGACAGAACCGAATGACTAGAACGTATGGTCATCGAAATATAATAAGTATGGAAGAGTAACGTCTAACAAAAACGACTGACAAATCCGCTCCAGGAGGCCATTTGCAACGTTAAAAGATGGCGGATGTGTAATTTGTTTTAGTTTTATTTTTTTGTGTATTTAGGTGTTCAAAGTTCTTTTCTGATAGTGATTTGTACTTTTTATGCCATTGTGTTGCACAGTGATTGAAAACTTGGACTTATTTCGCGTATCTGGCATCTTTCTTCTCGTTACAAGTGGACTCGAAGTGGTACATAGGTTAAAACTATCTTGACCTCTGTCCTACAAACTACCGAACAACGTTGCCCCCAATCTTCCCAGAGAAGATTGGATTGTATTTTATTGCTATATTGATTTATACTTATATACACTTGACACTGGCGAAATCACTAATTCGTGGAAACGCCATAGCCCGGCGGTAGTAGCTGTTGAAGTCGCCGCGGGGCAAAAAAGAAAAAAAAAAAATATGCTCCAAAACGCCCACTTTTTGAAATGAAAAGATCTTATGTATCGAGTGGTTTCAATAATCAACTAAATATTAATTGAGTTAAGGTATGAAGTCATTTATGTCAGATGCTGGTATAACGTTTGAGTAGACAGTAATTTCAGTAAGGTTTTATACCGTTTGAAAGACAAAAATCTACAATTGGTTACAAGTTCTCTGACACAAGATTTCCATTTGTCAATATTTTTTTTCATAAAGGTTATTTGAACGCGGCCATGTCTTTCAACATTTGACGTGGATGGTTTAATACAAAAACAACACAGTAATTGAATAATGAATTTAATTTTTTTTTTTTTTATATGATTGAATGATTGTTCCCCTTGAATCATTTAACATACTTATGTTACACTATTATAAAGTTGTAAAATAGTATATCAGAAGATATTATGTTGTAAGAGTAGTCAGCGTCAAATAGTCTTTAGCATTTAAAGTGCCAAATATATTGCAACCCCTTTTTTATTCTTATAGGCATAAAGATACGTATAATTTATATTAACCGCCTGTTTCACAATCGACAAGTGAAGCGTATTTGACAGATAAATTTAGCCCTTTCTCTTTCTTACAATTGAAAATAGACAAGAGAGCCAACTTTAAATGGCAGATAAATTAAATAAATAAATCAATTTACCAGACGGCGTTCTTCATTTTTTGGAAAACTTAAAAAGGTCATATTTCGTTTTTTTTTATTATGTACATAAACTAACGATAGTAAAGATGACAAAATTTAATTTCCTATTCATTCGAAGTAGGTAGTTGCTTGTAATTCACATTTTTCAAAGATATATTGCATAACATCGGCCATGACATTTTGGTATGGGAATATTAAAAATTCAATAACTTTCTAATGAAAATAAATATCGCTTTGTATTGCATCTGTGTGGGTCCTGCACCAATTTACAATGCAACTTGGCATGGTTGCAGCGTCATTTAAATCCGGTAATCATTAATATCGTTTTTTTTCTTTTGTGATTGTAAACAACTGTTTGACACTACGTCAGAAAGTCGACTGATAGACAGTTCGGCACTCATTAATAGCTCCACCCCCGCCGGCACTAAGTCAGTGGGGCAGATTTTGAGCGTCGATTACTCTTCCATACTTATTATATTTCGATGCGTATGGTAGGTACGAGGGCTGCTACTTAAGTAACCGGAATCCGGGATTCCAACATTTTTAAACGCTATATCTGACCTCCATGGTAAAATTTTCACTTTTTTGAATACTGGCCGCTATATTTTTTTTTCTTATCTTACGTAGTCTTTTGTTTTTGGCGGGTTTAAATTTTAATCTCGCTGCAAGTATGGAACTCACTCGTGAAAATATTCGTGCTATGATTTATTACGATTTTCAGCGTGGTTTAACGCAACAACAGTGCATAGATCAACTAACTTCGACTTTTGGTGATGAAGCTCCATCCAAAACTACTGTGTATCGCTGGTTTAGTGAGTTCAATCGTGGACGTAGTATGCTCAGGGACGAAG
The DNA here is from genome assembly GCA_963966035.1 of Acleris laterana. Classification (NCBI taxonomy): domain Eukaryota; kingdom Metazoa; phylum Arthropoda; class Insecta; order Lepidoptera; family Tortricidae; genus Acleris; species Acleris laterana. Next base: position 14,371,263 of record OZ014452.1, read on the forward strand.
TTAAGGATGGTCGCCCGAAATCGGTCGTTGTACCACAAAATATTGAAGCTGTGCGAAAACTTATCATGCATGTCCGTCATGTTACGTATCGCGAGATAGAGGCGACTATAGGCATATGTATGACGAGCATTAATAAGATATTACATGAACATTTAGCTGTGAAAAAAATTTGTTCGCGTTGGATCCCGCACAACTTAACTAAGGATCAAAAAGAGGCTCGCGTCGAATGGTGCAAGGAAATGTTGAAAAAATATAACCGTGGTGACTCAAAAGCTGTTTATAATATCTACACAGGTGACGAATCCTGGATCTATGCGTATGATCCCGAAACCAAACAACAATCAACGGTGTGGGTGTTTCAAAATGAGCCGAACCCTACGAAAGTAACTCGTGCAAAAAGCACCTTGAAGCAAATGGTGGCCTGCTTTTTTGGTATTAATGGCCATGTGGCTACAGTGCCCCTGGAGAATCGTAAAACGGTTAGTTCGGAGTGGTACACGACCATTTGTTTGCCGGAAGTATTTGAAGAAATACGGAAAAACAACCAGCGACGGAGAATCATTCTGCACCATGATAACGCCAGCTGTCATACATCACGTGAAACGACTCGATTTTTGGAAGGTCAAAATATAGAATTAACGGGTCATCCACCTTACAGCCCTGATTTGGCACCCAATGATTTCTATTTATTTCCAAATGTAAAGAATAAATTACGTGGTCAACGATTTTCGACCCGTGAAGATGCCGTCGACGCGTTCAGACAGCACGTTTTGGAGATACCTCAGTCAGAGTGGAAAAAGTGCTTTATAAATTGGTTTCAACGTATGCAAAAGTGCATCGATTATCACGGAGAATACTTCGAAAAACAATAAAACCATATTTAGCCATGTACGTTTGTTTATTTTTTCTATTCCGGTTACATAAGTAGCAGCCCTCGTATGAATATAGAAACAATAAAAAAAACTTATTGTATAACAATTTCCAATGTCTTCACCCAAAGAGCTGCGTTTTTACGGTGGAACCCTTTAGTAAAGAAAATGGGCACTTAAGATTGGTGTGAGAAGTTTTAATAATATGGTGTAAGGATTCGATTTTACGCTACATAATTTAAATAAAATTATGTATGTATAATTTGTATTTTTCTTCGTAGAAAAAACTTTTTTAATTTTATATCATAAGATATAATGTCCGTTATCTTTGCAAGGGTGTTTAATAGGCGTTGGGCTTGCAACCTGTCACTAATACACTGGTAAACATCTTAGCCTAAAAGTGCAAAATGTGGTTACAGAATTATTAACAAATTTTTAGAGATGTTGGTAATACTGTAGCTCTGCCTACCCCACTCTGGGAATAAAGGCGTGAGTTTATGTATGTATGTATGGTGTTTATTAGTGATGCTGAATTGATAAAAAACTTATTTACATGCAAGTCCCGTCCAGGCCAGTCTTCCACCAACTGCCTTGCAATATCCTTGCAGCCCGTACCCTCCGGCATGATGTGCTCACACTCCCACTCACGGTTAGCGCTATGTGCGTAAAGAGGAGATGGCGTGGCATGCGTCACTCGCATCGTTGTAACAAAGCCTGAAAAGATAAACTTACAGTGAAATCAAATTATTAATAGTATCTACTTGATTGTCTATCGCTTTCACACTATCTCAGGCGGATGCTAGAGAGAGTGTGGCAGCGACAGATCGACTTCTATCAATGATTTGCATAAAAATTCATCAACTAATTTTTATTTTTCTCCGTTGTTTGCCGGGTTAGAATAGTGCCACTGCATGTCTTCCCGTGGATGTCGTAAGAGACGACTGAGGGAATATAGTCTTGTAGTACTGTAAGGCGATGGGCTTGCAACCTGTCACTAATACGCTGGTAAACACCTTAGCCTATTTATGTAAAGTGTGGTTATTGAATTACCGACAAGTTTTTAGACTCGTTGGTAATTCTGTAGCTCTGCCTACCCCACTCTGGGATTACAGGCGTGTGTGTAGGTATGTATGGTTCTAAGAATTTCAAGTCAGACTGCCGTATAGCTAAGCGAAACTTTTTAAGTGATAAAATCTTGAATAGCTCTGATGTCATTAAAACGACTTGGAAAATAATTAATGAAGAAACAGGTCGCCGGAAAAAGGAATTTAATGACTTTCGTTTAAAAGTAGATGGTAAAATCCTAGAGTCTAACTTAGATGTCGCAATTGAATTTGAAAATTATTTTACCAACATACCAGTGTCCACGACTAAGTGTCTGAACTCTTCGCCGGCGTCTGCCATTTTATTATTAGAAGATAACGTGTCTGAATGCAGTATACACTTTGAATTCAAGCACGTTACTGCCTTGGATGTAATCAAAGCATTCAAATCAATTAACATTAAGAAAACCAATGATCTTTGGGGGGTTTCGGTTTACGTCCTTAAATCCTTAATGGAGGTCATAGCATCTGACTTAATGATCATATTTAATCACTGTGTTGATTGTGGTGAGTTTCCTGATCTTATGAAACATAGCAAGATAATTCCTTTATTTAAAACGGGTAGTACTTCTGACCCCACTAACTTTAGACCGATATCGATACTACCCACTTTCAGTAAAATCTTTGAGAAACTAATTTTATCACAGTTAATGCAACATTTTCAAGATAATAATTTATTACATAATAAACAATTTGGTTTTACTCGGGGTCGCTCGACAACCGAAGCTGGTGTTGAGCTAATTAAACATATTTTTGATGCCTGGGAGGGGTCACATGATGCTTTAGGTATTTTCTGTGATTTGTCCAAGGCCTTCGATTGCGTTAACCATGACACATTGGTCAGGAAGCTACACCATTATGGAGTTAGAAGTACTGCGCTAAACTTAATTAAAACGTACTTATTCGGGAGAATACAAAGGGTAGACGTGAATGGAAAACGATCACCTGGGTCTTTGGTCTCAATGGGCGTGCCACAGGGCTCAATTTTGGGTCCATTTCTATTCCTCATTTACATAAATGATTTACCATACCTTATAAAGGACAACCATGATATAGTATTGTTTGCTGATGATACCTCACTCGTATTTAAAGTCAAACGACAACAGGAGTTTAATGTGGATGTAAACAATGCTATATCAAAAGTAGTAGATTGGTTTAGTGTTAATAATTTATTACTAAATGAGAAAAAGACTAAATGTATTAAATTTATGACTACCAATGTGAAAAATAGACAAACTACTGTAACTATTAAAAATGACAAATTAGACTTAGTTAATGATACAGTATTTCTTGGTATAACGTTAGACTCAAAACTCCAATGGGGTCCTCATCTGGCTAAATTAGCGAATAGACTAAGTTCTGCAGCTTTTGCAGTTAGTAAAATTCGGAATCTAATAGACTTGAAAACCGCTCGATTAGTTTATTTTAGTTACTTCCATAGTATTATGTCATATGGTATTTTACTATGGGGTAGTGGTGCTGACGTAAACAGCATCTTTGTTCTACAGAAGAGGGCTATTCGTGCTGTTTACAAGATGGGTCATAGAGACTCGCTTAGAGATAAGTTCAAAGAAACGAATATATTAACCGTATACAGTCAATATGTTTATGAAAACATTATGCATGTTCATAAGAACATCAGTAATTTTAGAAAGAACTGTGACATACATAATGTTAATACCAGAAATAAACATAAGCTCGCAGTGCCCTTTACACGGCTTCACAAAATAAAAAACTCTTTCATGGGTAATTGTATAAGGTTTTATAATAAGCTCCCAAGTAGTGTTACTCATTTATCAGTAAATAAATTTAAGAGATACGTTAAACGTAAACTAATTTCTAAAGCTTATTATAGTATTAAAGATTATATGAATGATGACAATGCTTGGGACTGATATATATATATATATTTTTGTATTACAATTATTAATGACCGTGGAGACTATATACATCTCCCTGTATGATTACCTGATTACCTATTATTTTATTATTTTAATATGACATCTGGAGACTCTTTACATCTCCAAAATTGACCGTGGAGACTTTCTACATCTCCCTTATTTTATTTTTTGTGTGTGTGTGTTTTTTTTTTTTTATATAATTGTATTTAATTTTAATTTGACATCTGGAGACTCTTTACATCTCCAAAATTGACCGTGGAGACTTTCTACATCTCCCTTGTTTTGTGTTTTTTTTTTAAATTATATTTAATTCTTAATTTTAATTTGACATTTGGAGCCTGTTTACATCTCCGAAATTGTATTATTTATTTTAATCCGACATTTTGATGTATTTAATTATTATTACTACTGGGACCTGTACATCCCTGTGACATTTAAATTATGTAGCTTAAGTTTAGTATTGTAATAAGTGATTTATTTAAAAAAAATGGCTTACTGTTGAGTTTCTTGCGGCGCTTCTTCTCAACAGTGGTCTCTTTGGAAGCGCTGGTAGACTCAGACTTGTAAAAGTGCCTACAGGGCCTACTTACAGAATAAATGATTTGAATTTGAATTTTGAATTCTACGAGTATGTAAATAAAGTTCTAGGGTCTTAGTGAAAAAGGGTAACATAAGTCTTCTGAAGATCAAGTGAAAAAGGGATTAAGTCTTTAGTCTAGTAGACTTCGTTTGTGTATATACCCTTTTTTATTACGAGTTAAGTCGACTTGGTACCCTTTTTACTAGAACCCAGACTTATGTTAAATGTGTTTATGCAAATAAACGGGAACACAAAACCTAAAAACAGATTTGGAACAATTGATAAGCTGATTGTTATTACGTGTAGATAACTATATATTGCTAATCATTATATCCTTTCAAGCCTTAGATAAAAATAAAAACATTTTGTTATATTGTGGTAGAAAGTATAAACAAATATTAATAATAAATAAATAAATATCAGGGAACTATCTGACACCAATTGACCTATTTGGACTATGAGTACTAGACAGACAATTATATAATTACTTATAATAAGATAGGTATGAATGTGGAAGAAGCGAAAGAAATTTGTCAAGATCGTAGCAAATGGAAAGAAGTGGTCTCTGCCTATCCCTCTGAGAAACAGGCGTGATTTAATGTATGTGTATGTATGTAATAAGATAGATACATCAATTTATTACCAGTTTTAATTGGCTCCAACCAAAAATCCATAGTCAAGTTCACAACACAATTTCCCACTTTAATGTTGTTTACCCCTGTCCTGCGCCGATGAACCTGAGGAACTTTTTTTTTACTTTTTATCGCGAGTAGCGATAAACTTCTACGCGGACAATAGTTAGTACCTAATAATAAAAAAACTTACCGGCACTTTTGCCAGCATCAAGCGCAAGAGCTGCCAAAGACTTGAGCCTGGCGTCAGGGTCCAGAGACTTCAAGCAGTCATTCTTCTGGACGGTGGCATCAACGCCTATCGTGCGGTGGTTCACTTTGGTCCCTGAGACGAGCGCAGTGGCGGTCGACGCGGAGTCTGGTACCATCTTGTTGGCTGAGTATGTCTGGAACGTAAAAATCGGATATTCTAGTTAGATTTTGATCTTGAAACGTTACAGATACATTATCTACATGTATATCTATTTGACATTACAGATATTAAGACTTACGTACGCTACGTGCAAATTTTGACACTCAATTGATACGTGTTCCCTCGGGGATACACAGGCCAGTAGGTAATTATAACGGTAGGCGGCGGCGAGTGATCATCTGTTACGAAGTAACTAGTATAGGTATAATCTGTGCTTTCGTGCAAATTTTGCCCCCCCGGGATATTTACACAGGCCGGTAGGTAACTATAACGATAGGCGGCGGCGGCGGCCAGTGACGTAGGTATCTGTTACGAAGTAAGTAAGTTCACCTTTAAAAGTCCAACATGAGGGAACTCCTCGAATGCCATCCTGTAGGACTCTCCCCCCTTGTAGATCCTGGTAGCAGTAACGGTATTCGGCCCCATGCCGTCCCCGATGAACAGAATCACATTCTTGGCCTTGTTTTCGTTCCTCTTCAGATTAAGGGCATCTTCCAGCTCTTTACGAGCAAGGTCCCGCCAGTACAGCTGATCTGGAGAATTAAAAAAAAAGTAAAATCAGCACAGCATAGAGTAGTGTATGTTGTTTCATTAAACCACCCAACTGGCTTAACGCAAATCTCCAATTCATTTAAGAGGCACACGCAGAGCTAACGTCAATCGATACATTTTGTCAGGTTTCGAAAATATGCATATCGATATGCATCTTATTTAAAAGTTCTACTAGAATGCTAATTTTATAAATCGGAAATGTGTTTGTTTGTTCGTCCCTACGTTTCAATGCCTTGACCGATCGATGTAAGATTTGTTATAATTACACGTTAACATATTTGTTTTAAAAATGAAATCGACGTAAACCATACATTAACAAAGTTATCGGTTTACTTCTTCAAATAAAATTATGATGAAATACGCTTTAAATGCAAGTTTTTGGATGAAAAAGGTAAGGAGACTCGTCGATATGTCGAATTATAGTTCGTTCGTTCAAATAGTTTGCATGCTTTGACGTGCCAACACAGTTTTTACAGAGAACTTCAAAGGGTTGTATGTATGTAAACTCTTTATTGCACGTAAACAATTATAAAACATCATACCGCACATTATTTTAACGACTTATACTGATTACAATAATTTTAATATACATTGTTTGCTAAATAGTACATTGTGTATTAAGGGTGGTAAAGAAATAATTACAAACGAGAGTCTGTTAGAAGCCCGAAGCCGAAGGCTGAGGGCTTTAATGACTCGAGCTTTGTATTTCCTTTACCACCCGTGTAACATACAATGTTTTTCATCACTATTGCGAGGAAATGAAATAAAATCAGACAAAAGATCATATTTTTAACTTATTAGCGGCAGACTACATCATTGTCTGTGACTTACCACAGATAATGTCAAACGTGTTCGGAGTCCGATTCTAGTGACATATGAGATCAATAGCTTATTATGCGAGATTTTTAGGAAATAGTATTCAACTGATATTTCATCTCGAATGAAACTTCATATCGAATGGCACAAGAATTGGGGTCCTGACATATTGTGATAGTTTGAGTCCACGTATAATATTAAAAAAAAAGCTATTACGCACGTTAAGTGCGTAATGGTAAAAAAAAGGCCCGCGGGTATTATTTTGGATTTACGGTCGATTTTTCTAGCATGTTAGGACACTATTTACGAGCAAGTGTGATGAAAACATTTTTTTATAGGCAAGGAGAAGACAAACGAGCACACCCCACCCAACTTGAGAATTAAGAAGGTATGCCTTTATTATTACAAGTTGTTTACAAGGGAACTATATAGAAACTGTTCATATATAATTTGTCTTGGACAATGTCAAATAGAAGTCCATTATATTTGCATTGTTCTGAATCAATTCGAACACATACAAAGATTATCGTTTCCATATAGAGACATAGTAGCTCATTGACTACTTGATTCGGACCGCAAATTGATATATACATAATTCCTAAAATACACAATGCTACAATTAGCTTAAGTATGACACTGAATAAGAATAAGTATAAGATTATGGACAAGATGACTCAGAATGACAGAGGCCCTACTTTGAAAATCGAAGTTCGAAGTTACGTTAGGTCCATCCCTATCACTCGTCATTCCAGACTAAATCGTAAGAAAAGGATGAAGCTAACAAAACTCGGAATTCGATTTTCAAAGTAGTGCCTCATTTTTAAGGGTTCCGTACCAAAATGATAAAAAAGGAACCAAACCAACGTATATAAATTAATATACGGTCAGCTAAGAAAGTGTTCTACCAGTTTTGACAAAAGTTTCTGTGAGATAATAAGTTTTTGCGGGTGGTAGGACCTTGTGCAGGGTCCGTCCGGATCGCTACCACCATCTTATCCATTAACCTACCGCCAAACAGCAGTGTTCGCATTGTTGTGTTCCGGTTTGGGGATAAGACAGCCGGTGAAATGACTAGCATAGAGGCATTCCATCTTAGTCCTCAGGGTTGGCAACGCATTTGCAGTCTTAGGATTGCATTGCAGTCTTGTGAATGCGAATGTTTATGGGTCACAGTTTCCACTTACCATCAGGTGGCCTGTGAGCTCGTTTGTCTTCTCTATGCCATAAAAAAAATCGCTTAGGTTGACACTTGTCACTGTAATATTATTGCAAGGGAAAATGCAAGTTGTTGTATCATGCCATGCAAATTAACTCCAGCCTTAGGGTGGTAGGCCACATTTTTGGCCGACTGTACCATGTGTACTTAAAAGAACTATGTTAATTAAAAGAGACAGCTGTTAGGGTAAACAAGACCTAAATAACGAACAACTGAACAACGATACACGAAGTATGTTATGTAAGTATGTCTGTGCTTTGAAGTTAAATCGGTTCAAATAAAATTAATAGAGCTCCACCTGAATTTTAGAACGTAAATAAATAAAGAAATTGTAAATAGTTTGTAGAAATAGGCTTCCTGAATAATGTCATATCGTTAGATTTACTTAATACTTAATTACTTTTTAACTTAATTTGTTATAAATTTATAATAGATACCAAATTTTTGTCCAAATCTATACAATATCGTTTGAGTTTTAAAACATTGAACGTTAGGATAGGATAACTCGAAAATCATCTGGAGAAGTTTACGATAATTTATTATCATAATGTTTAATTAGATGGTAATAGTTGCGCATTTCTAACTTACATATTTGTTATTTACTTTATTTATATAGGTACTTAAATATTTTTGCAAATAAAGCCGTTAAGTACTGTGTACCCTCAGTATAAGCCGCGGTCGTATGATGTGACGACTGATTGTTAAAATTTAATTTACATTCAAATTTAATTAAATTAGTTAAATTTTAACATTAATAGTTTTTCCCCGTGTGGTAGCCGGATTAGAATAGTGCCACTCCGTATCTTCCCGTGGATGTCGTAAAAGCCGACTAAGGTAATAAAGGCGTGTAGTACTGTTAGGCGATGGGCTTGCAACCTGTCACTGGTAAACATCTTCGCCTAAGTGAGCAAAATGTGGTTACAGAATTATCAAAAAGTTTGTATAGTTGTTGGAAATTCTGTAGCTCTGCCTGCCCCACTCTGGGAATAAAGGCGTGAGTTTATTTGTATGTATGTATGTATGTATGTGTACTTTTTGCACACCGCCGTCGACTCGACCGGCCCTATATCTAGTGAGGTGTATTGCATAATTATCATTAAATTACGGATGTACAAACACAAACAGCGCATATAACCAATCAAATGATTAGCACCGGTAACCGTTTGTTTATTTTTTTGCACATTTGGCGCTATGCAGTGATATAGGATATAGAAGCGAGTTTGACAGCGCATAGAAGGTGTTAAAATGGGTATTTCTCCACCAGTTGGAAAATCGCTGTCCGGTGGTTTATTTGTCATAAAATCTTTAGATAAATGTCAAATAAAAAGGCCTTTATATTTATTTATTTAATGAGGCTCACAAAACAAGTTACAATCAGAAATAATGCGATTATCATGATATAAGTATATGAATCTATATTATAACTATACCTATAAACTATGTGTGCAGAAAATGATTAAAGTGTATGTAAATGTTTGATGGTTAGTGGTATTAGTTAAGTATCCTATACTAAGTTAGTCAAATTTATTTTATTGTTAGTTTTACAGAGAGGAATTATATTAATTATAGTAAAGTTATATTCTAGTAAATTAAGTACAAAATATATTGTAAACTTGATTCTTAAAAGTGGGTGTGTGGGTGGGTGAGGGTGGGTGGGTGTTTGTCAATTTACTTTAACATGTTTAAAAAATGATTGACTGCAGAGTTTCTTGCCGCGTTTCTTCTCGGCAGTGGTCTCCTCTTGGAAAGCGCTGGTAGATTCATGACGTGTAAAAGTGCCCGTGCGGCCTACTTACTGAATAAATATCTTTTATCTTTTTTTTTTTATCTTAAAAATATCCAAAGCAGAATGCTCAGTCACGGTATCATTATACAATCGGCACTTTCGGGGTTGTTAGTAGGACGTGTTATTATTTTAAGTTTGTAGGAGAAATAATTTTAGGCGAGGGACTACGCGCTTCAAATTTAGTTCTAAAAGTTATAAGGGAAAGAAGCGACGGGCAATCAACATAGGAGTGTATGATTTTGAAGAGACAGACTAATTCATTGGATTTACGACGTGAGGCTAATGATGGTAGATTTTTTTTTTTAAGTCTACCTTTGTACGATCGAACCTCTCGGCCAGGCTTTGTGTCAAATAATAGCCATATTTTTAAGCGTGTCTGGTATTAAATAAAAGAAAGGCGGAATTTTTTTGAACGTGTTATAAAACAGTACCCTGGCATGTCCCAAACCCAGAATTTTATTAGTATGACATAATATTAGCAATGTTTTATAATGTAACAAGATTTCTGTATTGAACTTAAAGAAGGTGAATACACAATCCATTACAATAAATTAGTGTTTCAATTAATATGCAAGTCATTTTATTAGAACTATTACTAAAATTTTAAGACTACAAAAGCAGTCCCCTGTCGCCTGATTGTGATTAAAATACATGAGATTGACTTTAAATAGTAAATGCATTGATTTTGGTATGCACAACACGGGACTTGTGATGCAAAACCATTTTTACTGTTTAATTCATTATTATTTAAAGATAAAGTTGGTAGGGGACTGTTCAAATTTTCCAATTAGTGGAGATGTGCCCAACACTCAAATAAATTGTATACTTGTTTGTTACGTATTGTCCTATTCTATTGTTATAGCAAAGAATGTGACAGCAGCAACTTTAATCAAGCATTAAGTTCAATTGCGGGTGGTAGGACCTTGTGCAGGGTCCGTCCGGATCGCTAAAACCATCTTATCCATTAACCTACCGCCAAACAGCAGTGTTCGCACTGTTGTGTTCCGGTTTGGGGATAAGACAGCTTGTGAAATGAGTAGCATAGAGGCATTCCATCTTAGTCCTCAGGGTTGGCAACGCATTTGCAGTCTTAGGATTGCATTGCAGTCTTGTCAATGCGAATGTCTATGGGTCACAGTTTCCACTTACCATCAGGTGGCCTGTGTGCTCGTTTGTCTTCTCTATGCCATAAAAAAAATGACGTCTCTGAGTGCGGCAGTAAGAGCAATACTTTAAGAGCTACAGGGTGTTAAAGTTAACAAGGAGATATATATATAGAATGATGGAGAAGACGGAGATATCGATGTCAAAGATAATGATAATGAAGACGAATTGATTTGTTTTTTCTATTACGTTTTTACATCTTAAATCGTATATATATCCTTGTGAACTTTAACAAAAAATGAATATAGAAAATTGTGTGTAAAACTTTTTGTCAGAAGTAATCATAATGATATTCGTAGGGTACAGATATTCGAGATATGAGCAAAAATCTGAAAAAAGGTATCTTGTCTTATCTTACAGAGGGGCCCTTTCGGATACACTTCGACCCTTTAGAATCTTTTGTGCAATTACCCTCTTACACACTCAGCTGTTCGAATGTGCAGGTTTCCTCACGATGTTTTTCCTCCACCGCCACAGCATCGGATAATGCACTTAAGTTAGAAAAACTGTTTGGTACATGGTGACCGCGGGGGTTCGAACTCGGTACTTTACGGTCACGAGTCGACCCCGTAAGCCACTAGGCCACCACCGCTCTTTTACGCATACCCCCCACACTTGAAGACTTTAAAAATGTTCATCTGGATACCGCAAGGTATAACTGTACCAATTTACAAAACTAACACGAATTTCCCCTTATTTTATTAATTTTCTTGAGCTTTATTTGCATCATGTTGGAATCAAAATTTAAATAAAACATAATTAACTTTTAAACGCTTTCTGACTTACCGGTACGAAGCGATGACCGCACAGCGGCGATGAGGAACAATAAAAGTAGGACGCGCATGTCGCGACGCGGTCGAGCGGTGACTGATACAATGCGAGCGAGCGCGCGATGGTAAACATCATTCATTCATTCTAATTCAGGCACAGATAGAAAAAAATGGCCGACACTCCGCCGTTCATTCACTCCCAGGAAGAGTATTGTACCGTCGCTCGCTCATATTCAAACCGCGGATGGATCTTTCTAAGGCTTACTTCGGATTAAAATTTGATACATTTTGCATGGGCAAAAGTCAAACTTTAACCCGAAGTAATCCTTATCCTGTCCACGGTTTGAATATAGAGTTCAGCCGTTAACCAATCGCTTACCTAGATAGGTAACTAGGTATTAGATGGATAAATGCCCCCGATATAACGGTGACCCCTTCTTTCAGAGGTGGGGTGTTATTCTCTCAAAAACAACGGACGGGCGGACGAACGAGCGGAATTACAGCGGCGAGTTTAGGTAGTCCCGTCAGAGCGAACAAAACACAATTTAGCGCGTGCATTTTCAATTAAGCAGCCTTATACGTTCGATCCATCAGCAGAAACCATGCTGCTAAATTGAAAATGCACGCGCTAATATGTGTTTTGTTCGCACTGACGGGACTACCTAAACTCGCCGCTTGGACATTCACTCGTCCGTCCGTCCGATCGTCGTTTTTCAGAGAATCACTACCCGGATATGTTTAACCCACCGATTTTAGCGGACAGCTAGTAATAAATATTAATAGGGGGAAAATCTTACACCAATTTACTTATTGACAATGTCTTACCTTATTGATAATGCCAATTAAAGTGTAAATGATGTAGTTTCAACCGAAAGTTCAATGTTTACGCCCTCGGCCATCAAAGAGATCAAACGTGAACATCGCACAGTTACCGAGTCAATTGCCTGCTTCAATGATACTGACCATCAATCGAAATTATCATAATTTGCCTTCAATTAAGTAGTTGCGATTGTCAATCGCAATTGATCGTCTCCGGGGTGCTTAAGCTCTATGCTTGTACAATGGGTACTAATAGACGACGATATAAAAAACTTATATGTATAAAAAGAAAAGAAAAAAGAAAGAAAATCATTTATTCGTGACATGCATAACAAAGAACAGATTAACAAATACAAGAAGAAAGTAGCCACGAAATGGTCCCAACTCAGCGTAATGCTGGCATTAAAGTCAGCGCTGGTCTTCCGTTGGATAACCATCAGGTGAAACCACGGAAGGTTACACACACATAATTAAATTAACACAAAACGAGAAGAAAAATAAAAAACAAAAAACAAAGCTCTGAGTTTCGCAAAAAAAACATGCCCGTCCTTAGATGGCTGAAAGAGCAACAGTCCCTTAGCCTTACTTGAATGAACATTCGAAAGAAAACCGACATTCAAGACATATCCTACAATCTGTGGACATTCACATGACCTATCCTATCTATGGCAGCGCCTATCTATGAAGAAATAAATACTTAAATACATTATACATCCGAGATTCAGAAACAAATACGATCGTGCTCTTCACACAAACATTTTGCCCATAACGGGAATCGAGCCTGGGAGCGCTAGCTTCGTAGGCAGGGTCATTATCCACTAGGCCAACACGCGACGTTATAAATTCGGATCGTAAGCCATTTAAAAGACGTCAGCTCCAGAAGGGACCGCCATTTTATCAGGGTTTTTGTTTTTTTTAATAATTAATTTATTATATAATGTTTTATTCAAAAACTATCTCGAGGAATAGGTTTACAAATAGGTACACATGTAAAGTCACCGTCAATATAACTTGCAAAAGGTGTAAACAAACGAACCAATTAGTGAATCCAAGCTTCCTCGATAATCACCTACTTTTAAAGATCAAGTGAGATCTTTGCAATGATTTATACACAAGATCATACATACATACATACATTAAATCACGTCTGTTTCCCAGAGGGGTAGGCAGAGACCACTTTTTTCCATTTGCTACGATCTTGACAAATTTATTTCGCTTCTTCCACATTCATACATCGAGTCATGCACGCACGTCGGTTTCGGGTACTTAAGATTCGGCCCTTTTCCAGTATTTCTCCGATTTGGCATTGATTTGATCATTAATTTCATATTAAGTTTAAGATGAAATAAGTATTAACTATACGTTATTTATAATAAAAACACGCTTGGTGAATATTTGAGGTTATGTGACAAACAGTACTAATTTATTTACATCGTTCGCAAGTTCAATTGACGGCGATTTTGGTAGGTGTATAGGACCTTGTGCACTATAATTGTGCAGGGTCCGTTCGGATCACTACCACCATCCTATCCTTTAATCTAATTTTCAAAGTAATAAATGAATTATAAATCTAAAAAAAAAGGAAGCACGCTTTAAAACAAACCTCTGTAGTTAAATATGACTTTTTCCGTACAACTTTAAAAAAAACCTGTTGTAATCTGTATTTATTCGCACGCAACCCGGCTCATACAAAAAACCCCCCAGACATGCAATGCAAGCCGATTGGCCAAAAGGATTTCTGGGCAACTATGTAATTACCTACGTCATATTATTATTAGAATATAGTAAAAACAAACACACAGGCCACCTGCCCCCTATTTCACCATCGTGACAATGACTGGTGACAGGTGACAATTCGGTATACATTGCAAAGTTGGAAAGCTTTCACATCAATGGGATTCATATCAGCGGCGCTATGTACATTGAAATGTCACCTGTCACCTGTCATTGTCAGGATGGTGAAATAGGGGCCTGATGGTAAGTGGGATCTTAGGCGTAATTTTATTCTCAAGACTTCAATCTTAAGACTGCTTTCCTAAGACTGTCAACGCGAGTATATTTTGTATGTTTATAGTTATCTTGCTTGTAGTACAAGCCTAGAGCTTAGTTTGGGACTAGGCCAATTTGTGTAAGATTGTCCCACAATATTTATCATTATTTTATTTATTTATATTACTCACAAATAATGAAGCTTCCTAGTTTTTTTTTATTATAAGTTCATTAACCCCAACATATAATTTAACATTGACCTATTTATATTAGTAAAACAAAGTAATACGTTCTGTTCCGTGCTCCAAATAATGTACACTTATTAAAAGTTACCTTTGATGCGTTAAAGAATAACCCCCACAGAGTTTGTTCGAGGTCTAAATCGAGATCGACTCGAAATCGACTCGATAGAGAAGGACACCGTTAGAGGAATTAATACGAATGTTCTCGCAAGTATCGATCGACAGAGGGCCGCTGTGCGCAGGGCAGCCTCCCGTGTTAAGAGGCCGTCAGCTGAGATGATAATTTATATTTATTTATCTGTAGTTTTTTTTAAGTTTCATCTAGTTTATGGATTATTCGTAGTTTCATAAAAAAAAAGCAAAGGATTTTTCATTTTCTGTATGAAAGAAAAAAAATTACTATTTATTTATCCATGTTTGTGAGGAATCCCCAACGAAAATGTTAAGTACTTTAGTACACTGTCATAATAAACTTCAAATTGAACATCAAATGACAAGTATGACAATATCAATGGAGGTCACAATGACAAGGTTCTAAGTATGCGCAATTTTTTTATTGGGTGACTACGTGACATTTTGCTTCTTTATTTATTTTTTCAATGAGAATTTGCAAACATACATACGTTATTACTTATTATTCCTTTACTTATTTACTAACCTAAGATAAATAAATATTAATCATTCTTAAGTTCTCGTACATTTTAGCACTTTAGCCTACAATTTCTCAGTGATCATTTTCAGTAAAACCATGACATGTTTAGGTACACTCATTCGTTCATTGAATACAAAACGGACACATTCCAAAATGAGGCAGTGTTGCATTTTAAAATCAGAAGCTATTCGTATAAGATTTTCAATGCAAGATCAAATTATTTTGGAATGTGTCCGTTTTGTATTCAATGAGCGTCGTTCATTGAATGCAAAACGGACACAATCCGAAATGAGTCAGTGTTGCATTTTAAAATTAGAACCGGTTGGAATACGATTTTTAATGGAAGAGCAAATTATTTTGGAATGTGTCCGTTTTGTATTCAATGAGCAATTTATTAATTGATGTTACGTTCGTTTGATTTTTTAACCACTCAAAACTAGGCAGGAATATAAAAAGTAATGTAAGGAAAATATTATTTTCTTTTATGATTTTGTTAATGATATATTTTAACTTATTCAAAACGAATATAGTTATTTGAAGTATGTAATAATAAAGCACAAAAATCGGTGTTTTTTTTTTAATTAAAAGTATCTAAGAAATAACGAACTCAACTCAACTTCACATTCTTATTTATTAATTAGAATGTACACAATATAAAAAAAAACTACACAGAGTAATAAAAAAAAAATGTTTCAGATTCTCGTGATGTCCCCCCTTAACAGTTTCAGCCAGTGAATCTCGCTCGCGACCTACGGAGGCAGTGCCGATCAAAATGTCCCCCGTGGGTCCCTGGTGACCTGGTCGCCAGCTCGAGTGCCTAGGTCTTTAGGTCTAGCATAAGCACTAACTTTAGTACCTACTACACGCGATGGTTCAATAGGCAATTGGATTACAGTGAGGTGAATTCAATGTGATTTTTTAAATTGTTTTACTGTGAGTATTAGAGAAAAAAATATGTGCATATCCGAAAATTGAATAAATGATATATTTTCAATTTCAATAAAGGATGATGGGCAGTTTTGTATGGACACTGGCCTAAAAACCAATAATGCCAAGCCATATGCCATTTTAAAGGTTTTTTCATATTCCACAACTTTTTGTATGGCGGGAAATCTTAAATCACTGTGTGAAATATTAAAAAATCTGGAACATCGAGACGCCTACATAGACGACTTTAGCATAATTACTTTAAAAAGCCGCTGTCTTTGCATGGCGATAACTTTTTCCACACAAAGATTTCGAACCACCTGCCATAGTAATAATTTTACAAATTAGAATTTGCTATTCGGGGACATATCGCTTGTCCTTATTGGTCATTAGGCCAATTAGCCTACCCTCCTTTGAAATGAAAAATAACATTCTTTCTCTGATTAGTAGGTAGGCTAGGTGTAAGTTGAATGCTCAGTGGCAAGTACTGTACGGGTGCATCGATTTATGACCTAGGCTATCCCCCCTCCCACCCCCCTGGATACGCCCCTCGGCTGTAGTGCAGTGCCCATATTTTTACATAAGTAATTAGAGAATCAATCGAACGGTTAATATAGCGTGCGAGAACCTACTGAAATTGTTGACACGTAAGTGAGGAGAATACATAAGTAATTTTAAGGACCAATTATCACTACATAGTAGGTATAAAACAAAGTCGCTTCCCGCTGTCTGTCCCTATGTATGCTTAGATCTTTAAAACTACGCAACGGATTTTGATGCGGTTTTTTTTAGTAGATAGAGTGATTCAAGAGGAAGGTTTTTATCTATAATAAATTTTGTTTTATGTACGTGTGTTATAGAAAACTCAAATAAACCGAAGCGAAGCGAGGGCGGGTCGCTAGTAAACAATAAACAATTAGGATTCATGACAATAATTCCTGTACCTTCTTGTATATTGTTCAAGAGTGTTCGTGTTCTTATGTTAGTTTAATCGCTGAAATTAGAACCCAACTTATTGTTGAGCAATGTTTAACGCGTAAAATAGAAGGAAGTTGTCAAATTTTATGACTTTGGAAAAAAAAACTATAAAACGGTTAGAGGAAATACTCATTTTGTTAGAAACCTTACATTCTATGCAAAAAGATCCTTTTTGAGTAGCATAAATTTGTACAGTCGAAGTCAAAAATATGTTTACACTATAGTACCTTGTCTATTTAACGTCATGCATAACCTGACATATGAAATTGAGACAGCGATTAAAGTGACAAGGTACTAAAGTGTAAACGTATTTATGACTTCGACTGTACAAGTTTAGGCTACTCAAAAAGGACCTTTTTGCATAGAATATAAGGTTTCTAACAAAATGAGTATTTTCTCTAACCTAATTCTACGACCTTATCTTAAAATCGGAACTTTCTTAGTAGGTAGGTACTCGTATAGATGAATTATCGAGAGTGTGGAATTGCATATACTTAAGTGTTTCTCTCTCTCTTTCTCTTGCCTATAAACACACAATACCACTATATATGCAATTCCACACTCTCGCTAATTCATCTGTAAGTATTTACCTTTGGTTGCGCCTTTAGAAAATAGTTAGTAACTAGCAGATAGAAGGAACGTTTTTTTTAACTTTTTTTTTTTAACGTTTAAACGGTAAAACATACGAGCGTCAAAGGACATCATCCGGGTTTCATAAATTTTTGGTCCAAACATAAAAGTGCCGGCCAAAAAAAAAAGAAGCTATATTCTGTTAGATCTTGTTCGCTTGAGCATTTGTTATTATGGCACCAAAGCTGTAGTACCAATTATCCATAGTTTTATTCTAGTTAGAAAATTAAATATTTCGGTGAATTGAACTAACAAAAACTAATGAATTATTCTACCATACTTTACATTTGAACATATTTTGGTAAGATACGGTGGTTTGGTGCCATATTAAGAAATGCTTAGGCGGGTAAATTGTATCAGAATAAACCTTTTTTTTTTGCCGGCACTTTCACTTTTGGACCAAAATGGATGATGTCCTTTGTATTTGATTGATTATAAACCATAAAGATGAACAAAAATTAAAAAATTTGGTCAAGTGTGAGTTGCGCTCGCGCTGATTCAATTCAAAATCGAATTCAAATCGGTTTCATAATGGTACCTATTATGAACCTTCGGTGTGCTACTACATGTTGTGATCGTCTTGTAGCAGCGCGACTAATTAAAAATAGTTGTTCAGTATTGTCGAATTAATTATTTAATCTGGTAGTTTCAATAGAACGGTCAGATTCCAGTGTCACCTTAGACTGGCAACATTGATAGAATAGACTTCCGTTATAACTTCGAAACCGCGTAGCGGCTTGTCGTTGTCGTTAATAAAATAAAATCTCGTAGCAAGGCAATTTCAGCTGTATACCGATCTCCTGTTCAAAACTAATTAATTCTAACAAAGAAGATTGCGATCTGGCTTGTGTGAGTGGGAATAGTGTCCTAAGTGTAGCAGGGAAGGGAGAAGCCTATCTGGATCCAGCGCTGGGTTAACCCTCGAACTGGCTGCTGCTGATGGTGCGAAGCGGTCACACCGGAGATCCCAGGTAAGCCCGAACGCAATCATTTGTATTTTACCATCCAAATTGACGGTCTTATTACCTTCACAAACTCATTGATGTCGCGGAGCATGCGTGCGTAAATTTTAATTAATACAGTCCACTAGTCTTTCGTATTTGTCGCATCATTTTGGTCATTCGAACCAGATTTTATTGAAAAGTGAATATTTTTCGTTATTTCGTACGTATGTTTCAAGATATTATTGCGTTATAATTTTTTATTTTTTTTGTGTGAAGGTAGTTAAGAAGTTGCTTTGGCCGAGATTTTATGTAGTTGGTTGTACGCCATTTTTTTGTCGTTATCGGTTTAGGTTGGCAGTACATCCTCGTACCATAGATTAAATAAATTTATCGTAATTTAGTTTTTGTTGGTAAAATTGTAAATTATTCATTCATTCGTTAGTGTGTATTGTTTACGTTCAAAATGTCAAATCACGAACATAGCTCAGTGTCGGAGACTGTCGAAGTTGATAACAATAGAGTATCGCGAGATTACGCCATAATGCGACTTGAATATATCGAAAAAACAGAGTTGTTAGGTTTTAGTGAACGTGATTTAAAAGAAATAGCGGATGATTTTCATTGTGCGCAACGGAAAGTATTGTCGTTATTGGATCCGTCGGATCGTAGTGAAGAAATGAGTGTTACTTTTGAATTTGAGAAAAAGTTATTAGACATTAAATTTAGACTGCGTCGCGGGCAATTGCTGGAAAGTGAAACAAAGCCTTGGGTTAGCGAAACAGTGGTAGCGAGATTGCCTAAAATAAACATTAAACCTTTCGACGGTAAGTTAGAAAATTGGGTATCCTTTATACAACTTTTCGACTCATTAATTCATAACCGGTATATTTCTAATGTCGAGAAATTACACTATTTGCTATCGTGTGTACAAAATTCCGCTTATGAGTTGATAAAAAACTACCCACTTACCCATGAGAGTTATTTGGATGCATATAACTGTTTACGTAAATATTATGATAAAAAACGACAAATTGCCTCACATTATTATGAAAAATTGTTATCGTGTGAACCGATTAGAATTAAGTCGGCATGTGACCTTGAACGCGTCCATAGGACATTTTCGGAAAATTTATCGGTTTTGGATAAATATGGATTACCGGACACGAATTTCATGCTGTTCCATTTGTTGTGGTCTAAATTAGATAAATGCACCCGTGAGGCATTCCAACTCGAGCATGATAGTGATGAAATTCCGTTATTAACTGACGTTCAGGCTTTCATTGAAAAACAATACAAGGCGCTTAATTTGTCAAACGTTACGCCTTCACCTGCTAGTAATCCTATTGTTTCGTATAAAAGGGTAGGCGTTAACAAACATGTTCATAATAATGTGAGCAAACAAAAAGCATCGTTTGTAGTTTCTCGCCCAACTTGTAGCTTTTGTACTGGCCAGCACAGTCTTGATACTTGTAATGATTTTTTGAATCTTGACACAAATTCTCGTTTTAATTTCGTCAAGGAAAAGGGTTTGTGTATTTTATGTTTCTCGAATGTTCATCGTGTAAAAGCTTGTCGTGCCTCTCGTTGTAGTGTGTGTCGTTGTTCCCACCACACTTTGTTGCATTTTACCAAAGTTACTCAGCTGTCACCGCCTGCCGCGGAGGACAACGCGCCGCCGGGGTTAAGTAATGTTGGTAGTAACACGGTTTTAACTTCGGTGACTGGGGAAAACACTGTTCTATTTTCGACTGTTAGGGTTTTAATTAAAGACAGTTCAGGTAGTTTTCGACCAGTGCGCGCACTCCTAGATTGCGCCAGCGCATGTAATTTTATTTCGGATTCTTGTGTAAAAATGCTAGGTTTTAACATTTGTCGTAGCCAACACTCCGTAAGTGGGATTGGCAATACTGTCGCTCAACCGCTCGGCTCGCTGTCATGTGAAGTTAGGCCGGCCGGTAACGCAACTTCGTCGGCGATCATTGCGTTTGAGGCTCTCGTTTTGTCGTCGATATGTGCTGACCAGCCTACCCAACCTGTCGACTCGTCGGTATGGTCGCACATAAATAATTTGTCGCTCGCGGATCCTGACTTTGCTCGACCAGGGCCAGTAGATATTTTGTTCAACGCAGATATTTTCGCTTCGTCGCTGCTGCCTGGTCTTAAGCGAGGGAAGCCCGGACAACCGAAGGCATTGAATACTATCTTCGGTTGGATCTTAATGGGTGAGTGTGACGCAAGTCCACTCGCGTCGAACGCTTTCGTACCTTGTCGTAGTAATAATAAACATTGCCTGTTCGTGTCGAATCGTTCGCAAACGCTGTCGTTGGATGATTCCATTAAAAAGTTTTGGGAATTAGAAAATGTTAGTTCTCCGATTAAACCTTTCGTGTCGAAGGAGGACCAACTTTGCGAAGTTTATTTTGCCAATAATTACTACCGTAACGGAGAAGGTCGATTCGTAGTGCCCCTACCTTTCGTCGAAGCTACGAACAAACCTACCTTCTTCCATTCTCGTGAAATCGCCTTAAAGCGCTTTCAATCGTTAGAACGCAAATTGGATTGTAACCCCGAGTTCAAAAGGTCGTATGTCGAATTTATGGAAGATTATGAGTCACGTGGTCATCTTGAAGAAGTGAGTCCTCCTTCTACGAGTGAGGGCCAGTTTTATTATATACCGCATCACGGTATTCAGCGCGAGTCAGTCACCACGCCCCTTCGTGTTGTATTTGATGCCAGCGCGAAGGACGCTAAGGGCCTTTCATTAAATGATACTCTCCTCGCTGGACCCAAACTGCAAACCAATATTTTCGATCTGCTCATGCGCTTCCGTTGGCATGCTGTGGTGTTCACGGGTGACGTTAGGCAGATGTACCGGCAGATTTTGGTCCCTGAGGAAGATGCTGAGTTTCAGCGCATTCTGTGGCGGCCCTCCGCTGTTGGTCCCGTGCGCGACTACCGCCTCAAAACTGTAACGTATGGTGTCTGTTCTGCGCCGTTTCAAGCTCTTCGAACCATGGCACAGCTTGCCAGGGATGCCGTGGCTGACTGTCCTGCTGGTTCCGCTGTTCTCGCTCGCGATATATACGTCGATGACGTCGTGACTGGAGCGGACTCTGTCGAGCAGGCTTGCTTGCTTCAGGTGGAACTCACAAAAATATTGTCGTCGGGTGGTTTCCATCTGAGAAAGTGGACCTCAAATAATCGTGACTTTCTTGATAGCCTTCCCTCCTCGGACTTGTACTCGGAGCATTTCAAAAGTTTCGAGGATATGTCTGACGTCTCGCTTAAGATACTGGGACTGCTGTGGCAGCCGCAGTCTGATTCATTTTATTTCCGTGTTGCCGATACTCATTACCGTCGTTGCACAAAGCGTACCATCTTGTCGGAGGTAGCGCGTATTTATGACCCTTTAGGTTTCCTCGGTCCCGTTACGTTCTATGCTAAGTATCTTATGCAGCTCCTCTGGACGGCTGGCGTCTCGTGGGACGACGACGCACCATCTGAGATCGCCTCAGAATGGTTGCGTTTTAAATCGCAACTGGCAACGTTGGCGTCAATTGCAATCTCTCGCCGTGTTGTTGGCCCTTTTGTTTCGTTACAACTCCACGGATTTTGTGACGCGTCAGAGCGCGGATATTGCTCTGTCGTGTATTGTCGATTCGCTAACAATGAAGGCTCGTCTTTTGTTAACCTTTGTTGTGCGAAGTCTAAGGTTGCGCCTCTTCGCAAGCAATCTATCCCTAGACTTGAGCTCCAAGCAGCTGTGCTACTCTCTGAGCTCATGAATAGTACCATTGAAGCTCTAAAACCATTTTACCTTATTGAGGAGATCTACGCGTGGTCCGATTCTAGTGTAGCTTTGTCGTGGATAAAATCGTGCCCGTCAAAATGGAAGACGTTCGTGGCAAATCGTGTCAGTCGCATCCAGGAGACCATAGCGCCTGATCGATGGAGGCACGTTAGTACTCACTCGAATCCAGCGGATAGCGGTTCTCGCGGTTTGCTGCCTGCAGACCTCGTTTCTAATGATCTGTGGTGGAGAGGTCCCTCATGGCTTGCCGAGCCTGAAGAGAAATGGCCTGTGACTTCGTCCTTATCTTTCTTGTCGCCTAAGGATACACACGAGGAACAGCGTATTTTCAGCTTGTTGACATCCAAAGAGCCTAATTTTGTCGATTCATTGTTGAATAAGTTTTCGTCTTTTTCGAAATTGAAACATGTAACTTCGTACTTGTTTCGATTCTTACAAAATTGCAAAGAATCATCTATCAAGAAACGCGTTTTCGGGCCTTTACAGCCATCAGAGGTTCATAGAGGTTTTATGTTCCTAATTAAAGTCGTGCAGGAGGGTGTTTTTCCGTCGGAGTTAGAAAACCTACGCAAAGGTTCATCTAACTCACTACCAAAGAGTTTACGTAAATTGTCACCATTTATCGATGAAGCGGGTCTTCTCAGGGTGGGCGGTCGCCTGGGTAATGCTAACATAGGATTTGAAATTAAGCATCCGCTGCTATTGCCGCGCTCTCATCGCCTTACGTATCTTATAATTCAGGAGTACCACATTCGCTTCATGCACCCCGGTGCGCAGACTCTTCAAAATCTCCTTGCTCAAAATTTTTGGATATTGTCGTGTAAACGTGTTATTCAATCGGTGATTTCAGGTTGCATTAAATGTTTTCGTGTTCGTCCGCTAACCGCTCCCGCCCCGCTAATGGGAAATTATCCGCCGTATCGGATAAACCAAATGAAATGTTTCTCGAGTTGTGCTGTTGACTACGGTGGACCTTTCGATATCGCTCTCGGACGTGGTCGCGGTGCTAAAACCTATAAAGGATACATTTGCATTTTCGTCTGCACTAGTACGAAAGCTATTCATATCGAACTCGCCTCCGAGTTGTCGTCTGAGGCGTTCCTGGCCGCTCTACGGAGACTCATCGCACGTCGTGGCCGATGTAGCCATCTCGTTTCCGATCAAGGACGTAATTTTATCGGTGCTAGTAACTACCTTGGTTCTCTCATGCAAAAGGCCGCGGAATCACAGGAAATTAAGTTTTCGTTCAGCCCTCCTGGTAGTCCCCATTTCAATGGCCTGGCTGAGGCAGGCATCAAATCGGTAAAGACACACCTTGCTCGTGTCATTGGTACCCAAAGACTCACTTTCGAAGAGTTCTACACGGTACTCACGCAAATAGAGGCGATGTTGAACTCGCGCCCGTTGACGCCACTCAGCTCGGACGCTAATGACCTCTCGGCGTTAACCCCAGGTCATTTTTTGACTCTGGAACCTTTGTCGATTATGCCAGAGGAAAACTATGTTGACTTAAAGATAAGCGTTATGCAACGTTGGAAACTCATCCAAAAGATGCACCAGGATTTCTGGCATAGGTGGCATAGTGAGTACATGCATACACTACAACAGAGAGCTAAATGGGATAAACAACATTCGAATATAACCGTAGGAGCATTAGTGCTTATAGTTAATGAACTATTAAGGCCTCTTAACTGGCCATTAGGTCGTATTATCGCTCTGCATCCAGGTGCAGATGGAATATGTAGAGTAGTAACGGTGAAGACTGCCACTGGGCAGTACAAAAGACCGGTTGTAAAGATTTGTCCTTTGCCATCAGCAAACGACATTTAAGTTAAATTTATCGTTTCCGTCTTGTCGTTTACACTGCTTTTCGTTAACCCAAGATCAGTGTAACTTATCGTAATTGTTGTTTTCGTAATTCATTGTAGAGTTCAATTAAGTCACGTTCTCTACGCTAATTTTTCGTAGTTTAAGGTATAATTTCGTGGTAAATACCGCGGAACTATTTAGTATACCGTCGCATTTAGGTGGGCGGAATGTTCAGTATTGTCGAATTAATTATTTAATCTGGTAGTTTCAATAGAACGGTCAGATTCCAGTGTCACCTTAGACTGGCAACATTGATAGAATAGACTTCCGTTATAACTTCGAAACCGCGTAGCGGCTTGTCGTTGTCGTTAATAAAATAAAATCTCGTAGCAAGGCAATTTCAGCTGTATACCGATCTCCTGTTCAAAACTAATTAATTCTAACAAAGAAGATTGCGATCTGGCTTGTGTGAGTGGGAATAGTGTCCTAAGTGTAGCAGGGAAGGGAGAAGCCTATCTGGATCCAGCGCTGGGTTAACCCTCGAACTGGCTGCTGCTGATGGTGCGAAGCGGTCACACCGGAGATCCCAGGTAAGCCCGAACGCAATCATTTGTATTTTACCATCCAAATTGACGGTCTTATTACCTTCACAAACTCATTGATGTCGCGGAGCATGCGTGCGTAAATTTTAATTAATACAGTCCACTAGTCTTTCGTATTTGTCGCATCAATAGTCATTCATAAATAAATTGAGCTAAATCCTCAAGTTTTCAAAGAGAGATACAGAAACTGGTACAGGATGCGAAATATGAAAATTTCATAAGGTTTCGTTATTTTCGAAAAACCATAAAACCATGAAAATTTTGTGTTAAGACTGCACCGAGCAAACGTCGAGCGTCCAGTGGCGCCCTCATTACTATTAAGTATTGTGTTTTCTAAGTAACTAAAGAATTTCCTTGGAATCAGACGATGCGTTTTTCTAGCGCAAGTAAAAACACAATATATGGGATACGTAACAAACTTTAATAACAATTACCCTTTGAGTAGTCAGCTCAGTCAGATAACTCGAAGGTGAATTGTTATTAAACTATGTGATATACCCTATAAGTTGTGTTTTCATCTGTAGTACAAAAACACACCGTCTAATTTCAAGAAAGTACTTTATTTATTAGAAAACACAATAATGGGCGCCACTGTACATCCGGCGTACACTCGGCGGTAGTCTTAATAGATAGAGCAAAAGCTCCTCTATAATAGTTATTAATTTTAGACCTCTGAATACAGGGCTCCACGTAAAGAGAGCATTGTTATTTTCTTTGTTAATGATGTAAAAAAAATATAGGAATGCCATAAATTATTAGGTATGGATATGAGTACGCCGCGAATTTTAAAATTAATGTAGACTCTATATCTTTCTTTAGTCTCAGGGTGCGATGAAATCTCCGTAACCCTAGTCATACTTAGGGTGACAGAACCAGTAATGGACAACGACTAATGATGGACACTTGATTCTTATTTTACAGAAGATAAGGGTTATTCATTTGTTATTCCTGGTACTGGTACCTGTCGGCTAAAAGTGTTCATCATTGCCAAGATGCTACGCTAACTAGCGTTTCTATTCGTTTTGTTTATAAACCAAACGCGTCACTGGTATGGGCATGTGGTATTAACACACTAGGCCGCTTGTCACTGCGGACGTGGCCTGTGAAAATAAAATAGCAACGAGTCGACCTGAATCGATTGCCGAAACAATTCTCAAGGCGCTTTAACACAGTGCCGGCAACACGACTAGTGTGTGTGGTACTCTAAAAGCTGCGCGTCCACCGCATCAGAATTAAAAAATATAGGAATGAATTGAATAATTTATGAATATGAATTATAAAAGGCCGTCGGTCTCGTACTTCTCTCTTATACTCTCACATATGCTTATAAGCGAGCGAGTCTACCCGACTTGACGCGTACCCGAAAGACTTTTTAAGACCTTTGCATTATACAGTTATCTACATAGATGTAGGTATAATAATATTATAAATGTGAACGTAACTTTTATCTGTTTGTCCGTTACATTTTCACGCCTAAACAATTAATTAATTTCTGACGAAGGACATAGAATACTTTACATTCCAGAAATTGTGATAGTTTTAGAAGTAGGGCAATAAAAGAGATCTACGTGGATGACAATATTATAAGTTTTACTGCACACGCTCGCTGTAGTAAGTTATTAACTTGTAGGTTGGTCCTTATTACAATGTAAAAAGGTGTAACAGCAGGTGAAGAGTGGTAGATTTAAAATAAACAGTTCTTCCAAGAAAATGTTTTAATCAACGATTTATGATTATGCGTAGGTAGGTACTAATTTGGGCAGAGGTTACCCTTGCATTAGTCAACGGTCAGAAAATATGCTCCGAGTGACGAGTGGCTGGGTTATATAGGCTGGCTGGTCATCCCCCCACCATGATGCTTGGCGGGCCGGCGTGGCACAGATGGTGGGGCGATGACGTGGCTATGGCTGGCTTATAGTTGGCAACACTGAGGCGTTACACTCGGCCGTCCTGCAACAATTGCTCCCGCAATGGGAGAAAGCACAATATTAGTTTTAAATCAAGAATAAATGGTTCAATATGGGGTAATCTAACTTTCTAAAAGATCGATAAGGTCCTCAGTCTCTAGTTGGTCATCCGTACTACTCTCACTGTCAGTCATAGGTGCTGCACTTCTATATGGCCTGATAGCATCTGCTGACACAAGCCCAGTAAACTTTTTGTACCCTCGTAACCCCTTTATGCTTCTAATTTTGTACCTGTCCTTGCCTAGCACCCTCACAACTTCATAAGGGCCAGAATAAAGGTCATCTAGCTTGGAGTTGACCTTGCTAGCACTGTTAACTGGAGCTTGTCTCCAAAGCACAAAATCTCCCTTCTTATAGATAACACAATTTTTTCGCTTCTTGTCATACTGTTGTTTCATCCTAGCACTAGCTACTTTGTTTCGGCTTGCAGCCCTCTCACGCCTATTTCTTACAGGTTCTGTAACCTGTCCTGGAATAACAATATCACATATGGATCTACCTGCCCGAGCAAACATTAAGTCATATGGTTTGTAACCGGTTGAGGCATTCGATGTGTTGTTAATGCCCCACACTACATCGGGCAAGCTATTGTCCCAGTTGTTACTTGCCTCACTAGGTTCGGTTGACCTTAATGCGTCTAAGATTGTACGATTTGTTCTTTCTACTTGCCCATTTGCGCGTGGACAAGCAATAGTACACAAGGTATGCCTAAACTGTTTGTCAGTAGAAAACTTTTTAAAATACCTACTGGTAAAGGCCTTTCCGTGATCAGATACAACACGCTCAGGGACCCCGAATAAACTGAAAATCTTTTTAAGGGCACGAATGGTCTCGACTGAATTCACTGTGCGTGTAGGCTCCACAATAACAAACTTGGAGAAAGAGTCTGTCACTACGAACATATATTGATATCCTTTTTTAGTTTTACAAAATGGTCCAAGGTGATCAATATGTATCATATTCATGGGCTCTGTTGGCTTAGGTATGGGATGTAATTTTCCCGCTTTCTTTCCGTATTCACCCTTTCCATACGCACAGTGAAGACAGGACGAGACGTATTTCCTAATAAATCGCGACATTTTTGGAAACCAGTAATTTGACTTGATAAGCTCAGAACATCGTTTCAGACCTACGTGCCCGATGTCGTCGTGGTGCATCTGTAAAATTTTCCAACGTGCAAAATCCGGCACTATAAGGCGATTACCGTTAAGTGTCTTGCGGTAGAGTCTGTTATCAATTAACATGTAATTTTTAACAATATCAGAGTCCGTACAACCACTATTTACCAATTCTATAACTTTATTGAGTTTATCGTCTTGCCTTTGAACTGTAGTAAACCAATCTGACACTTCGAGACGGTTGACATTGACACTGTCTATGACCGGTGCGAAACGTTCGGATACACGCTCCATGGTAGATTGCGTTTGCGACATGGTAGCGTTTAAGTCCACAGGGTTTCGACTGAGCGCGTCCACATGTCTCATTCGTTCACCCGGTCTATAGTCAATGTCAATATCAAAATCCTGAATCAGAAGCCACCAACGTGCAATTCGCGGAATTAAATCGCGCTTTGTTAGTGTAGCGCTAACCGCCGTGCAATCAGTGACTACCCTCACTTTCTTTCCAAACACATATACGCGAAACCTTCGCAAAGATTCAACTACCGCTAACGTCTCTAGCTCATAGCTATGGTAAACGCTTTCCTCTCGAGTTGTGACTCGGCTGAAATACATAACAGGGCGCAAAGTGTCATCAGTTTGTTTTTGAAACAATATGCCAGCGATTCCTAATTTACTTGCGTCCGTGTGAATTTCCGTTGGCAGCGAGGGATCATAAATAGCTAAGACGGGTTTATCGCAAAGCTTTTGTTTGAGCTCATCGAAACTCTGCATTTGTTTTTCACTCCACGTCCATGAAGCGCTTTTTTTTGTGAGTTCAGTGAGCGGCCTTGCTATGGTGGCAAAATTAAAGATAAATTTGCGAAAATAACTACAAAGGCCTATAAATTGCCTTATCTCGTGCACGTTACGTGGGACTGGAAACTGAGATACAGCTGTCAACTTGAATTCACCCGGTTGTATACTATTCGGAGAAATTGTATGGCCTAGATACGTAATTTCTTTCTGCAGGAATGAACATTTACTCATATTTAATTTTAAGTTTTCAGCTCTTAATTTACTAAGTACCTTCTTAAGCAACTCAATGCCTGATTCAACGTCAACGGATGGTAGTAATATGTCATCTAGAAAGGCTAGAATTTCATCGTCACCTATAGATTCTACAATTTTATTTATTAAACGCATAAACACTGAGGGGGCATTTGCCAGGCCAAAGGGTACCCGCATATACTCATAGTGACCGAAAGGCGTTATAAACCCCGTTTTATGTGTATCTTCGGGGCTTATATTGACTTGATGGTAGCCCTGAGCCATATCTAAACTAGTGAAGTAGTTTCTGCCGGCTAACCGAGATAATTGATCGTCTACATTGGGCATCGGATATCGGTCACGGATAGTAACTGCATTTAATGCTCGATAATCAACACATAAACGATACTCACCATTTTTCTTTTTGACTAGTAAAACTGGTGACGCGTAACTTGATTCAGACTCTTTAATTATTCCTGCACCTAACAAATCAAAGATCTTAGACTTTAGAGCTCCCAGTTCACTATGAGAGAGTCTATAGGGACGATAGTAAATAGGATGTTCGTTATTTAACTTTATCTGCATTTGGACTAAATTGGAACAACCTAGGTCATTTGTATCATGTGCAAAACAATCACTATATTCTGAAAGTAAACAGATCAAATTTTTACACTCAATATCATTGAGTGGGCCTATATTTAGATCTATTATTTTCACTCCACCTATCTCTTGGGTATCGTTAGGCTTGGCTAGGCTAATGCATGAAATATTGTTGGCGGATGAAGGCAAATAATTGGCAATTGGACTGACCTGGGCTTCTTCGCAACTCTCAGCACGTAGCAGGACGGTTCCCTCGCTCCACTCCACATCCTTGCTGCCGGTGTTGACAACCTTAAGGTAGCCTGCGCCGCCACGAAGCAGAGTAGTTGGCAGCGAGTAGGTGACTCCATGCAAGTCAAAGTGTCGAGCTGGCGTAATCACGTTGTTTTCAGGTCGGTTGCCAAGTATGTGAACCTTGATGATAGAAGTTCCTGGTGGCAGACATTCCTTGACCGCGGTGATGACTTTAAAGCGTTGGTTTTCGTCAACCACATCCATGTTTGTCATAAAATCATGTTCGCTGATCTTGAGGGTGGCAGCGCCATTTTGGACTATCAAAGATACGCCTTCATTATTTATGACAGGTTGGCCGATCAATAAATTGATTCCGTTCATATTCACGTCAGTTAGGTGGGCTTTGCAGGGTAAATCGAGACCGTCAAGTTGGAGTCTGAATTCTACTTCACCCTTGCTCTGAATGCTATCACCATGAAACCCCTTCAATGCGACGTACGACGGCTGCACTTTCAGGTTGAGAAGCTCTGCGACTTCTTGATTAAGTATATTGACTTGGCTACCAGTATCTATATATGATTTTACGTAGATACCGTTGATCCGCGCGGTCTTTTTGTAGATATCGTTGTAGCTTTGAATCAACTTCACTTCCTTAATGGCGGCCTTGTCACTGGTTTTGAGGTTATCTGGACAACGTAATGCAATGTGGCCTTTTGCACCACACTTGAAACAGGTGCGTTGGTCCGGTACAGGACAATTTCGTACCAAGTGTCCAGTCTGCTTACAGCGCGGGCACGGGTCTGTCTCCACGTTGACAGGAGTTTTTTTTTCCATTTGTTGACGGGTACTTTCCTTGTGAGTCGTGCGAGTGAATTCAGTGGAATGATAAGGCGCACGATAATCATCCAACGCAGACAGGAAGCCTTCATACAGCTCATCTGGTCGGACGCACTGGAAAGCCCTCGCATTCGATTGTAGTGCTAACGGTAGGCCACGGATAATGCATGATACTGTGGCGAGGTTGGAGAGTTTGCAACGATGGCACATGGCAATTTTTTCTTGATAATACTTGGTCATGCTTTCATTAGGCAGTTTTTTTCGGCCCAACATTTCTTCCAGTATACTGGAGTAGTCTCGATGTTTTGGAAATGCCCGACTTATCATCTCTTTCCATTCTTCCCACGTGTGGTCGTACTCTTCGAGGCGATTATACCACTTACGAGCTTGGCCCCGCAACTTGTCTTGTAGGTGGAATGATTTTGTTTTCTCGTCCCAACCGTGGATATCCCCTAGTTGATCAATTTTCTTCAGCCAAGTCTGAACGGTGCAGTCCTCATTTTCAGGGTCAAACTCTGGGATCAATGATGCACCTCGATGATGTTTCGGTAGTGAGGGATCTGGTATGTCTTCTAAGCTTTGCATGGCTCTTTGTACCTCTTGCGTCAAAAGACTTTTAAGAATTTTCCTTGCGGGAGGCGTAGAGGCTCCATCGCTTCCATTTTGGTCGAAATGAAGATCCATATCTGCGTCATCAGTATCGGCGGTATCGGCCACGTGCTCAGCGTCCCAATCAGGTGGTCGTGGTCGTTTATTTGCAGCCGATCGCGTTTTCATTGTAGGCGTTGTTAGATCCCGCTTCTGAATTGTAACAGCAGGTGAAGAGTGGTAGATTTAAAATAAACAGTTCTTCCAAGAAAATGTTTTAATCAACGATTTATGATTATGCGTAGGTAGGTACTAATTTGGGCAGAGGTTACCCTTGCATTAGTCAACGGTCAGAAAATATGCTCCGAGTGACGAGTGGCTGGGTTATATCCGTGGCTGGCGTGAAGACGTTGATATCTCGACATGCACGTTTTTTTTTTTATTTCTTTAAACGCTTCGTTATTTTTTTTTCTATATTGGTAATTTTTTTCATATTTTTATCTTAATTACTTTTTGACTTATGGCCATTGTTCATACATTGATAACTATACTTTTGGCAAGTTATTGTGGATAAAAAGACATATTACACATCACATTGTGTGTATAGATTTATAAATAATTTTATCAATTTACTCTCGATTACAGTAATAACGTACTTTTTTTAACATAACGACATATCAATCAAACAAATCAAATATATCGAGTTATCAACTAACGCACAGTAACTAAAACGAAGTGCGTAATGTGACATCTCAACTTGTACAACTTTCCATCGAGTTATCAAATTTCGTACAGCAACCAAAACTAAGTGCATAATGTGATATCTCAACTTATATTACTGCCCATCGATTTGTCTCGTCTCACATCTCAATGTGTACGACTATCCACCGAGTTATCAATTTAGGTACAGGTAATATATCTAAGTGCGTTATATGACATCTCAATTTGTACTACTGGCCACCAAGTTATCAACTTACGTAGAGTAAATCAAACAAGTGCATCATGTGATATCTCAACATGGAAACTTACGTCAAAGAATTATGAACCAACACAATAATACGATATCTCAACTTATGTTTTAAAAATATTTTAATTCTCCAGAATATCTTAAGATATTAACAGACAAATAATTAAAATCAGTACCTGAAACCTTGACGTGTATAGTTATCAATGTTTTTAATCAAGGGAACAAACCAGTATACTTGTATATTTTCAGATAATATTGTAATATCTGGGAAACAAAGTAAGAATATGTACAGTTGTCAATATTACTAATTCCAATAAAAGTGTTGTCTCTGTTTATTATCATAATATTAAAATAATTTCACTAATTTGTTAACAATTTAATCACTAATTTATCTTAACATTTAAAGGTGCGCTCAGCATTGTGTTGCGACACTAAACTTGTTAGTGCTGCAACGCTGGTATTCTGTGAAAACCAGATTGTGTGCGACAGCAACCGATATGTAACGCCTGTTGTTTTCAAGAACCCCCGCACTAAATGACATCATCCGCCGGTCTCCTGCCTCAATAAACTTGCCGGCCCTTTTAGACCCGACCGGCATTTGTAGATATGATGGCAAAATACCTGACAAAATGTCCTTGGTTCCGTGCAGAATATGGGACGGGTGCTAGTGTGAGATGCAACCTGAGTAGACATGCTAGCCCAGTCACATCTCCACCGGACCTCTAATAGGGCTGGTGCGGCAGCTGAACTAGCTGAAAGCTTAAAGGTTGGCCAATGTAGTGGTCTTGGCCAGTTGGTGGACTAGTAGAGAATGCCTTAAATATAAATAAGATATGTTCATTTCATTCGGCGTTGAGAAGGTGGCAGTTTCCTCGTTCAACGCATTAGTTTAACCATCCAGCGAGTAAATGCTGCCAGTATCTTTGAGGCCTTTCCTAGATATAAAAGATTTAAAATAGAATGAAGTTGTTAAAATGTAAGTTATAAATTGTAAATACGTATTTATCTTGTCATTAAAATAGATCGGCTTTTTATTAAATTGAATAGTGTTGAAGCTGGACTAAGCTTTCCCATAGGTCCTGTAGGAATTATCGAGCATATGGGAAACAAGCACGAAGTGGTCTTGAAACTTACATAAATCTAACTTCTCGGTTTTATAGGAGTTCGCCTGATTAGTGCTTCTGAGTTAACCCTACAATGCATACAGTGACAGATATGTCACAACCAGTTTAATCGTTAGTAGTTAAAAATAATGTAAAGGCAGCGACATCTTTTTTGTATAAAAGCAAACCTAGAGGGCACTATATAAGTGTAACACAGTAACAATCCACTAGATAGCATTGTATTTAAAATTACCAAGGGATTTATACAAATGTTGCTGTTCTCCGTGAAAAATGGATTTATTTCATTTACATATTGCAATAATAAAAAATCAAAAAATCAAAAATCAAAGAAAAAAATATTTTTATGTGTGAAAATCTTTGCGTAAGTATGCTGTAAATATTATATACTGTCAATGATAAAATCTATATGCCTATATACAGTTTTTTCCAAACGTTCCTGATCTGTCACACCATGCATCGACGGCGCGTGACGAAATGTTCCATATATGTCACTGCATGCAGTAATTTTTTGGATTTTTCATAAGTATATGAAATATTTTACTGTCACATAATGTGAAAAATGTGAAAATACTAAGAGAAATTTGTTTATCCAAATACAACAATTATTTCTAAAAGTTTAGAGTCTAATGAAGTATAAATTAAGAAATTGTTCCATAATAATACGTTAGTGTAACCCAAACCTTATATCATGGTGTGCCATAAAACGGTTTATTTACATAATAATATCATGCGAGAAATACTAATTAAAATGGTTTACATAATGGAAACTAATACTATTTCTTTAAGTTAAGAGTCTACTGAAGTTTAAATTAAAAATCTATTTCATAATTAAATATCAGTGTAACCGATACCTAATAGCATGGTGTACCACATATGGAACGGATTAAAAAAAGTTAATTTCTCCTGAAATATTACTTACTTATATATTTTTTCATTATTTTTGCTCTTAACTAAGCCCTAAATAAAACCACATATATTTTTTTCACACAAATAAAAAAACTCTGCATTGTAGGGTTAAATAGGTGATTTAACTTCTACTTTAAAGCGATCGTAGCTCGCTTCTAGGATTTTAGAAAGTTTTGGGGTTAATCAAATGTATATTGATGATGTTGAAAAGTACTTGTATTACAAATTACGTATTTGTTACAAATTAACAGAAGGACTAAGAATTTGGGTTACGAGACACTCTTTACGACTTTATTTGTTTTTTGTTTGTTGGTGTATTAATTATTATTTTCAATAAGTTAACCGTAACTGTAACACGCATATTGATAGTGGTTTTCCTATCGCTCGTTTTCTAATACTCAATTATAAAATGTACTGTCCCACCTCAGCAGTTACCTTTGTTTAGTGCAAAGCTAGATCTAAAGTTCGATTCGAATGTTGTATTTCGCTTTGGGTCGTCTGTATATGTGTGTCTATCCCTACATCCAAGTTTAATACGAGTAATACCAGACACTGGATATTATACATAAATGGACGTGTAGTAGGCGGGCACTTAATATTATTTTCATCACACTTGCTCGTAAATAGTGTCCTAACATGCTAGAAAAATCGACCGTAAATCCAAAATAATACCCGCGGGCCTTTTTTTACCATTACGCCCTATCGTGCGTAATAGCTTTTTTTTAAAAATATTATACGTGGCCTCAAACTATCACAATACGTTAGGACCCCAATTCTTGCAATATTTGCAAATAAAAACAGTAAACTGTGCCTAAGCTGACCCGGATATTGACGAGATAAACCCAGATTTGGAGGATGTAGAAGAGTAAAATTCCTGGAATGACTCCGAAAATTATATTATATGATGATTTTAGTTTCTTTAATTAAAAAAATATTAAAAAAACAGCTGTTTTATTTCTAATTTTTTTCTTACTAATACTGTGAATTTGTTGATAACTCGTCGCTCTCGTCGGTGAACCAGTTGATATGTCTATTATTATTAAAACTAGACATAATTCTTTAAATCACTCATTTTCACTTGAAAGATAATAAAAAGTTGTATTTAACAAAACTTTTGTGAAGTATAATAACATGAAATGGATTTTTCGCGATTTTTTTTCTTCCTCGAAACGTCAATTTTCCCCTCTTTGTATGGTGAGTACGTTGATAACTCGATGAGACGTAAGTTGATAAGTCTAATATTAATCAAACTAAGAGGAATCTCACAAAAATCTTCTAATCATTCAAAAGTATGCAGAAAATTATGGATAAATCAAGTTTTACATCAAAGTTACAATCAAACAGCGATTTACCAGAAAATGTCAAACCTTAAAATTGGCGCCCTGTAAAATTGCCGTTTTAGACATATCAACGTATTCACGCCAGGCACGGATATAGGCTGGCTGGTCATCCCCCCACCATGATGCTTGGCGGGCCGGCGTGGCACAGATGGTGGGGCGATGACGTGGCTATGGCTGGCTTATAGTTGGCAACACTGAGGCGTTACAAAGGAGAAAAAGTGGATACATTTGTTTATAGTCGACTGTATAGACACCAGATATCTTTATTACTACAGATGTAAGAGCATGCGATATATTTTTGAGTTGTTGCAAAATATGGTTACAGAATTAACGACTAGTTTTTAGAGTTGTTGGTAGCTCTGCCTACCCCACTCTGGGAATGAGAAACAAAAAAAACCTTTGAAATTCAAATTTCACTTGATCCATTCCTAATAAAGCTGATGATACAGTCACGAACGTTATTATAATGTTATGCATTTAAAAAAAAAAAGCTGGAATTCGTCAGTGTCATTGGAGATGCACAGTCGTTTGTTATTTATAGGAAACTCAACCTTATTACTGTAGAATGTTAGATTAACTTCGGACCTAAGTTGGGTCACAAATGTAAGTCTTTGGCTGTATATTCCAGGCCAGGATGGAGCTCCCGGTGCTGGACAAGTTCTGCTTCAAGTTCCAACTGCGGACAGGATGTATCACCATGGGCGTCGTGAACTCGGTGAGTCGGGAGCAGCCAACCCGCTTTTAAATTTCTCGCCCAGCGTAAGCCTAACCAATGAAAGGATAGGTTAAACTGCCCATCCTTTTTTAGGGTTTCGAAGTCAAAGGCACCCTTATAAAACCCTTACCCTTACCCACCCCTTTACCCTTACCCTTATGGAACCCTTATTATGCATTCTCAATACTGCACTATCCTAAAGCAAGAATTAGAGAAGTAATATTGCTGTCTTATTTTAACTTCTAAAGCAAGAAGCCCAATTTTGCTGTAATTTTTACGGCTTCTTGTTGACCTATTAGGAAAACTGATATTCAAATGTTATCAATAAAAAAAAATATATATCTTTATCAGGGGCAAATATTATCATTTTTGAGGTTTTGTTAGCTAGAATAGAATATTCGGCACCAGTTTCGCCAAAATTTGCCGAGATAATGATTTTGAAATTCTACTCCGCAAGCAGTATTATCGCGTTATCCAAGTAATTCCAATTTAGCCGCCACATCTTCGTATTTTATTAGATTAGGCCTTAATTATTAGGTTCTATGTTACCCCAACACAATGGCCAGTATACCCCCACGGGGTTAATTACCCCCAGTTTAGGAACCACTGCTTTGAAGGTACTTAAAGGTACTATTTAATGTCGTAGATCCTGACGTTCGTGCTGGACGTGGTCCTAATCTCGTTCTACGTGGACATCAAGACTGCGCAGGCGGCGTCGAAGCGCGAGGAGGTGGACACGGTGTCGGCGGTGGTCTCCACCATCGTGTTAATGATGGTGGCACTGCTGATCGTCAAGTTCGTCTGTGACATGATCTTCGTATATGCTGTTTACAAGGTAGGTAGGGATAAGTTCGCCTTTGTACATATTTTTATATTAATTGTATTGTTATGGTTTTCTTTTGTACAATAAAGTGTTTACATACATGCATACATACATATTATAGTCCATAGATTGATACGCTTTAAGTGTACTCGAGCTCAGAAGCTGTAAGTACATTATAAAATACCTTGCCGTAGTATTAACGTATGAAAGTGAGATTAGTTGGAATTAAGTATAATATCAATATATGCGATAAGGGAGAAAAATAGTTACCTATGGAATCCCTAATCGTTATTTGTCCTAATGCGTCGTTTGTCCGAATTTTCTGCTATTCTAAAGCCATTTCCGCTTAAGTTTTAAAACTTTTTAGTGTTGTTATGTTATAATCAGAGATCGGAATAGGTAGAGCTAATTTGCCTAAACTTGAGGCATATTCATTCATGCGTGAGTGAAATGGGAATACATTATTGAATGAAGGTGCATCAAGTTTAGGCAAATTAGCTCTACCTATTCCGATCGCTGGTACAGTCAACAGCATAAATAAGTGATCATTTATGTACCTTGTCACTTAAACATCGTGTTTGAAATGTTATACAAAATTGTGAAACGATTGAAAGCGACAGGGTACAGAAATGATCACTTATTTATGATGTTGACTGTACAACCCTAACCTAACCCAACAACAGATATAATTGGAAAACTTAATAAGTTGCCTGAAGCATCAGAAAACCAGTTTAGGTCAAATGAAAATTCGGCCAAACGACGTTGTTAGGGATTCCGACACCCGACAAAAATGTAACAGCTGTCTGTGTTCGCAACCCCAGGCACCATTTCTAATCCAATTACCGTGACAACGATTGCACCGACTAAGAAGAATGTACCAGACGCCCGTCGAACTGCGGAGTTCCACTGCACCGCACCCAACGCATCCACACTACACACGTGCGTTGCGTGCGCTGCGTGCGTCGCTGTGAAACTCCAGCCAGACATCTTTGAAACAAACTTCAAAAAAGGAAGAAGGATCTATGTTTACGGATTTCTCCGTCAATTGTGGACCGATTTCAAACATAATTTTTTAGTTTGATAGAGTACAAAAAGTCGCCTTCTAACGGCAAAAAATAACAGTTTTTAAAATGGTAAGTAGGTCTGTTTTAAAATGGTAAGTAGGTCTGTCCAACCGTTTTTTGAACTGACCTTGTGTTTTTGAACGCGGTTTTTGTAACAACATTGACCTTTTTTTTAACAACAAAAAGCTGAATTTCTTCTGTTTTCGTGTCTTATGGTCTAATTAGAAAATTGTCTGTATTTTATTTACAATAAGTTTATATGTTTTACCCTATGTATAAGGCTGATAAGAAGTCAATCGTAAGGATTATAATGTTGACAGAGTAGTAAAACAATGCTAAGCTTATTTGTGGCGTGTCAAGAAATAGTAATAAAATCATTTTTTTACTGCTGCCATCATCATTTTTGTGCCGTGTCAGGATTTATTTCTTACCTGCCTACCAGCGAGTAATTACACAAACAAAGGCGGCATATTCAAAATTATCACTAGCTGGTATAGATGAATTAGTGAGAGCGTGGAATTGCATTATGTAGTATTGTGTGTGTATAGGCAAGAGAATTCATCATCACTCAGTATAATGTGACAGCTGGTTTCATAGGTAAAATTGTTGCCATATGAAGAATTTGAGAAAAATGCCTGTGTCACCACTCGCTGGTCAGAATCTAGTACGAAGTTAGCTCTTCCGGCTTATAGCTCGAACGTGGTTTTAATTACCTATATAAATCAAAGTGAACGTATGTATGTTTATCCTCTATGTGTTCCTAAACTGATGAACTGATTGTGATGAAAAATTGGAGGATTCTTCTGTGCAAGTATTTCCCTAGAGTAAGAAATGTATGAAAATAATTAACCCTTTTTTACGGTGCAGGTAGCTGGTATTTGTATAAATCCATGAATTTCCCCCTTGTAAGCTGTCTCCCATGGTTTCCAGGAGAAGAGAAACCTGGTGAAGAATTACTGCATCTTCTGGGTGGTGTTCCTGGTGCTCTACATCATTGGCTTCCTGAAGAGCCTGTTCCACATGAGCGCAGGACATGTCATTACCCAGATCCTGTTCTTAGGTAGGGTGTTTATTTTATTTGTTTTTTTGTGTGACAATTATTTTGAATACTTAGATAAAACTCCACGAAAAAATGGCGTCCCTACTTTCAGAGATGATCTTAAACGGCTAAACCGATTTTCATGAAATTTAGCTTGAAACTATTCTGTTCTGAATAAACATGCTTTCTTCAAAAAAAAGGCACGATTGAATTGATTAATCCGTTTGGGAGTTATGATGCCACAGAAAAATAGATAGACTGAGTGGAGTGTTGGAAGAGTTCAAGACAAAGTATGTCTGTCTGTGAGTCTGTCATCGCCGATTTATACAGGGTGGGGCCTGTAACTAAAGCAAAAAATTAAAACGTAGATTCTACTCCTCAAACTAGACAACTTTTGTTTAGCAACTTTTTAAAATCATAAAGTTCTTTTTTTAAACAAAGTAAATAGTATTTCCAATGTACTTAAAACTTCGTCTAATTGACATCGCCTGTCAGTCTAGTCACTCTACAGACATAATCAATTTCATAGTACATTGCGTGTTCGAATTAACTTTAAAGTGTAGTAAAATTCAAACCGCAAGTTTTTTTTCAAAGTCGTCAAACAAACGTTGCGTAGTTTGAGGAGAAGAATGTACATTTTTAATTTTTGCTCTAGTTACAGGCCCCACCGTGTATAAGCGACTGCATTTGTCTTAATCAAATGCTTGAATTTAGGCTGGAAGACGGACAGCGACGGACATAGACTTCTCACGGTTTTATCCTTGAAATATCAAACCCATTTCATAGAACGTTTCACTACGCCGAATTTTCATTTTATCGACATGCATTTCCACGTACAGGAGCTTATTTTTATAGCTACTAGTCTAACCTAACCTAGCCTACGTAAGGAGTAGGGTGGTCCAAAAAAAAGTTTTTTTTAATTTTTCTTCTCCACAAGGGTCTTTTTATTCGATTAGACTTTCAATACCTCTGTGCAAAATTTGAGTGAAATCGGACAATATTTAGGGGTCGCTATGATTTGGCGATTTTTTAGATAAAAAGAAAAAAAAAATCATTTTTTGTACGCACTTCTTTAATACGAATGGTTTATGTGAAATAAACATAAAGTGAAATTAAATTATGCTAGTCATTTTTATCAAAAATTACTGTCGTGGATACTTGGCGTATTTAAGTTGCAAATCATAGCGACCCCTAAATATTGTCCGATTTCACTCAAATTTTGCACAGAGGTATTTAAAGTCTAATCGAATAAAAATACCTTTGTGGAGAAGGAAAAAAAAAAAAAACTTGTTTTTGGACCACCCTAGTAAGGAGTGCTTAAGATAACCTTTTAGCTTTTTATGAAATGAAATTCGGTGAAATGACAAATTC
This sequence comes from Acleris laterana, assembly GCA_963966035.1. Classification (NCBI taxonomy): domain Eukaryota; kingdom Metazoa; phylum Arthropoda; class Insecta; order Lepidoptera; family Tortricidae; genus Acleris; species Acleris laterana. The sequence continues at coordinate 14,412,189 of OZ014452.1, forward strand.
CATTGAATGTTTGGGATCCCCTTCACACGTCTTGGTTCTTACCCTGGTTTGACTAGGTTGGGTTTTGTTGGAGGTTGAATGTATTAGTTAGTTAATACTGGCATAATCCTTTTACATGTTTTGAATAAGGACCTAGCAACGGTATTGTTTGTTTTTATCATTGTGTTTTATGCTGTCACTTGTGAATTGATTTTGCAGAATATAACATTGTACACACCTGCATCCACTCTGTTTATTTACCATTAACATTTGGTTATGGGCATTAGTCTACGTCGTGTGTGCTATTTAGTAATGTTATTGGATCTGTAAATGTGATAAATTGTGATTTTTGAAACTTGTGAAAACGGTAGGTATGTCGGACGTAAAGTCATCTGGTATAAGTGGAATAAAGAAGCTAAAGGGTTCGTCTGATTATCCAAATTGGAAGTTTTTGGTAAGAAATTATCTTGAAAACAAAAACTGGTGGAAAGTCATTTCTGAAAATGCTGTTGACAATGACGCAGATAGGCAAGCAAGAACGACGATTTGCTTATTGTTGGAGCCAGAGTGTTTCACTCACGTTTATAATACGAAAACAGCAAAAGAGACTTGGTTCAGTCTTCAGAATGCGTTCGAAGATAAGGGTTGGGGACGACGTATACACATACATCGAGAGCTTTTCAATTGTAAGTTAGAACACTTTGATTCGATGGAAAGCTACATATCAAAAATTACATACCTTAGTCAGCAATTAGCCGACATTGATGCCGTGATACCTAATGACTGGATTGTGTCAATATTACTAGGTGGGCTGACCTCTGAATACAGTCCCTTAATTATGGCTGTTGATAATAGCGGACAGGAAATCACCTTAGAACAAATAAAGACCAAGTTATTACAAGAAGGTAGTCGTCAGAACAAGTTTAGCACAAATCACGAGCAAGCCCTACTTACACGGAAAACAAATACAGCGGGATCAAATGATAAAAATCGTGATCGTAAGTTCGTTTTCAAGTGCTTTAAGTGTCATAAACTAGGACACAAAGCTTCAGAGTGTAAGGAGCACAATAAGATCGCAAATGTTTGCTTGAACGCAAAAGAAGCGATTAACAAAGATAAATGGTATTTAGATAGTGGGTGTTCAAACCATATGACCCACGACAAGAGCAAGTTGTTACACTATACAACTGAAAACAACATGCGAATTTCAGTAGCAAACGGGGAAAAGCTACGAGTACAAGGACGAGGGGATGCTGAACCACAAGTTGGAGGAAATGAAAAACTCATTTTGAATAATGTCCTACATGTTCCTGATTTATCGATGAATTTAATTTCAGTGAGCGATTTGACCAAGAAAAATCTTTTAGTCAATTTCAACGAAAAAGGTTGTACAATTCAAAATAAGAACGGAATCGTGGCGAAATGTACGGAGGTTGATGGCATTTACGAATTAAAAGTAAAAGAAAATAATGTCGTAAATTTGACATTGTCAAACTCAAACAAGGACATTTCAGATATTTGGCATAAAAGATTAGGTCATTTGGGCAAAAAATATATGGATAAATTAAAACTAATGGTCAGCGGATTAAAATATTCATCGAACAATGTGTATAAGCCTTGTGTGCCATGTATAAACGGCAAGACGTGTAAGACTCCTTTCCGTAATAAAGGGACTAGAGCAAAAGAACTTTTAGAGATTGTACACACGGATCTCTGCGGTCCTATGGAGGAACAGTCGTTTGGCGGTTCGAGATACTTTTTATTATTTATTGACGATTTTACAAGAAAAACTCATGTTTATTTTTTGAGAAATAAATTTGAAACTTTTGATAAATTTATTGAATACAAGAAGGAGGTTGAGCTTGAGACGAGTAAGTCAATAAAATGCCTGAGGTCTGACAATGGAACAGAATATTGTAACACTCGATTTAAACAATTTTTAAAGTCCGCAGGTATAAAGCACCAAACAACTGTGCCCTACACACCCGAGCAAAATGGGGTAGCGGAAAGGGCGAACCGGACCATTGTCGAGAAAGCTAGAGCTTTGCTTTCGGAGGCGAATCTAAACAAAAAGTACTGGGCAGAAGCTGTCAATACTGTGGTGTACTTAAAGAACAGATGCCCTACAAAGGCTTTAAGTGATGCTGTTCCGGAGAAACTTTGGACAGGAAAAGATGTAGATTTAAGTCATCTTAAGATCTTTGGCTGTTTAGCTTATAAATTGACACCAAAACAAAAAAGACGTAAATTTGACATGAAAACTGAAGCTTTGATTTTTATCGGATATCCGGATAACCAAAAAGGGTATCGTTTAATGAATCCAGAGACAGGGAAAGTGACTACAGCACGAGATGTGAAGTTTTTAGAAAACGTCTTCTACAAAAACAATGAAGGTGATAATTCAGTTGTAACTTTGAACCTGGATGAAGCTTCAAGTTTACCTAACGAAATACGTATTAACGAGGTGCGATCAGAGCAATGCGATAGTTCATTTCACGATGCTGAGTGTGAAAAAGAGGAGCATTATGAGGTTAGTACCGAATGAGTTAGTGCCTGAAGCTGAACAAGAAGAAATTGTTCGTGAGGAGAGGAGGTATCCTTTGAGAGAGCGTAAACCAGTTGAACACTATGGATGCAATGTCATGTATGCTGTTGAAAATATTGATGGGGAACCAGTGACTGTTGAGGAGGCTTTATCAAGACCTGACAGTGAGCTTTGGAGAATAAAACGAATGTTTAAATTGAAATGAAGTTTTTGGATACTAGTATATGTATTCGATGTGTTTCTTGTAATATAATAATTCGTTGTGTTTATTAATATTTTTGTTGTGCATGGTTAAAAACTGAGTTAGTTTGATCTTTGTACAGCTCTTGTGTTGAGCACTAAAGCATTTAGGTCCCTATTGATTATGAAGTTAGTTTTATTAACGTTACGTACATGTAATAGATTAAGGGGGCGTGTTGGAGGTTGAATGTATTAGTTAGTTAATACTGGCATAATCCTTTTACATGTTTTGAATAAGGACCTAGCAACGGTATTGTTTGTTTTTATCATTGTGTTTTATGCTGTCACTTGTGAATTGATTTTGCAGAATATAACATTGTACACACCTGCATCCACTCTGTTTATTTACCATTAACATTTGGTTTAAGTTGTTGGTTGTGAAAAACATTTGTGTAATGACCGAGAGCAGTTTATTCTTGGACGTTTTCTATAATTATATGTATATTCGGTTCCGCTATGCAATCCCTAATCGTCATTTGTCCTATCAGAGCTCGGAATAGGTAGTGCCTATTTACCTAAGCTTCTCGGGATGACGTAACTAAGAGTGGTTACAACTAGAAAAAATAATCATTTATTTTTATTGAATGCGTGATTTCCCGGGATTTACTGCATTACTCTAAAGGCTTAATACAATTAACTTTACTTATAAATCTTGTTATATTGCATATTATTTATTTATTATCTTGAAATAACAATCAGTCGTAAAAAATGTGTGTTTTATTGAATACATTCAATACGATATTATTAAATCAACTAAGAAAAGATCAAATTTCAGGCTCCCTTTGATTCCATTTGATATGCATTATATTTTTTAATGACTGATTGCTATTTCAAGATAAATAAATAAATAATATGCAATATGGCAAGATTTATAAGTACTGTTAAATGTATTAAGCCTTTAGAGTAATACGGTCAATCCCGGAAAATCCCGCATTCAGTAATAAGATATTTTTTTTGCTGGTTGTAACCACTCGTAGTTACGTCCTCCCGCGAAGTTTAGATAAATAGGCGTGCTACCTATTCCGAGCTCTGGTCTTAATGCATCGTCTGTCAGAATTTAAGTTTATCCTAAACCCATTTCCACTTAAATAATACTTTTTAGTGTTGTTACCCCTAACCTAACCGAACCGCTAATATAATTGGAAAACTTAAAAAGTTGCCTGACTCATCTGAAAACCAGGTTAGGGCAAATGAAAATTCGAACAAACGATGTGTTAGGACAATTGTTGTTAGGGACTCAGGAATACCCATATTTTCGTATGTAGGTATGTATATCATTATCCAGTACCCATTTCACAACTCTAGAGCTTAGTTTGGGACTAGGTCAAACATTGTGTAAGAATGTCCCGTGATATTTAAGTACTTATTTATTTTATGGGTTCGATTCCCGTCAAGCGTTAAGGTCCTGTTTTTGGATCTGAAATAGCATCATTTTTAACTGTCTTAAGTGTGATCTAATTTATTTTACCTATCCAAATATCATAAACGTGACCACGATACAAAATGACCACTATAAAAATATACTGGTTTTGTTAGAACAAATTTCTTATCTATAAAAATGGTATTATTGCTAAAATTCATATTTCGAACTTTCTCTGAAAAACAAAGAAAGTTGATTTGACCTCTATTCTAAAATATCAGTCGAAATGACGTTTAGTTGGAAATGATTTGTAAATTTTTATACAAATTTGACAAATGTCACACATAAGTAAGATATCGAACGATATGATACATAGTTAGACCCGACTCTAGTTTGTAAGTATCTGAATAAAAAAAAACTATGACAGGTGCCAGAAAACTTTACAATATTTTCATTACTGCCATTACCGGTTAAAAAATGTGTTGAATGCATCATGGAGCCTTATGATATGTGGGTAGATAAAGTAGTGTATGTAACTGTACATAATTAAGCATTAAAACACTTGTGTGATGTTATTATGAAACTTGCCTTCGGCTCGATATGCACAGTCACATAATAGTAGTTTATGCAATAGTTGTATAAGAGAGGTCAAAAAATATGAGTGGCGTGTGTTACGATGTGAGCCGAAGGCGAACATCGTAAAGGTAAGCGCCACGAGTGTTTTTTGACTTAGTTATACACCGTTGCATACAATATTTTTTCTACAACTAGGTTTCAAATAAAATGCAAAACTAAGCGAAAAAACTTACAAACGAACGAACGAAGTAAAGAACAACAAACGAGCGGGAAACAAGAAAATGACAAAATATGTGTCTATGGTTTACTTTGTTTTTAAATTGACGGAATAATTATTTACAATTCCAAAACATTTTAATTTGACCAATCAGAATACTTCACCAAATGAAATCCACCAATCACAATACACATCGACTGTCAAACGGAACGATAGGTTCTTTTAGGTACGTGTTTCTCTTTAACTAATTTAAATCTTTTAAAAAAACTTTGTATTTCGTATCAACCAACCAGAATACAGCTATTTTAAAATCGACCAATCAGGTAACTGAAATCATTTCTCAAAACATTAGGTGATTTATAGTCCCTATTTCACAATCGTTAAAATATGATTAAATCGATTGTGCAACGCTAAGCTTTGCAGCTGGCCGTATCGTTTTATCTCAAAAACGCACATGTGCTGTTTTGGGGCATAGACAAGATAGACTTTTCTCTGGATTATTCTGCGGACATATTATGTATGTTCTTATATTAGTGTTCGTGACTATATAAATGACAGATAAAAGTACAGGAGTAGGAAAACTACTATTATAAATTTTCAAATTTGTTTCAGCCGAAAATATCTACTACATTGTTGTGATCCGGAGCTACTTGATTTCAATCCACGGAGACGGCGTGCTGTAAATATGTCAAACTCATGTAAGAACCATGGGTGGGACACGTGGCACCATGGACCAGGAGCTTATATCGTAGGTATATAGGAATGAAATAATGTGACCAGGAAAGTGTCCAGTAATATATCTCAGAGCTGGATTTTAATGAGTTTTCTACAGATGTTAAAACGTATCAGTACAGTAAAACACAAGTGATATGGCTCACCGATGTACCTGCGCAGATGTAATTTTTTCGAAACGCGAGAACCAACCAGCATGATCCACGCGTTGCGCGGTTATATTCTGTACTATTATTGGTTATTAGTGACACCATGCTGACGCGCGCCCGCGTGTCATTCAGTGCGTGAGTGAGATGGAAAAAATAGACGCAATTTAATTTGCACCTTATGACTATAACGTACCAGTCTAATCATGGGTTTTAATCGTGCTTTGGGAAATCATCGGAATCGTTCGTGTCTGCGCGAACGAAGATTCACGACACGCCATATAAATTGTGTTCTACTGTAACACATATTTTCTATTTATTTACAACTTATTGCTACGTAAATCCTTTACATATTGCTACGAAAAAATATTTATAGAGTTCTCTTCTTATTGATTTTATAGTGAGCTTAGTAATTTTAAAACAAATTAACTATGTCTATCTATCTACACTGAATCCATTTTCTACATATTTTTATCCCTGAGTGATGCAGGTTCGAAAACTTAAGCAAATATGCTCTCTGCATATTATACGTAGAATAAAAACTCGTATGTAGTTTTGTAGTTAGTGGTATGCATGTATACATCGGTGTTTGTACGAAATATATAATTAATAACTATTATAGATGTTATAAAATAACTGATATTCTATCTTATAGGTGTTAAAATGTCTGTAGATTGTACTAAGAAAACTAGTTTAGAACGACGTTCAAAATTGTCCAGTTTTTTATTAAGGTTGCAAGTTATCGTATTTTTGAAAGAATTCATGATTATTCAAAATCTCAGAAGCTCCTGGTTTCACGTAATTACTGAAGTACTTACTTGAATTTCGTTTTGATATATATTTATTGTAATGAACTAATAGGTTAGTTTCATTAACTATAATAATATTAACACTGAATTCAACTTAACTTAGACTAAATACTTTTTTAAATAACTAGTAACTTCCGAAAATTGGATATGTCTGTCGCCAAAGCCACTTCTAGTAGGAGAAAATAGTTTTGTAGCGTAACAGAAACTTGACATTAAAATGTTCTATTGTTAATAATAAACATGTTATTTTGTGCTATTTTCCTTCAGCGCAAGTTTGACCAGGTTAGTAAAAAACTATATGGAACAAACGTTATGCTAATTCGTTTTTATAAACCAGGAGCTATGATACAAATACGACTTAATACGCATTAATAAATAAATTTATTACACTGGTTGTGAAACGCATTTTTAACCATATCAGTTCCTGAAACGATACTATTTGAAAATGGTGTTGAACTTACTGATAAACCCATTAAATTTGTAATATAACGAAATTAATTTTAATAATAAGTATCGTCTTCCATTTTTTAGATGTAAGATAATGGTTTTCTGTTCAGTGTGGAACTATAACAATATAAAAAATGTATTGTTGTCTTGTTCTCACTTTAGCGATGAATGCTTTATTCATTTGCTGTTTTGCTTATTAATTTAAAGGCGAATTAAATGTGTAATTTACTCAAGTCAAATAACAGGACCTAAACAAAAAAATAGTGATTAGTGAATTGTTTAAAATATTATGTTTCCTTTATCTTTCTCAAGAGAAAAATAAGTACATATCTTTTGCTTTGAATAGCAAGTTAGATTGTTTTAGTCGGGATAAGTTTATTAGTAAAATATGGATACCTACTTTTAGACGCCGGAAAGAGAAACGATTGCTTAAAACAAATAAATGTTTTACTGTTTTCAAATCGTGTAAGGTACCTACATAACGGTAATGAATTCAATGTCCAATAAACAAAATGTGTTCAGACATGCCAACCAAATAAAAACAATATGAACTAGGTAGGCGTGTTATCTGCAGTAAAGTCTTTGAAAGCTATAAGATTTTTAATTTTACTTCTGCAAAATGGTGATTTGAGTTTTTCATTTAACTTTTCGACTTTTTTAATTTGCGCAAGGAATTTTATTAAAATTGGCATAAGTACTTTTTACCTGACAGCTGCAATACGTGAACACTTTGGAATTGCATACCTACTAGCTTTCAGGCTCGTTTATTTACCCGTATTCAGTGCCAAGCGTGCGGATTTGACCACATTAGGTACCAAGTTAATAAATTCGACAATAATACGTCCTTCGCTTTAATTAGTTTAGTAATGTTCAATTTATTACACCGGGAAGAAAACGGGCTGGAAACGTGGTTGGCATCAATAATCGTTATGAAGTTTCAGCTCACCTCACCACATTTCACGTTTACAAAAAAACAACATTATGCCCTCGCATTAAAAACAAAATCAACGAACCTTGACGCCCAGATGACAGGTGTCCATTTTTAAAGAACTGTTTTTTACTCTGTAAGCAGCCTATTTTCTTCCCTAAATAAATTATATGGGAACCCTTTAGTGTTTAGGGTTCCGCATATTATAGAAATCCTTAAGGACCTTTATGTAACATAACATATCGCATTTACTTACCCAAGACGCACATGACAACTAAGGAGACAGTGAAAAAATCACGTATTTTCGTATTTAAGTGCATTCAATCAAAACGAAGTGACGTTTTTTCTCACTGACTCCTGCTCTAGGTGTAAATGTTTTTTTTATTATATTACTCTACGAAATGTTTCTTACTAATGTACTTTATATTTAAATACTTAAGTAATACTTATCCAAGATATGTTCTTGGAAATATGTACATGTAGTTATAGAAATGTTTTATATGTGTGTTTTAAATAAATGTTTAAAGGCGTATTCACACGTAAATTTATTTAACATTCGTAATTAATAAGTGCTTCCTTAGACTTGTATTATCTCAAAAACTTTGCGAGTTACTTATAATACTGGGATGGTTTAAAAATATATACACTGTTATCCACGCAGCGTTGCTTGATACATCCTATATTACCGTGGTTCTGCCTAAAATGCTTCTTTAATAACCTAAAGCTCTTTTCTATGCATGTTGGTTTGTTTGTATGTTCACCTTAGTTTTAAACCGGTTGGTTAGGTATTTACATGCTGAATTCAAACCGTTTCAGGACAACAGAACTGTCCTACGCAGTTTTTATTTTGTTTAACTGTTATACGTGTTGTTGTGAATATAGTTTCTTTCTTCTCTATCTTAATCAGCCAATCAGAACTGTTTTGTAGAACTTGGCTGACGAACGATGTCACGTGGTTTCGCTATACATTTAGTTAAATCCTAAACAAAATGGAGTAGGTATAGTAACATTGCCCTTAGGCTGCGTTTCCACCAGAGCTGTGCGAGGCAAAGAAGCGGCGTTGCGAGGAAAAGTCCACCAATAGGATAATGAGGCTAGTAAAACAAATGAATCCTATTGGTGGATTCTTCCTCGCAACACCGCTTTGCCTCGTCGCACAGCTCTGGTGGAGACGCAGCCTATGGATCAACTGAGTTGTAACATTTCAATGCCATCTATCACCTTCTTCCTTATCTTATAAGGGCCGCGAGTGATACATTACATCGAAATGTGACAAGTCAATGCCTTTAGCATTTAATTTGCCTCAGTATTGTTCAACGTCGTCGTTCGCTCTTCAGTGTGAGTACGCCTTTATGTAAATGTGCCACTATGGATCAATTATAAACGCTTTAAATGTTGTACAATTATTTACAATTACAACGTGGAATTAATTTTATAGGATTTTTGATGTTTGTGAATGTTGTACATGCTTTGTTAATTCATTAGGTATTAAATAAACATGTTAAAACATTAGTTTCTGTTTTTTTTAACCAGCCTGCGTCAAAAGAAGGTTTTTTTTGTGTGTTTTTTTAATGTGGCGATATTTTACTCATAAAAATACATATAAATATATTGATGTCTTACAAGACTTGATTTATTCTTATAATCATACTTACCATACGAGTATAAAAATGTGCCCCGTCAATGTAAATTCTAATAATATTATGACGGTTTGGTGTAATTTATATAAAAACACAAAAGACAAAATGCAAGCAGTAGAATCACCAAAATTTCATGAAGGGGATCATGTTAGAATAACGAAATATAAACATATATTTCAAAAAGGATATGAGAGTAACTGGAGTGATGAAATATTTATAATTGATTCAATCATTAAACGATCACCTTGGGTTGTATATACCCTAAAAGACTTGAACAATGAATCAATTACGGGGACTTTTTATTCCAAAGAATTGCAAAAAGTAATCTTTAACCCCACCACTTTACACAAAATAGATAAAATAATACGATCACGTCGTGTTGGTAGCAGACAGGAAGTATTGGTGAAATGGAAAGGATATCCGAACAAATTTAACAGTTGGATATCATCATCAAGTTTGGAAGCAATATGAGTGAAAACACTTTTTACCTAACTTTACTAAGTAATAGTTCGGCAATTTACTATCCAGAAAATACAACTGCAAATTTCTTGACCAAATTACCCAAAACAATCAAGCTAGAAGGAGAATGGATGGTAGCATTGGCTGAGTTTCACTATCCATGTACTATGTTTAATGTTCAAGAACATGAGAATGTACTATATATCTCAGTAAAAGGACGCATGCCTCATGATAACACTTTTTCTATCATAGAATATAAATCTCATATCCCTGCTACCACATATGATAGTATAGAAAATTTCCTAAATGCTTTTAATGAAAATCCACTGTTGAAAAACAAAGTAAGGTTCAGATATGACGAAATATCAAAACTTGTCAAAGTTAGTTCAAATAATGAAATAACGTCATTAATTGTTTCACCTCAACTAAGTGTTCAACTTGGTTTTGAGCCTAATACAAATTTTATTAAGAGTCAAATTAGTAAATATCCGGTAAACTTGTACTTGGGTTTACCATCACAAATGTTCATATATTCTGATATAATTCAACCACAAATAGTAGGAGACGTCATGACGTCATTAATTAGAATAATACCGTTGGACCCCACTAAATATATATATGGTGCATACAAAATGCATATTTTCTCCCCTGCACACTATGTCCCAGTTATGCGAAGGGAATTTGATACAATAGAGATAGATATAAGAACAAGTGTTGGTAATAAGGTACCATTCCAATTCGGGACATCGTGTGTGAAACTACATTTCAAACGTATAAAATGATTCATAAACAAATTGATGTAGTTTGTCCGTACGAACATTATTACTCGCATCAGGCTGGATCAGGGGTTGGAATAATTTATAAAGGTATACCACACCAACGTGGACATGGTATTGGTAGCTTCTTGGGGGGATTATTTAGATCTATACTACCTTTATTATCTAGCAGTGCTCGAAGCATTGGGAAAGAAGCGTTGAATGCTGGTGTTGGGTTGTTGTCTGATATGATGCATTCACATCCTTTGGAGCAATCCATTAAATCTCGATTCAGGGATGCTAGTGCTAATTTAAAGCGAAAAGCAGATGAAAAAATTGATTCTCTAATGACAGGCTCCGGTTATAAAATAAACAGAAAACGTTTAGATTCCACCATTAAGAGGAAAGCATTGAGACGAAGAGGTTCTTTAAGCAAACATAATTTTCAAGATATTTTTTCAAAATAAATAATAATTCTTACATCATCATTCATGTGAATGTGCCAAGTCAGAACTGGATTTATTTGCTCTTCCATCTACTCAAACAAGTATTGAAAATGGACAGTGGATTCACTATAAACCAATATCTTCTTTAACCGATGATGGACCAATTGAATTCCTAGTACCTGGGACTGGAGATGATTATTTAGATCTTTCACACACAATGATTCATATTAAAGCTAAAATTTTAAACCAAGATTCCTCAACAATAAAATCAACAACTGTTGTAGCACCAGTCAATAATTGGTTACATTCACTTTTTAATCAATTAGATATTTACTTAAATCAGAAACTTGTTTCCCCGCCAAACAATACCTACGCGTATCGATCGTATATAGAAACCTTACTTAATTATGGTCCAGCCGCTAAAAAATCCCATCTTACTTGCGGATTATGGTATGAAGATACAACACACAAATTTGATGCAGCTGACTCATCTAATCAAGGGTTCACTAAGAGAAAAGAATTAGCTAAAGAGAGTCACATTATTGAGATGATTGGACACTTACATGGGGATATTTTTAATCAAGACAAATTTTTGATTAATGGTGTTGAAATGCATGTTAAATTAGTACGTAGTAAAGAAATTTTCAATCTTATATGCCACAACGACGAAAAGTTTAAAGTTAAAATTGCTGACGCGAGTTTAATCGTTCGCAGAGCTCGAATCAATCCAACAGTTTTACTAGCGCATCAAAAAGTGTTAGCAACCACAACTGCGAAGTATCCTATCACACGCGCCGAAGTAAAGGTTATGTCTATAGAATCTGGAATTCAGGGTAAAACTTTAGACAATATATTTTTAGGTCAAATACCTAAAAGATGTATCATAGGATTTGTTAATAATGCAGCATTCAATGGTAGCTTAAAGTTAAATCCATTTAACTTTCAACACCATAACATGAATTTATTCAGTTTATATGTTGATGGGCAACAAGTTCCCTCTAAACCGTTGCAACCATCCTTTAGTAATAATTCAACTGCATCAGCCTATCATACATTATTTTCTGGAACTGGAATCCACTTTTTGGATGTAGGTAATTCCATTGGGAGAGATGACTATAGCGGTGGTTACTGCTTAATGGCTTTTGATCTTACCCCCGATCTCTCAGCTAGTTCAAGAACGCACTGGAATCTTGTTAAGCATGGAAGTGTCCGCTTAGAGGTTCAGTTTGATGCAGCACTTACAACCACGGTCAATTGTGTTATTTATGCTGAGTTTGATAATATAATTGAGATAAATAAAAACCGGGATGTGAATGTAGATTACAATAGTTAAGTTAAAATATAAGTAATGTAGAATATCCTTTATTTACATCATATTACTACAAGAATTGTTAAAGAAATGACGTGTTGTAATGTAATTAATTACTAATGGATACACTAGAAATACAAACATATATGAGGCAAATAAATCCCGCTATTAGGTATAATGTTTTCGCTGCTAACAGAATACCGCTTTTTGTTGGTTTACCCGTTTACATCATCAGTAATTTAGATCCTGACTTTAAGCCGGGGTCTCATTGGGTGGCTATTCACATCAATACCGATGGAATTGGCGAGTACTTTGACTCGTATGGTCGCAAACCGAGTGGATACCATCGGATGTTTTTAAAAAGAAATACACGGACATGGTTTTATAATCACATACCTCTCCAGAATTACTTTACATCTGTTTGTGGTAAATACTGTTTAGTATATATATTTTGTAAGTATAAAGGTGTAACAATGCTTAACTTTCTAAATTCATTTTCTAAAGATACTATAGGTAACGATTTATTGATAAGTAAAATGTTTCAATTTTTATTTATAAATAAATAAATAAACGAATATTGTAAAACATATGTGTTTTTATTACCCTGTTTTTAAAGTATAAAGGTATAACTCATAAATAAAACAAAAGGTAAGTATAATTAACATTACCCCTGTAAGTAATTTACATAATATACTGACAAGAAGACAATAGGAGGAGCTAGTATCATATAAGTATATAACAAAGTATATAAGACCTTAATGATATCATTAATGTTCACTAACGACGTCATTAATGACCATATGAGGGGGCGTGGCTTACTTAAAATCAACCAATCACAGGAGTCTATTTTTATAAGATTACTAACGACTATGTGAGGGGGGCGTGACTACAACTAACGACATCATTAATGACTATGTTAGGGGGTGTGACCACACATATGACCCGAGGAGCATATCGTCGGCTTAGTGCAAGAAGTCACTAATGGCATAAAATCACTAAGTACAGGTACAAGCACAGGCGGATTCGCCGCGACTTACTCTTTCTAACGCACGGATCCATTTTTTTTTACATTGAATAATTTCGATGTTACAGCCATGACGCCCATGACATTAAGTCATTAACTTAACTTTTTGCCTTGTTGATTTGATGTAAATTGGTTTTAGACCATTACTAACTTTAAGCAAAACAAATTTGTTATTTTTTATCTTTTTATTTTGTTTAAATATTCACTTTTGTTACTTATCAACTTTAAAAAATAAAATAATATGAATAAAGCTATGAAAGTATTTGAGCTAGAATTCATTATATGCATTTAGTTACTTTTAGCAAACCGTAAAACGAAAATAAAAGTTATAACCATGCTCTAATGATTTTTAACAAAATGAGCATTGGATGCACATTACCACTTTTACTTTAGTATAAAGTAACTAAAGCACTTTATAAAGTTTAAAAAAACTAGGAGACAGCATTAATGGCAATCAGAATGATTTTTTAAAGTAATTAATGATATTTATCGATTTTTGTTATGTCCAAAGACATGTAATTCACGTGATTAAGTTATGGTTAGTGACTTTTGGCAAATAACTTGTAGGAATTTGAACACCTTTAGTGAAATATTCTTGCACAACAGTTCATATTTCAACTCATTTATACCTACGAGTACGTCTTGCTCTCGCGGTAACGGGGGTTCGGCCACCGTGATCGAAGTCATACCGTTGCGGCTGCGACCGGGGATGGACGTTACGCGAGAAGTTAGTGATTTCTTACAAGAAAAGCCCCCAAGCCGGGAGGTTATCAATGCAAGCTTAACTGCCCACTAAATTTCAGCGAAGAAGAACGTAAAAAAAATTGTCAAACATATTGGGGCTTAAAAGACTACTGTCGTCAAAAGCAGGGATTGAAAACCGGTTTATTTTCCGTACCGGTTAGAGCCGCACTTTGAGAGCCTAACCCATAATAAAGGTTACGCTCGCAAGAACCGCTCTAACCGGTATCTCTATGTCGGAGCGTAAACAGGGAACGAAATCAATTTACCGGTTAGAGAGCGGTTCCTCCGTGTGGGGGGTGAATGACCGCTCGTTGAAGGAGACAGGATTTGTTTGCTTTGGTATTAGATTGATAGCGCAGCCACCAGCAACGCCTCGACGCGAGACAGCGGTCATTCATCCCGTATCGAAACACAGAGTAACCGGTTAGGGAGCGCTTCGAAATAACGTTCCCAAATCATTTCGTTCGAACGTAACCTAAATTATTAACCGGTTTAACCTAAATAAATACCGGTTTATTTGTAACCGGTTACAATCCCTGGTCAAAAGGATTTTATACTCGCGAACATATCAGTAAATCCTCCACAAAGGTGTTACGTAAAAGCAGTTAGAAAACGAACCATGTCACGTTCATATTTTTTTTCTAATGATGAAGGTAAAATCAAGGTATGTGATTTTTTTTTTAAAAGTACCCTCTGTATTTCAAACGGCCCTATAATCAATACATTTTCCAAGGTCGGCAGTTCTGGTCTTTTTGAAGGAGAAGACCAACGTGGTAAGCATGTTGCTCATAATAAAACCAAACAAGACGATATAGATTTTATAAAACAACACATCGAATCATTCCCTACAATGGAATCGCACTATTGCCGAAAAACATCGTCAAAACTCTATCAAAAATACAAACGGACCCGATCTTGAATCTTGGAAATAAAAATATGACTTACACATTTCACTAAAAGAACAAAGTCTCAGCCAAAGAATTGGACAAAATTCGTGCTAATGAAGATGAAAGCTTTAATTCAATAACCTTAGATTTACAAAAGGTACTTCATATCCCAAATGGAACTGTTTCTATTCTTTATTACCTACGCAAATTGAATGTGTAGGTACAATGCTACCATTCATGAAGCTCGCACTCCCAATGACGGCTTTTGTTACCTCTGGTCTGAGCTGGATGGCAAAAAAGGAAGCGATGAGGTGGGTACGGCTTTGTATCTATGGATAAAACGTCTCCCATCTACTGTAAAAGGAATTTCCATATTCACTGACACCTGTGGAGGCCAAAATCGTAATCAATTCCTTTTAAGCCTGCAGTTGTATTTAGTTCAGACAACTCATCACGAGGTAATAGAACATAAATATTTAGAGCCTGGTCATACACATATGGAGGTAGATAGCATGCACAGTGCGATTGAGAACCAATTGCGTTTAATGCCAGTGTACTCAATGAATGATAGACTTCTGTAATGTTATTCGATTAGCAAGATCTAACAGAAAAAATAAGAAAAATGAAACCCTGAAAAAACCTTACGGACCGATAGTTATGAATCACACAGATATTTTGAACCTAAACGACTTGAGAGATAACTTGATGCAGAATCGATTGATTGATGTCAATGGAAAAAAACTGCGATGGCTTAAAGTGAAATCTTTTCGACTAGAGAAAAAAAGGCCGAATGTTGTTTTATACAGATACGATTTCAAACCTGAGTATAAAGAATTTCACGTATTAAAAAGTAATACATCCCAATCTATGGCCCCAATAAAACAACTGCGAAAACGTAAGCTTGAAAAACCCATACAGGGTTTCAATTATAACACTTACATTTTGAGAAAAGATTACAACCAAAAACTGCCAATCACTCTAGCTAAAAAAAGGACTTACTAAAAATGTGCAATGAAAAAATTATACCCGCGGAACTTCACTTCACTACTGGTACCAGAACTTGCCAGCCAAAGAAAGTCGTGATTATGTACCTGAAGAAATGTCTTCAAACTCAGAAGACGAAGAGTAAAAAAGATGGATGACTAGGTTTTTTAACTCTTTTTCTTACTTACAGTATTAGTTCAAAATCAAAGGCTGATCTTTTTATTTTAATACTTTTAGAAGTTTTTATGTTTTATAACAGTAAGTAAGTAGTGCTTGCTGTGAGTGTCTGGGATTATAATATAATAATTATAAGTTCCTCTATAAAAAAAAATCATTTTTTAGTTATTTTAGTTTGGAGTTACAAATAACGCCATTTTGAGAATTTCATGTTATTGTTGTGGTCTTGTTGGGTTTATATCTGTGAAGTAGAGTTTTTAAAACTGTTTATGCGTTGTTAATTAGTAAATAATGTTCATAAAGTTTCTAAGGTAATAAATGAAGACTGATGAAACCAAATTTTTCGTTTAAAACTGTGTTTTTCGATTTAATTGTGATTAAAATAAAAAATAACTAATTGTAAATTCCCTTAAAGCGAGAAAGACAAAAAGTCACTAACTACATATTTAGGCTTTTAAAAAAGTTATTTGGAATTATTGTACAAAGTTTTTAATTGGTTTTGATACTAAATATATTAAGCTAACCACTTGTGTTTAATTTTTAAATCTAGACCCGAACCTACAACAATAATGTTCATTTGACTAAGTCAAAACTTTGGGCCCGTTTTTCTCGGACTTGACTTTTTGTGGGTTAATGACTTCTTGCACTAAGCCGACGATATGTGAGTATGGGACGAGCTTTTTTTA
Organism: Acleris laterana; assembly: GCA_963966035.1. NCBI lineage: Eukaryota > Metazoa > Arthropoda > Insecta > Lepidoptera > Tortricidae > Acleris > Acleris laterana. Next base: position 14,429,279 of record OZ014452.1, read on the forward strand.
GAAAACCGAATTTTGACCGATTTGTGCGTTCTGGCTCGTGAGCCAGAACGCACGAATCCCTACTACTAAGGAGTCGTACCAGCCGAATGTAGCCGATGATGAGACAGGTGGTCCTAAACTGGATGCAGCCGTACCCGCAGCACGGGTGGAAAAATGTTCGTGCCATGTCTCTGAAATAAGAAAAATAAGCTTTGTATTTTACTTTGTTGTTAGGGTTCCGTAGTCACGGCGGTTAACGGGACCCTATTACTAAGCCTACACTGTCCGTCCGTCAGAAGGGTGCCTTTCGGGAGCGGAACCCTGAAAACGAAATAGGGGGTCCGAATAGTTGAATCTTAAGGATTTTGTATACGACACGCGACAAATGCCGATTAAGTTGAAAAGTTTAGGCGTTACATTAGTGCTTGGACTAGGTTTCTAGGTGTGTGTATTTATTAATCTAATGGAAAAACTGCACAAGACTTGGCCATGTTAGCCAAAAATTGATCTCGCATCTCTTACACCTAAATATATAAAAGGAGAAACTGACTGACTGACTGACATATCAACGCACAGCCTAAACGGCTAAACGTAGGCACTTGAAATTTGGAAGGGACGCAGCTTAGGTACCGTAAAGGTGCACTAAGAAAGGAATTCCCGAAATTCCCACGGGAACGGGAATTAGCGGGAAAATCCTTTTGTATGAAAAATCTAAACCGCGTAATATAGCAAACCAACGAAGTGGTCACGGGTCTGCTAGTTTTACATACCTACCTATACCCTTACATGAGTTACGATTACCGTACCTACTCGCTAGTACTGTTAACTGTAACTTACCACTTACATAAGCAATATTATTATTATTATTGGCTTAGAATAGTACCACTCCATATCTTCCCGTGGAAGTCGTAAGAGGCGACTAAGGGAATAGAAGTTTGTAGCATTGTTAGGCGCTTATACGCTGGTAATTATCGTAGCCATGTTTGTGCAAAATGTGGTTATAGAATTATCAACAAGTTTTTAGAGTTGTTGGTAATTCTGTAGCTCTGCCTACCCCACTCTGGGAATTAAGGCGTAAATGTATAATGATGATGATGACGATGTTACTCATATTAAGGGTAGGTACTGAGAAAGAGGTCTACGAAAGTACTTATTTGACAAGAATAACAATAACAAATGAAGTGCCGCCATAAGATTACTTCGAATACGTCTGAACTAGAATTGAGAATACACGCGCTAGAATGTGTTTTGTTCGCTCTGACGGGACTACTTAAACTCCCCGGTTAATACGGAGCTGTGCCGAGTGATCGAATGCCCTTAGTAGATTACACCCCAGTTCATAGAAATCAACCAGCAGGCATGCTCCCATAACGGCCCTGTTATTATAACAGATCTTATTACAATCGCACGGTATACAAATCCGTTTGGTCAGCACATAGATAACTATGTATGTATGTAATTAATTTACTGTACCAAACAACAAAAGTATGTACAAAGGCGAACTTAGCCCTTTAAGGGATCTCATCTAGTTAACCTTTGAGCCATTGGGATATGCTCGAAACAACACATAGCCAAACGGGCAACAGTGAAAGGGGAGTGTTTCATAATTACGTTAAGATTAAATAACCAATTTAATGTACTAAGATTAAATAAATAAATATGAGATACATAGATCAGAGGTCCCCAAATTTATTTGACCCCCTGCCTACCCAATATCAAAAAGTCTTCGGGATCTTTGACACGGATAAAGTTGGGGATCAAACAATTAAAAAAAAACTGAAATGGACACAGCTACAGTGCTCTTAGAAGAGGCTTCGGGTTTGTACTTATCTTTCACTCACTCTCATACGATCTTATCAAGAGCGAGTGAGAGAGATGTACAAAAAAGAAGCATCTTCTTAAGAAATAAAAACTTCTACGCACAGAAAATAAAAACGTAATTCAAACTATAGATAGATAGGTATGTGATTATTAACATTTTTATACGAAACTATTAATGATAATTTGTGGTGATCCGAAATTAAGAGCTTATTATTCTTATATTGTTACGTATCAGCAGTCAGTAGGTTCCTACTATCGTCGGAGAAACTGCAAAACCGCGTAACTAACAAATGTATGATACAACAAAAAAAACCTTACGGTCTTATTAAAAATGTGCATTTTGCTCCTAATGTAAAATTTTACTGACGCGGTTTTGCAGTTTCACCGATGCTATCCGTGTATGATTATGGATTATTCCAATAATGGAAAACCAAAATCAAAGTCACGACCCGCTTCAATGGGAACCATCGTGGACCCCCATTTTTTTTCCGCTCACATGGACTCCTAGCTGGTGGTCGTCGACCCCTGGGGGTCGATATATGGTCGATATATAGACCGGTTTGGGGATCACTGAGCTAGATCTTATTTATATTAATATACGAACTATTCGCTCGGCTTCGCTCGTCCCGATATATCAGGTCAAAGAATTTATTTGTATCTCAAAAGAAACTACATTTCGTCGGTGAAACTGCAAAACCGCGTAAGTATCATTTAAAATAAGGAGCAAAATGCACCTTTTCAAAAAGTCAGTAGGGTTCATTTTGCTCTGTCATAAATTTGTTAGTTAATAATAATACTGCCGTCCTAAGCAAAAACGCAGTAACTAAGATAAACCTCCTGTAGTAATATCAACCTTATTACCAATGACATAGAATTGAATGAGCTTTGGTGATTGAATTTAAGATATTGCTTATTGGCGTCGGAGGGCAGAATACGTACTTACAACAATAATTAAAGTATGTAAAATTAAACAGTTCAAATTAAAAAATACAAAATAACGTAGAACTGAAAAACTACCACAAAAATACCACATTCCTGCGCTGGGCAAGGCGGCAGAGAAGTCACTTTATTTTATAAAAGAGCCCTGTACCTATGGCATAATAAACTACAAAAAAAAAAGAGTAAGTAGCACGTTTGAATAACGACATCTGACATGGTTAGGTATATGATGGGGTAGAAGAAAGCGTCGCTTTTGGTAGCAATTTTCATATAGGTACTTATTATTGACATTAATTTAAGTTTTCATTCAAGAAATGCTACATTTTGAATTTTGGAGCAATGTAGATATCCTAGTGAAATTAACGAGACTAGATGCACTACAGTATAATGCAAGGCATTTGAATTATTTTTTTATATATACCTACCGCAGTTTTTTTTATCTTGTCCAGATACTGCCGTGTGTCTAAATACATACATACATACAGCCCTTAAATGGTTTTATGTTTTCATCTGTCATATTTTGTTCATTGTGTTTAAAAAAAAATACGCCGGTGCTTTAGGTATTTATTAATGTTGCGTGCTACGTCATGTCATGAATAAAGAATTATGTAGGTATTTAGTTTATATACTACATCGTAAATTGTTAGGACGGACATATTTCCAACCCCTTACCAAAGGGTACGCATAATTTGAATATATTTTTACAGTAAAAGAGGTGTTATTATGACTAAGTATGACTGTAGGGACGCTTCGGTCTTAGTCCGTTAACTTGATAAAATAATCAAGTAATTACGTTTGAAATAAGATTACGATTACTTACATCTTTAATAATCTTGTACACGTCCGACGCAATCGCTCAGGCCCGCAACCACCGGTCAACTAGGGGATTATCACGAACTTCAAATGTTTGAATGACTTTTAAGGATCTAAACTGAACCACAGATTAAAAAATAGTTACTGAAGCGTCGCTATTTCGTGCGACGACATGACGTTTCAACGCGGTCCATTGTAAGCAACCATGGACTTGTAGTCTTGTACCTAAACTGGACTGAGTACTGCGATAAAAAAGTGTGACCGACAGAGAAACCATACTAGAGAATTGCATCTCGTTTTAACTAGTGTGACCAAGTACATCAAATATATATATATATATATATATACCTTTTTTACATTGGCAACTTGAGTGAGGGGGACACCGTCCTCGGGTTGGTTGCTCTCGCTCGTCTTCAACCTATATCATCACATAAATTGTAACTGTCTTACTTCGTAATACGGTTCAATTTTGATTGACTAGAAAAAGTTAGTACTCAGTCCAGTTTAGGTACAAGTCCATGTAAGCAACGCAGCCACTTCATTCGCTAATTTCAAGTGGTTTTCGTACCACAAATTACGTACCGATTACCGCCACGAACATAAACATAGGACCCATTTAAAAATATATATGCTTAAAGATAAAGAAAAAGGTAAAGAGACATTTATTCGCAACAATACAAAACAACATTAGGTACAGTCAACGTCAAAAGTAAGTGATCAAAATCAACATTTCAAAATATCTATTGTCATGGCATCCCAAATATAACATGTTATATTAAAGTGCTAAATTAATTGATGTTTTAATTAGTCAAAAGAAAGTGATCATAACAGCTGTGCAAAACAGAAGCCTGACATGACATTTCTATCAAAAGCGTCAAACGTGAATTGAATACCAAAATAACGACATTCCAACAATATCGGCAAAAGAAGGATTTATGGCAAATAATTCCAAGATGTAATAAAAACTTATTTTAAATCTTGGCGTAAGGGAGATTGCTATTTTGTCACTTCGCATGTTTTTCGACGAACATAACCGATATTAACCGAAGTACTCCGAGGTTGTCCCAAAACCAAGATTTTATAGTTAAAACTTTAATTCGAAATGTTCAACGATGACTTAAACTGTCATTGAGTTTTCAAAAATCGAAATAATGGTGATCACTTATTATGACACGTTATTGAGCTCATTTACTTTTGATCAACTACAATAGTCCGTAGCATTTGACTTAATGTATTGTATAGATAATTTTGGGACCCTATTTCATCAGTTTCTTTTGCTGTTGACTGTACATAGATACAAAAAATAAGACAGAAACAGTTGCGAAGCGGTCCCAACTCAGCATACGCTAGCCGTAAAGCCAGCACTGGTCTTCCGTTGGAACCGCTTGGTAAAGAGACGGAAAGTGACACACTTAACACAAAATAACATAAATTGAAAAACATCAAGGGTCATAATTTAAATCATTTGTTCGAGATTATCTCGAACGACCATAAAAATTTGACCCTGTTAGGGCTGGCAACACTAAAGAAACAGAAAACAAAAGACTAGTCTATGGAAATGCAAACACAGCAAGCAAAGCAATATAGGTTACGTAACAATAACAAAAATTGATACTTTTAAAAATAAAATAAAAACAATATTTAGTTGGTTTTACATTTACAAAAATTACACGACTGTGCAAAATAACAAACAAACAGTCTCCAGAGTACTTGATGCCAAGCCATTTGTAACTTATAGGAAATTCACCCTTATCGCTTAGAATGCCAGATTGACTTTGCACCTAACGGACCGGAACGAATCGCAAGTGTCAAATTTAATGTCAGTGTTGCATCATTGGGTAAGTTTGTAATTGTACACAATTCTGCCCTCGTGCGGAGAAAAAGCACAAGTGCTATTAATTCATAGAAACATTTTAAACTCTCAACGGTTATCATAAGGTTGGAATTCCAATACCATTCATAAAGCAAATGTAATTTTTCCGTAATCGAAAGATGGCTTATTGACAGATGTCCGGCTTTTACTTTTAATTTATTCTGTTTCCTGATTTACTTTACTCACTTGACATTGCCCAAATAACTGGTGCGGACGCCATTTAAAAAAGGAGAAAAACACCATAACTTAAAAAGTTACTTTTTTTAACAGTGTTCTGAAAAAGAACATGCTTATAGAAGTATGTCTCAACAGCATGCCCACTTTTTTTTATTGGTTACTGCGAAAAATTTTTTTATCAGAGTTTGCTACGCCCGGCTTGGAGTAGTGGTCGGAATGACGTCAATTTGTTTGTAACCGCGTTTTGTTTTTTCTGGAATTTGAATGGAATATTTCTGACCGCTACGCGATTTGAGCCTCGGTTCGCGATCCTCTACAAAATTACGTTAAAAACAATGTTCAATATTTAAAACACAACACTTAGTACATTATTTGGAAAAGAAAACGTGAAATAAATCGGTACACACACGGTGTGCGTGAGAACATACATATTGCTCGAATAGGTTATAAATGCCATAGTCATAAAATTACGGGTCGATGTACAGTCCCGAGAGCCGGTAAAATACGGGACAGTCCGTAAAATACTTGACCGGCATCTGCTCACAATATGACTGTATAGGGCATTGTTTTCATGCCAGCTTGAATACGTTAATTGCTGGAAATAGTCTTCCAAAACAAAGATTATGATTAGATGAACGGGGCCCTAAAACAGAGTATCAAAATTATTAATAATATATAATATTCAATACGTGCAAGGGCGTAAAGGATACATAGACAGAACCGTCCACAACTCCTTCCTATCTACCGTATCATAGCCCTTTTCCAGGTCCACAAAAGCACAGAAAACCTTGACCTTGACAGCCAAGAACTTTTCTGTGATGAACCGTAGTGAAAAGACCTGATCTGTAGGTACACCTCATTCCCTTTCGAAATCCCGCTTGTACATCCCAGATTTTGTCATACGTAACTTTCAATACCCTTTCAATTAAAATCTTCGCATATACTTTGCCGACAACACTAAGCAGGCTGATACCGCGGTAGTTTTTGCAGTCTTGCTGTGCCCTTTCCTTTATACAGAGGGACGATTACGGCCTTGACCCAATCTTCCGGGACTCGGCCGCTACTCCAACATGCATTGAAAAGACGGTACAACTCTGCCCTCCTTATTGCAAACGCAGTACTTGCAAAATGGCGGTTTCGAGATAAACGCGGTAAACATATTTCTTGATATCTACTCAAGAAATCTCTGTTATATCATTTTTAAAGTGTAACGTAAAAATAGTAAAAAAATCGAGCTTTCTAGTGATATATATATTTTTTTTTTTTTTTGCCTTATTTGGATAAAATGCTCAGTACTGCATTTTCATCAACTTTCTGGGCTTGCGGGCATTACAGGATCACTAAGAATAAATGCAGTACTTGTGCTTATTACTGCAAAATCACCTAGCATGTGCTCAGTACTGCGTTTATAGTTAGCAATCATTTTCTATTTTCATGGCCTGGTACTAGTTAAAATGTAGGTAAATTTAACTTCTATCAAACATTAAAGCGACTAAGTGACGAAATAAAACAGAATTGAGGTAGTTTTTATTTTTTTTATTAAGCTGAATTATCACAATATATTTTTTATATGTTTCTGCCTCGAGTGTTTGAAGACATTTTGAACAAAATGATCTGAAAAAGAAACACATTTCAAACCGTTGAACCACATACGATAGGTCTAGCATAAAAGATACAAATATTTATTCACTAACACATACCTAGGTACACACAAACATGCTTACACATGGATCCATACACATGCACACGCATACACACACAGACACACGCACGCACGCACACACACACGCGCACACACGCACACACGCACACGCGCACACACACACACACACACACACACACACACACACACACACACACACACACACACACACACACACACACACACACACACACACACACACACACACACACACACACACACACACACACACACACACACACACACGCACGCACACACGCACACACGCACATACTTGCGATGCAATAATAATATCATTCTCATTCCATCGGTTATATTATAAGACGATTGTTTGATTATTTCGATACCCATTGTTTATGCACTTGACTTTATTCACACACACACACGCATTCGCAAAACGCATACCTACACTTATGAAAGTACAAAATGATCACCTTAAATACAATCTTAAATCCGTCAATAAACAATTTTAACTACATTTCGCAAGATGAATGCTACTGCTGATACATTTGTCATCATCATCACAAACAAACACGAATACCTACGAATTAGGGTAGGGGCACCAAAAGATGAACGATTAAGCGACTACACGAACTTAAGACCGTTTATTCTCAGTGAAATTAACAAATTTCACCCTATTTAATTTTTTTATATGGTACAGTATACAGGGTGTTAACGGGGTCGTGATACAAGTGATCACCTCTGTGTTCTGCCCGCGAATATGAGCAACTTTCCCTATGGAACCAGCTTGGAAATCGGGAAAAAAAAATCAGCTGCTTCATACATTTTGGTCGAGTACCTACCCCTGTTCTTGTTCTATGAAACAGCTGATTTTTTTCCCGATTTCCAAGCTGGTTCCATAGGGAAAGTTGCTCATATTCGCTGGCAGAACACAGAGGTGATCACTTGTATCACGACCCCGTTAACACCCTGTATAGTCTAGATTGAAGATGACTATTATAAAGCCTGTTATTATAACACAGTATTTTTCTAAAAATCGTTGAAACCAAAAATAGGCCGATTTGCCCAAAAGATGAACAGCGTGCCCTAATTCTGAACGGTTTGGACCCAAAAGTTGAACTAACATAATAAAAAACCTAAAACATTATAATTTTAACGAAGTTTCAGAAATAACATTATGATGTATGTTTAACATTACGACTAATACCCCGATAAATATCGAATACCCGGTATTAAAGAAAAATAATATTTTTCTACCCGGTTTTAACTAGGTACCCTATATTATGTCCTCTTCCGAAGAAAAGGTATTTTGGCTCACGTAATTCCAGTCACTGGTGGTTATCTACTGTTCGATTTATCTACCTACTACCGCTGCTCCCTCAGAAACAGTCCAATTAATTTTCTCAAAAACCAAAAGCATTTTAGGGTTAATATTTGGTAAAAATAATATCTTACAATGAGACAAATAAACATGTATACATAAACAGTTCCGTTTCTAGCCAGGGTTTCGTGTCTAGCGGTAAAAACGTAATAAACTGATAAACAGAGAAACACAGTTACTTTCATATTTAAAATACCTATTAGTAAACGTTTCTATAAACACTAGTGTTCATAATTACAAAACTATGCCTAAAAGTTGAACGACTGAATTTACTTGATTCAACTTTAGGTCACAGAATTTGTGAAATGAACGAACAAAAACCAGTAAGAGTTCACCTATAGGAATAGAATCCAAAACATGAACTAGTAAATTTAACTCATTCAGGTATTAGGCACACATTTTATCATTGAACAGTGATAGTTTTCATAGTAATTGAAACTCCGAAATCATTGGATTAGACATCAAAAGTTATGTTCATCTTTTAGTTTAAAAATACAAGAGCATTTAACGATCACTTTAAGTTATAAAGTTTCCATCTGTCATTTCGGGACGATTTATTAAAACGCTTTAAAAAAAGTACGCCTTGCCTAGTAGTTGAACACCGTTCAAGTATTGGCTTGGGTATACATTTTTGAAACCATTACTTGAACGGCATATTATTCGCTAACTAACAAAAAGAATTAAATATCGTATGACT